>CM052538.1:81998063-82046631 GCA_028533065.1 Trachops cirrhosus
GCCAGTACCAGGCTGTTTTGATTACAATGGCCTTGTAATACATTTTGATATCAGGTATTGTGATCCCTCCTACTTTGCTCTTCTTTCTCAAAATTGCAGCAGCTTTTTGGGGTCTTTTATGGTTCCATATAAATTCTTTTTTTTTTTTTAAGATTTTATTTATTTATTTTAGAGAGATGGGGAAGGGAGGGAGAAAGAGAGGGAGTGAAACATCAATGTGTGGTTGTCTCTAGCACACCCCATACTGGGGACCTGGTCTGCAACCCAGGCTTGTGCCCTGACTGGGAATCGAACCGGCGATGCTTTGGTTCGCAGGCCTGCACTCAATCCACTGGGCCACACCAGCCAGGGCGGTTCCATATAAATTCTTGAAGTGTTTGTTCTATGTCTGTGAAATATGCCATTGGTACTTTAATAGGGATTGCATTGAATCTGTAAATTAGTTTGGGTAGTATGGACATTTTGATGAGGTTAATTCTTCTGATTCGTGAACACAGTGTATGTTTCCATTTGCTTGTGTCTTCCTTGATTTCTCTTTTCAGTGTTGTGTAGTTTTCTGCATACAGGTCTTTTACCTCCTTGGTTAGGTTTTTTCCTAGGCATTTTATTTTTCTTGTTGCTATATCACATGGGAGTTTTTTCTTGATTTCTACTTCTGCTGTTTCATTGTTGGTATACAAAAATGTCTTTGATCAGAAGGCAGAATTATTAAACTAAAAGTTAACTCAATAGAAATGATTGAGCCTGAAAAACAAATGGAAAAGATTAAACAAAATGAACAGTTTCAGAAACCTGTGGGTCAGTGTCACATATTCAAATATACAATATATGTAATGAGATTTCCACAAGGGGAGGTGAGGGGCAAAATAATTTTTTTCAAAAAAATTGTAGCAAAAACTTTACAAATTTAATGAAAACTGTGAATATACAAATATAGGAAACTCAAAGTACTGAAAGTAAGATAAACATAAGTACACACACTTGGAAACATTGTAATTAATATTCTGTAAGCCAGAAATGAAGAGAACATCTGGAAAGTGAAAAGCAACATATTACATACAATGAAAATAATGAGTGTTATTTTCATAGAATATTATTACCATTTTCATTGTATGCAAATTAGTTAATAGATTATTTAATGTAAAATAATATTATCAATAATAAAATTAACTATGAACTCTTAGAAACAATGGAGGCCAGGAATCAGTGAAATAACATCTTCAAAATGCTGAGAAAAAAATCAATCAATAATTCTATGTCCAGTGAAACTATCACTAAAAGCTGACTGTGAAATAAAGATGTCCCCAAACATTTTATTGCAGCATGGTGGAAAATTAAAACTCAGGTTCAAACTTTATTTGCAGTGTGCTACAGGTCAGAAGGTCACTCAGGGATCAAACGCGTCTTTCCTCAATAGGGCTGGAGGGTTTAATTGTGGATGTTTTGTAATCAGTTTTGGAAGATCAGCACACACATGCAGTTTGACATGTTTGAGGCCAGAGGACATGTAAAATTTCACATGTCAAAGAGTCATGAAACTCAGAAGAGATGCACTGAATTTAGATGAAATCAGCTGTTAGGCTTGGGTTTTAAGTGGTTAATACGGGGGTTCTGGGCATGGGGAGTTTTGCAGGGGCTTTCACTTGACGTGACTAAAATCACAGAGTAAGTCAAGTGGTTTTTCCAAAATACACACAAGTGACTTGCCTCCCCTTTGAAGTTAGCTGAAATTAGTGATTTATTTTTTAATTGCCTGGGACATGTCTTCATGTGATTTACAACTAGTTAACTGCTTTTGATTTTTTGTTGTTACTGTTGCGTGTTTGCAGTTTAAAATACAAGGAGCTTCCCTTTTAAATATCCTGTTGGCATTTCTCTTTAGGCAAAGGAGATATCCCCGAGGGCTACATATAGTCCTGCGCCTAATAGAAATAATAGTGTTAATGGGAATGATCTCAATGAAAGGAAACACTAGTCCTTATGTCTCAGATACCATTCTAAGGCTTTTACATACATCAATTATTTTAATTCTATGATTATTATGTCATTTTAGGGTGGATCCTAGTTTTACATATGAAGTCAGGACGTCTTAGACTTACCTTTAATTTGCATTGAGACATAAGTTTTATTTCACCAGATATTGTGTGACGTTTTCCCTAATTGCCTCTTCCAGTTCGTCTCCCCACTGCTGCCTCTGGGAAATGGACATCACTGCTAGCACTGCCAGTCCCTTCACAAAAATGGAGTTTGTAATGCTCTGTGTTCCTTTGAATAACTGGCTGTCACTTCAAAGCCTGGAATGTAGCCTGTGACCTAAATTCATATTTTAGTTAAAAGATTAGGCCAAGAAAATGAGAATCAGGCTTTTTTTTTCCTTTAGCTATTGTTGTGGGACTGAGTTTCTTGTGCAAAGCTCTGGAATTTCCCAAGCACAGAAACAGGACTCAAATGTCTATTATATTCACTCATCATATGCCTCCCCTACATTCTGTGGTGTATAAAGGATCACCAACAGATATTTGATGATCTAATCTATACGTACCATTTTCTCTCGCAATGGTGTTTAGGGTCTATGTATAAGTATTATTTAAATTATTGGTGCCAGACAGGATTTCAGATTTTAGTGCTAATGGTTAGTCTAGGAAATTTACTTGAAATATTAATCCAATTTTAGTCAAATAAAATGAAACTTGAAGATGAGTAAGTAGAGCTCAGAAACCTCAAAAAAGGACACAGCAAGGAACAAGTTTTTAGATAAGCACAATCACAAAATTTCCTACTTTTGCTTTAAGGCATTAAAACAAAAAAGGACCCTGGGTGCCAGCAGCCAAACTACCTTCATCTCCAGGCAGCCCCGGGAAGAGGAATGGGTGGTGATGCCAGCCAGGGTGTTACGGGAAGCAGGAACAATAATAGTTTCTGACACAAAAATTAAAATATGTAACAGAGATGATCAAGATCTTTGCCAATCTTTCCAAAATGCTTTGAGTTTACCATGACTCAAGATTTCTTTGTGCTTTTGCATTCTTTACCACTTTCCTTTCACATACCACAGAAGCAGTCCAAAAAGATCCAAAAGTCATCTCTCGAGCTACCGCTACTATTGCTTATCCTCAGTCTACCATTACTAAACATACTGTTGATGCAGGCAAGAAGATAACAGCTGTTGACATTCCTTAGGTGACTTACTGATTGTGGCATTTGGTGTTTGACACAGGATTTAAACCAGAAATGTGGGGTTTCATGTGAGGTTCTCCTTCAGTTATGATCAGCACTGTAACCACATTTAGTAACATCTTGGAAGCAGATGGTCATGTTGTTGGCATATACTTGAGAATGATAATAGGGATGGAAGAAGCAAGAGAAAGTATGTTTTATAATCTATGGCTCTTGGACTTTAAAAATATGCTTTCTTGGTATCCAAATTTGTTTGACTTATTTAAAACAGTAAAATACTTTGTCTATTAGCCCAAACCCTGATTGTTTATTCTTTGTTTTCCTTTTGGCATTGAAATTAGCTTTTCTGGAATAGTAAGGTTAGCTAACACTTTTATAGAATCAGGTACTAGTCTAAGTATTTTATTTCTTTTTACTCAGTTAACCCTCACAAAAACCCCATGACATATTGTATAAATACTCTAATTTTCCCCACTGACAAAGGAGGGAACTGAAGATCACAGAGGTTAAGTGACTTCCCTAGGGTCCCATAGCAAGTAAGGAGATATTTGGAGCCCAAGGAGTCAAGTGCTAAAGTCTACACCCATAGCCAAAATAGTCTTCTGCCTACTAGAAAATAATTAAAAGTTAAAAACTTATAATTCATATATAACATATTATATTTTTCAAAAAATTGAGGAAAATGAGTTTTAAAAAGTTTTCATTAAGCTAATTATCTAATGCTTTACACAAATCAATTGGGCAACAAATTTATATTTTATATTTAATTTGGTTTAGAATTATTATTGGATTTATTAATATCCATGTGGTTTATGTTGATTAAAAATGTTAATATAACTGTAAGACATATAAAAAGCCATAAATGATGAAAAGGGAAGCCTTTTAACTTAATTGGAATCTATTAAAATGAAATAAGCAATCTCACTTGTAGAATAAACAAAATATGCTCACATAGAAAAGTAAAATAGGAATAGTTTTGTGGCTTATGAAACAATAATCATTGCTTTCAATTTTGTATGGAATTTGATTTTCATTATGAAATTTAAAATGAGACTTTGATCTATATTATGAAGACAATTTAATTTTGAGAATATGGATCTAAGCTTCATAATTCTGTTTATTTTATCTTATTTTTGACAAGCGAATTTATATTTTTAGTAGGAGGGCACAGGTTTAAGGGTACTCTTCCAAATTTCTATTTTAATAATTAATTTTCAAGTTTTACATTTTTCTACTTATACCATTGCTTAGTGTGAACAACTATGCTGTATTTTTTTGATATTTTCTTTACTTTTTAAAATGAAATTTATTAGTTAATAAAATTATACAGGTTTTATGTGTACAATTCTATAATACATCATCTGTATATTGTTTTCGATATTTTCTATATAAAATATGTTTCTGCTCATCCACTGAAAATTTTTTTCAGGATATTCCAACACCAGGCAGCTATGAGATGTTCAAAAAGCACATGAGATGTCCCAAATTCAGCGCTGATACATGCCACCTTGTAGTATTGTGGTCACAGTGAAACATGCCTCCTTTCTTAGCACAACTCCTTGGTGCCTGGACAAAATAACTGGTGGACCACATAAGTAAGATTGTATTCTGAAAACAATGGAAAAAATCTAAAGTTTGCATATTAAAACAGACAATTGTAAACATACATTCACATTTACCATTTCTCTTTTCATTGTGTGGGACAAAAGCAAAAACAAAAACAAAACTCTGCTTATTCAGTGAAAAATTTTAGATTTTTTAAACTTTAAAAAGGTTTGGTGTTTTATGTTTTTTAATTTTACCGAAGACAAATTTAGTAATTTTTTTAGGTAATAAAGTTATCTTCTATTAAGGAAAACCCCCAAATTCTCAATATGCTACAGTTGTTAGAGGTACTTAACTATGGTTTGGAACATCAGTTGTGTAAAAGATACACATCACGCCAGTCTCCATAATTTTTTAAACTTCTCTTAAATATCAAGAAAGCAGCTGTATAAAAAAACAAACATATATTTGAGGGGTTAAATTTGCAAAAATAATTTTGATTTTTAAAATTGCAGTAAATTCAGTTATTAATAATAGCATTCATGGATTAAAATAAATGCAATAACTTTCCCTAGCAGTGAAGATACATCAGTATGTTATTTCACGCAGGAAATCTAAGTAGTATATAGGGACATTAGTTTCCCACAGTAATTACAAATGCATTGCTACTGAACAACCAAAATGTTGTAATGAAACTTTATGAGAGTATGAAGAGAAATAATGAAACAGATTAAAGAAACTCTTTCAAGAGTTTTTAATGAAAAACCAGAGAAGGAGAATACACGAATACTTGGAGAACCTGAGATCCTTAGAGGCTTTCTTGGTTTTTCTTTGTCTTTTAGGAGCCAAGTGTCAGGGGAACCCAAGATGACAGAGGAGTAAGTGGCAGCTGCACTAACCTCCTCATAGGGCCAAACTGGAATTACAACTAAATCATAGAGAAACCATCCCAAATAACCAACTGAATACTAGCTGGAGAGAAGCCTTAGAGAAAGAAGCTACTTTACTGCAACAAGACTGGTGGGAAGTACAGAGGCAATGTGACAGGGATGGCTGGGCTCCCAAGTAAAGCAGATGAAGTCCTGGAGGGATATTTCAGTGGCTGGGTGGTTTCCCCCAAGAAGAGTGAGGTATAACTCTCTACTTGGGCTCCCTAGCCTGTAGCACCAGAACTGGGAAAGGAACCCAAATAACATGTGGCTGTGAAAAGGAACAGGATTTCTGTTCACCAAGGAAAGCTGGCTGGAGATGCACAGAGCCTCTTAAAGGGTCACACACAAAATACCACTTGCAGCCACTTACCTTGGGCTCTGGAAGAGGGAGGGCAGAGTGGACTAGAGGTGTGTGAGGAAATTCTGGGGTTAGTGGCTCTGGGGAGAGAACTGAAGGAATAGCTGCCAGGATCCCTGTGCTGCGTCATTCCCAGTACTGCTAGAGCCATCTTTCATAGGCAGAGCACTACTCTCCAAATAGCATCAGCCTGAGGGGAAGAAATCTCCCTGCTCACAGGAATTACTTTGCCCCATCCTGTGATGCATAAGCCTGCTGCTGAGGAGTATAGCTGGAAGACTTTAAATCTTCAAACCTAACAGAAAACATGCAGGCAGAGGTGGGTCTCTGAGTGCTCTGAGACTGTAGCTGACCCTCCCCCAGGCCTGATGCTGGTTAAAGCTGACCTTGATGTGCAGCCTGGATCTTTCTGTACACACCCAGGCCCGGCAGAGGAAGACAAATGTCAATTGCTGATAGATTGAAACAGGTTGCCCAGAGCCAGTTACAGACAGAATTTGACTTAGGTCTGCATGAGAGTCTTGCAGATCTACCCAATACATAGAAACAAACACAAAAAGGCAGCCAAGATAGGAATACAGAATAACAGGCCCCAAATTAAAGAACCAGCAAATTCTCTAGAAGAACTAGATGAAATGGAGGCAAGCAATTTATCAGATGGAGAATTTAGAGTAACGATGTGTTTCGACCCTTCAAGGCTAGGCAGGTCCATGGTATTTGTGCAGACAGAAAAATATTCACGGAGCCGTTGGGATGTCTGGCATGCCTTTATTCATGGGTGGGTGAGCCATGCACGCTGCAAGCTTCCTGTCTATCTGCATGTCTCATGTCTTGGCCCTTGCTCCCCAGTGTGGCACCCACTGTGGCACCTGTCCCCTTGTGTGCCTCCATCATCACCCTCAGCAGGGAGTCCCTACTTGTTTAAGTACTAGAGGGGAACAAAGCCAGAGAACTGCCAGAACATTACATAACATAACATAATTCTATGCATGCGAGCCCAGTTCTTGTTATGGGAATAGTTTATTGGACCCAGTTTCAAGGCTATGAGAACACTACTTATCAGGCTCCTCCAAGGCTATGGGAACACAGCTTCCCTTAGTTACCTAGACACCTGGGTGAGGAAGCTAGATTGCTTCCACTTACCATATAACAGATTATAAGGGTATTCAACAGCATGAAAAAAAACACAGATATTGTAAAAAATGACTATGCTGAAATAAAGAATGCAATATCTGAAATAAATGATATGCTGAAAGGAATAAATAGTGGGTTAAATGAAGCAGAAGATTGAGTCAATGATTTGGAAGACAAAGTAGAATAACACACCCAAGCAGAGCAGCAAAAAAAAAAAGCATTTAAAAAAATGAGGTGAGCTTCAGAAACCTTTGGGCAATATGAAGCATAACAACATCAGCATAGTGGGAATACCAGAAGGAGAAGAGAGTGAACAAGGGGTTGAGAGACTATTTGAAGAAGTAGTGACTGAGAACATCCCTGGTTCCCTAGTCTGGTAAAGGAAAAAGTCACACAAGTCCAGTGAGATCAGAGAGTCCCAAATAAGTTGGACTTAAAGAAGCCTACACCAAGACACATCATAATCAAAATGGCAAGGCTTAAAGAGAAGGAGAGAATCCTAAAAGCCACAATAGGAGAGCAGGTAGTTATATACAAAGGAGCACCAATTAGACTGTCATCTGATCTCTCAACAGAAATATTTCAGGCCAGATGGGAGTGGCATGAAATATTCAAAGTAATGAAAATCAAGGACCTACAACAAAAGCTACTTTACCCAGCAAGGCTATCATTAAAAATCGAAGGTGAAATAAGGAGCTTCCCAGAACAGGAAAAGCTAAAGAAGTTTGTTAACAATACACCAATAAACAATAAATGTTAAAGGGCTTGCTTTAAGAAAAAGAAGGAAAAGAGAAACAAAAGAAAACAGAGGAAAACAATCTAATAATAAAATGGCACTAAATGCCTATATATCAGTAATCACCTTAAATGTAAATGGCTTACATGTTCTAACCAAAAGACATAGGGTAGCTGAATGGATAAGAAATTGAGACCCATATATATGCTGCCTCCAAGAGACTCACCTTAGATTGAAAGATACGCACAAATTAAAAGTAAAGGGATAGAAGAGTATTCTGTACAAATGGAAAGAAAAAGTTGGGGTAGCAATACTTATATCCAACCAAATAGAGAAGGACACTACATAATGAAAAAGGGAACAGTACAAGAAGAGGATATAACCATAATAAACCTTTTTGCACCCAACATAGAAGCACCTAAATATGTAAAGCAAGGCTTGATGGACGTAATAGGAGAGATCAACAGAAATAGTTATAGTTGGGGGTATTTTAACATCCAATTGACTTCAAAGGGTAGACTTCCAGACAAAAAAAATCAACTAGGAGACATTGGTCTTAGATGACACACTAGATCAAATGGATTTAATTAATATCTCAGAGCATTTCACCCTAAACAGCAAAATATACATACTATTCAGTTGCACATGGAATGTTTTCTAGGATAGACCACATTCTTGGAGATAAGTCTCAGTAAATTTAAGAAGGTTGAAATCATATCAAGCATCTTCTCTGACCACAATGCTATAAAAATAGAAATTAATCACAAGAAGAACACTGAAAGAATTCATGAAGGCAAGGAAGCTAAATAATATGTTATTAAACAATGAATGGGTCAACAATGAGATCAAGGAAGAAATCAAAAGATATCTTGAAACTAATGAAAATGAGAACACAACATTCCAAAATGTGTGGGACATAGGGAAAGCAATCTTAACAGGGAAATTCATAGCATTACAGGCCTATCTCAAAGAACAACACAAGCTCAAATAATCTAACTTTATATATGAACTTGAAGAAGAACAACAAACAAATCCAAAAGTGAGTACAGGGAAGGAAGTAATAAAGATCAGAACAGAAATAAACAAAATAGAGTCCAAGAAAAATACAAAGGATCAATGTATCCAAGACCTGGCTCTTTGAAAAGATAAACAAAATTGATGAAACTTTAACCAGATTCTTTAAGAAAAAGAGAGAGGACCCAAATAAATAAAATCAGAAATGAAAGTAGAGAAATAATAACTGACACCAAAGAAATACAAAAGATTGTAAGAAAACATTATGAACAACTATATGCCAAAAAACTGGAAACCAGAAAGAAATAGAAAAATTTCTAGAGATGTACAATCTTCCAAAACTAAATCAGGAAGAATCAGAGAATCTGCGTAGACAGATTACACCTGGTGAATTTGAAGCTGTAATTATAGCCAAAGATACTGAAATAGAGAACAGGCTGACAGTGACCAGAGGGGAGAGGGGAGGGAATTTCAGGGGAGAATTGGAAGGGTTTACAGGAGCAAATATAAAAGACACATGGACAAAACTAGGGGGGTTGGAAATGGGAGGGAGGTGGAGAGGGATGGGTGGGTGGACTGGGATGGGAGTAAAGGACAGAAAACTGTACTTGAACAATGATTAAAATAAAATTAGGAAAAAAACAAATTTAAAAAACTAACATGAGGGGTGGGGGTTAGGGGCTGAGTAAGAAAGGTGAAGAAGGGATTACAAATAATAAAATAAATTAAATTAAAAAAAAAACTCCCAACAAACTAAAGCCTTGTACCAGATGGCTTCACAGTTGAATTTGACCAAACATATAAGAAGAACTAATACCTCTTCTACTCAAACTATTTTAAAAAATTCAAGAGGAGGGATGACTCCAAGCTCATTTTATGAGGCCAGCATTATCCTAATTCCAAAACCAGATAAAGAAACAACGAAAAAAGGAAACTATAGGACAATCTCCCAGATGAATATTGTTGCTAAAAATATTAGCAAACCAAATAGAGCAATGCATCAAAAAGATCATACATGATGATCAGGTGGGAGTTATTCTGGGAATGCAAGTGTGGTACAACACTCACTAATCAATAAATGTGATTCACCACATAAACAAAATAAGACACAAAAACCACATGATCATATCAATAAATGCAGAAAAAGTATTTGATAAAATCCAGTACCCATTTATGATCAAAACTCTCAGCAAAGTAGGAATAGAGGGAACATACCTAAGTATAATAAATGCCATGTATGAAAACCAACTGCCAGCATTGTATTCAATGGGCAAGAACTACAAACTTTTTTGTGAGATCAGGAACAAGACAGAGATATCTAATTTCACCTCTCTTATTCAACATAGTATTGGAAGTCTTAGTCACAGCAATTAGACAAGAAGAAGAAATAATAGGCATCCAAATTAGAAAGAAAAAAGTAAAACTGTATTTATGTGTAGATGGCATGATACTGAATATAGAGATCCCAAAGATTCCACTAAGAAACTATTAGGACTGATAAATAAATTCAGCAAAATAGCAGGATACAAAATTATGCCCAGTAATCAGTTGTATTTTTATATACCAATAATGAACTAACAGAAAGGGAAATTAAGAAATCAATCCCATTTACAATTGCTTCAAAAAGAATAAAATACCTAGGAATAAACATGACCAAAGATGTGAAAGACCTGTACTCAGAAAATTATAAGATACTGAAGAAATAGATTAAAGAAGATATAAATAAGTGGAAGTACATACCATTTTCATGGGTAAGACAAGTTAAATCATTAAAATGTCCATACTACCAAAAGCAATCTATAGATTCGATGCAATTCTTATCAAGATTTCAATGACATTTTCACAGAACCAGAACAAATATTTCAAAAATTTAGGTAGAACCACAAAAGACCCCACATATGAACAGTGATCCTGAGAAAAAAGAAAAAAGTTAGAGGAATCATGCTACCTAATATCAAAATATACTATAAGTCCATGGTAATCAAAACAGCATGGCACTGGCATAAAAACAGACATATAAATAGAATGGAACAGAATAGAGAGCTCAGAAATAAACTCACACCTTTATAGTCAATTAATGTTTGACTTGAAGAAGTAAGCATGGACAATGGGCTAAAGATAATTTATTCAATAAATGGTACTGGGAAAATTGAACAGATACATGCAGAAAAAGTAGAACAACCACCTTCCTACACTACACACAAGAATAAATTCAAAATGGATAAAAAACTTAAATGTTAGACCTGAATCTATAAAATCATAGAAGAAAACATAGGCAGCAAAATCTCAGACATTGTTTGTAGCAATATTTTATCAGATGTGTCTCCCCAGACAAGAGCAACAAAAGAAAAAATAAGCAAATGAGACTAAATCAAACTAAAAATTTTTACACAACAAAGGAAAACATCAACAAAATAAGAAGACAACTCACAGAATGGGAAAATACAGAATATGATACTCACAGAATGTATCATATTTGCTGGTACATTGATAAGGGGTTAATGTCTACAATTTATAAAGAACTTACAAAACTCAGAGACATCGAAATAAAGAACAAACTGGCAGTAAACAGAGAGAAGGAGGCAGAGGGATAATAGGGGAAGGGTCATCAACAAACATGTATAAAGGACACATGGACAAAGCCAAAGGGGGTAGGTTGGAGGGTGGGAGACAGGGATGGGGGCACAGGGGGGCATGGTGGGGTGAAAATGGAGACAACTGTACTTGAACAACACTAAAAAAAAAGAACTTACAAAACTCAACACCAAAAAACCCCAAGTAACCGAATTAAAAAATGGTCAAAGGACTTGAATAGATACTTCTTCAAAGAGGACATACAAATGACCCATAGACATATGAAAAGATATTCAATGTCACTAATCATCAGAGAAGTGTAAATTAAAAGCACAATAAGGTATCATCTCACACCTGTCAGCATGGTCACCATCGATTAATTAACAAAATCAGGTGCTGGTAAGGATGTGGAAAAAGGGGAACCCCTTTGCACTGTTGGTGGGAATGCAGATTGCTGCAGCCACTGTGGAAAGCAGTATGAAGATACCTCAAAGAATTAAAAATGGATCTGCCTTTCAACCAAGTGATCTCACTTTTGGGAATATATCTGATAGAACCCAAAACACAAATTTGAGAGAACATAAGCACCCCTTTGTTTATTGTAGCACTATTTACAATTGCTAAGATACAGAAGCATCCCCAGTGTGCATTAGTAGTTGAGCGGATAGAAGAACTATGGGACATTTAAGCAATGAATTGCTACTTAACTTTTAAAATAAGAAAGTTTTACTCTTTGCAACAGTGTGGATGGACCTGGAGAACATGGTGCTGAGTGAAATAAGCCAGTCAGAGAAAAGCATACACCATATGAATTCACTCATATGTAGAACTTAATGAACAAACTGAACTAACAAGCAAAATAGAGACAGATTCCTAGATAGAGAACAGGATGGCAGATAATGGAGTGGGGAAGGTAGAGGGTGGAGGGACTGAGCAAAAAGGAAAAGGAACTCATGGGCATGGACAATAGTGTGGCAATTGCATGGGGTGAGGAGATACAAGGGCTCTAAAGGGTAATGGGAAAAATACAATAAAATAATTAAAAAAGAATCAAGTGTAATGCCAACTTAGTTGTTCACTTACAGTCAAAATTTAACTGTAAAAGTTTTCTTTTTCTTCTTTTGAACTATTGCAATGCTATTGATTTTGTCAGGTTTTAGCTTTGTTATGCAGTAGAATTCAAACAACTTTAGTGTGACCCTGACCACAGTGAACTTGTGGTTCCCCAAAAGAGGCACAGAGATATTAGTTCTCTGAAGTTTTGGTACTGTAACTGTCACTATCACCAAACATAATTAATCAGAAAAGCAATAAGTATCAATTTTATCATCTCTTGTAGTAGACTATGTTGAATTTCATATTTTCTGAAGATTCTTCTCTCTCTGCCTTTACTCCTGTCTCCATAAAAAATATTGTAGATGAAATGCTTAATGGGATTTTCAGTTAAGTGTCAAGATTGGCACTGTGACTTTTCATTGATTCAATATTCAGTCTTGGGCAAGTAAATTCAGTAATTGTTTCTTTGTTTCTATTTTACAAAATTAAGATATTTGTCACCTACTTGGTTCTCATGAGAATACTAAAGATTAATAAGACAGTATTTCAAAATCATTTTCAGAACCCCTGAAGCTTTTTAGAAGTGTAAAATAGTACTATTTTATTAACATTACTTTTTAATGTGAAGCTGACACTAGATTCTGGAAGAATTTGGGAGATGGGAATATGTTTATTATAAAGACAGTTATTAGTTGAAACTCAAAGACTGTCAAAATCACAACATTATTGTGCATAGAGTTGTCAGCTTCCTAAATTAAAAGAGTTTATCACCTTTGTTAAACTGATCATCATTTGTCCTCCTGCATCTTCAGGTTGTCTATACTTCAAAGAAATGACAGCCAAAATCCCACGTGCTTCTATAATCAACATATTAGAAAAACTATGGATTTCTGAAGCTATTTCCCAATGCCATGATACATGAAATTTGATTTGAAACATGTACAGATATTGTAATAATTATAGAATTGTCTGTTCTTTGATACTTAATCTGTTATCCTAAGGTATGCAGTCCAAAATATGTTTCTAATATAGATTTTATTTAATAGGTGATCAGAGTCAATTCGATTAATATCCCTGCTTCATTTTGGTAATTGAATGTTAACTTGCATTTATTCTAACTTTGTTACATTGATCTAATCAAGATATTCAGGTATGATGTTATCAACTCTCTAAACAGATACTTTACTTTTTATTGATTTTTACTTAAGCTAGGTTTTTTATCGATCAATATGACAAAGAATTCTTGACTCTTTTTAATATATACATACTAATATGGTTTTTCCCCTTGAAATGAGATTAGCCTATTGCTATTTACAATTCTTAATGCCATCTAACTTTTGCTGGGACATATAAGTCTTTCACTTAAAAAATTTGTATTGAATCAAAAGATGCAGTGATAATAGTTTTATTGGCTATATGCTTTGTATCAATATTTATCTTATGAATAACACCCATTCTTTTCATGCCTTCTTAAAAATAAATAAGAAAAATTATGTTTATTAACCCTATTATTTATTATTTAAACATTGGTAATTTTGTTTTATCTTAATATCAATGAGAAGGACCTTCTAGGATTATATGTTAAATTCTTAAGGAGTCAGATAAAATTATTTTCTGTTAATACATGTATACATACATGTACAATGTAAATGAAACTATAAAATTGAATAAATTTATAGAGTATGATATGCATATTTGTTACTTGACGTATGACATTACTAAGAAGAATTCAGTACTTTGTTTTATAGAACTTAAATAACTTGTATATTGTTATATATGGCAAAGGAAAATTGATTACTGGATATCTTACATTTGTAGGTAAAGGAGTTAAGAACTGAGGTTAATAAATGATAGGAGTTATGAGATTGATTGATATATGAATAATAATCTTGTGTGACTTATAAAATTATAAGACTGATTCAATCACTCAACATTTTATAGTCATATTTATTTAAAAAGTTTTTAGAACTTTTATCAATGATATGTCAATTGTTTTGTTTTATTCATAAGTAAAATCTTTTCTTTGCATATATTTAACAAGGATAAAAGCTATTTTTTTCATTTAGATTAAAGAAGGAAGGAAATAGTATATTTGCAATCAGTATAATACTTACTATTAAAAATTGTGTAACCAATAAAACACAGTAGAATTTTTTAATGAAGAAACTATCAAATGAAGTGTATCACATTATAAAGCAATTTACTCTTATTGCACAGAGTTTTAATTCATGGATACAAAAATGATTTTGTGATTGATCCAGCTCAAAATTGCTAAGTGGAAAAAGACTTAACCATTACTTTTTTTTTCTCATGCCTGTTTTTTCAGCACTTAGAGGAGGGAAATACTCAGCAAACTTAAAAAGAAAATGAATGAATATATTGAGAGTGCGGGAAATTGGGACTCTCATACATCATGGTGGAAGTATAAATTGATATCAGCAATTCTCAAGGATAGGCTGACAGAATATTTCAAATAGACATGGCATTTAACCCCAAATTCTACTCTGGGATTACCCTAAGGAAATAGTTAATGCAATGCCGCAAATTTGAACATCAAGGATATTCATCAAAGAGCATTAATAATGAAAAGTTTAATTGTCCTAAATGAAAAAAAATAGAGGTTAGTGAATTTTGATACATCAACTGAAAAAAGTGCTATGAAATATTTTTAAATGGTATATATATTTTTAAACATGGTAACAAGATAGAATTCATTTGATCAATTATTTAACAATTGTGCACTGAATACCTCTTATCTATCAAGAATCTCATGCTCTACCAACTGAGCTAACTCTTACGTATTAAGTATTGTTCCAGGGACTTGTGAAACTACAGTGAACAAAATAGTATAAATATTATTGTTTCACAGAGGTCAATATATTGATAGAAGGAAGAAAGAAAAGGAAGGGAAGAAAGAAGAAATCTGAATATATAATTGTATATAAATTTGTAGTAGTTCAAAGTCATGTCTTTAAAAATTTTGCTATTTCATCTGCACCAATAAAAATAATAAATATATTTTGCTTATTAAATTTTATGGTGACTTCAAAGAGAAAGTAATTGTTTTGTAAATGTATACATAATCCTAAGCACATATAATTCATAAAGAAGAAGTTTGGCTTTGGTACTGACCTTCCAATCTGAATGAAGTGAGTCAAATTAACTCTTAGCAAAAAATATTTGAAATTTTTAGGGAAATGTAGGAAAATTTTAAATAATTAGGCTTACCTTTCAATGGAAGAAATTTTGAGTTGGTTAGACGGTTCCTGCTCTGGCTGCTGTGGCTCAGTGGATTGAGTGCTGGCCTGTGAGCCAAAGGGTTGCTGGTTCGATTCCTAGTTAGGGCACATGCTTGGGTTGGGGGCCAGGTCCCCAGTAGGGGGCACACGAGAGGCATCTACACATTGATATTTCTCTCCCTGTCTTTCTCCCTCCCTTATCCCCTCTAAAAAATAAATAAATAATTTAAAAAATTTAAAAAAAGCTTTCTTATTACTGGAGTTATCTAAGCATAAACTGGATGCTACAACTTCCAGGAAGGAATATTCTGGGATAGATTTCTGCAGAGAGTGGGAAGCTGGGCTCAAGAACATTAAGCCTACTACCTATTCTCTAAATGTGTTTGAATTCTAATAACTCCCTAGATAATGAAGAAGTAGCTAGTATAAAATGCAATATTATAAATTTTAATTGGACTACAATGAGATAAATTTATTCTATTTATGAAGGAAATTCGGAATTACAGAGTAATTTTAGGGCAAATGACACCGTATCTAATCAGTATTCTAAATTTTAAGAATTCTTTTCTGAGGAAAATCATCACTAATTCTTAAGATTTCATGATGACCTATATGGTATAGGTCTAATTATTTTCATTATAAATGCCATTTATAGCAATAGGTCTTAAACGGAGATCATCATTAGCAAGAACAATGATTTACCAGACACTTCATAGTGCCAGGAGACACTTACAAAATGCTTTATATATGTTAACTAGTTTAACCTTCACAATAACCTTAACATTACAGCACTTTTCAAAAAAGGTAACCAAATCTTAGAGAGGTTACAAAACTTGCCTAACGTCATGCTTTCTATGGTGGCGTATAGCTGGGAGTCAAATACAGACAATTGACACACAGGCCTGTGTTTTTTAAACTACTGTTCTCTGCTAAGTATACCCTTAATTTTAATTAATAAATTGACATTAAATTATAAACTCTTCAGTTAAGAGTTTTGTTAGCATGAATCTATTCCTATTCCCTGGGGCTTTTATATTCCTGGGTAAATAATAAAATTATTTTGGAACCTATAAGGTTGGGTCAGTCATGAGATAGACTCTGTCAAGCGGATGAGGCAGGTAGATCAATCCCATGACAGCAATTCAACATGACCTCACATAACAAAGCTTTTGAGGATGATAGGCAGGATCCTGATGCAATTGTA
Source organism: Trachops cirrhosus (assembly GCA_028533065.1). Lineage (NCBI taxonomy): Eukaryota > Metazoa > Chordata > Mammalia > Chiroptera > Phyllostomidae > Trachops > Trachops cirrhosus. Next base: position 82,015,033 of record CM052538.1, read on the forward strand.
AGTGTAGACGTCATCTTCATGTCCTGGTCCTTTTGTATTCCTTTGTATGTAAGGGAAATTTGTTTATAATTGATGAATGAAGGAAGAATTAGAGGGAGAGGAGGGTTAGAAGAAAAGCAGAAGAGAATGGAACAACGATATTGCATTGCTTCTCAAAAATGTTTCTTGGACAAGGTTTTAGCTCCTGTGGCTCTAGGGGTAAGAGCTAGAAAGAGAATATCTATGAAAGATTTGGTAGATATTGGGTGAAGGCTTACAGCCAGAAGTTTCCAGAAATCTTTAAAAGTAATTCTCTGAGTTCAAGCAATATTACTTCAGGAACCAAAATGTGATTAACATGCTGCAAATACTTGTTGAAGACACCATGTCCCCCCAGGAAGTGTTATCATAGGATCTACACGTTTTACAGGCCACTCAGGTGAGTCTGAAGCAAACGAATGAGGAGTTACCATTTCCCAAAGTGTCACAGATGTCATCTAGTTTGGGGTTACCTTGTATGGTATTTTAGTCCTCCCTAATTCTGAGTTATTTTCTAATTAATGAGTAAGGAATTCTTACCCCTGTGTGTGTATGTCTCAGCCCAAGTGTACAAAATGAAAATGTTCCTATGTATTTCATTTATTTTCCTATATGTTGCTACCTTGGGCCTTAAGACAAACAGCAAAAACCTTAACATATTAAATCAGGTTCCCCTGAAGCAGACACTGAGACAAGAATCCACCTGCAAGTGATTCTTAAGGAAATACTTCAAAGAGAAACTGGCAAAGGATTGTTGGAAAGAACAATAGGCAGGGGTAGAAGTCCCTGAGGCAAGTTTCAAAGAGGGTAGCTCAGCTTTAGCTTGATCTCACAGTGGATCCCTGCACTGTAAACTATACCTGAAAAGTTGTTCTTTCTGAAAGTAAAAGCACTGAAGCTTTGATACTCATATATTTATGATTGATTAAGGGCTTCTCTGCGGGTACATAAATTCCCATGCATATCTGAATCTTTGTGCTTATAAGCAAATTGAGCTCCCAGCAGCATTTCTCCAAAAAAGAACTGTAGGTGCTGACTGTTGGAAAGAAAAAACACACAATAGCTGGAGGCTTACAAAACGGATAAATAAATCCAAGAAATCTGGGTTCAGCAATGAAATCATCAACTAATCTTAAAGTTAAGATTCAACAAAAATATGGTCCTACTCTGGCCATCTGGTGTGCTGGATATAACCATTTTGTAAATGCAAAAGGAAAATCAGTTTAATCAAGTATTTGTAAGATGGGTTAATCAATAATTTCTTCTAAGGATTTTCAAAAGTATATTTTAAAAAGTCTTAATAACAAGCATAGTGACTACTAGAATAATTCATTGACAAAATTAAGGACTTATAACTGGAAAGACATTTTTAGTTTTAATTACTTAATGTGATTCATTCTTTCATTAATGTATTCACTTATTCATTCATTCAACAAATATAATAAGCAGCTAATTTGTACCAGGCAGTACCTAATTTCTGAAAGTAAATAGAAAATGAGATAGTTTCTGCATTAATGAAGTTTAAAATATATATTTTAAAAGTGAACATGGGATTTTGTTATCTGCATGTTATTTTATAGTTTTAAATTTCACTTACCATCAGTTTTGAAATTTTGGGGCTACTTTTTTTTCTATTCATTAAAATATAAGTAAAAAAATTTTCTGAAAATATCTTAATATTAACTAAAAATACACAGTAGTACTTACTATAAAAGATAAAATATATTGGTTAAAAACATCAATAATGTTTTGTTATCCAGAGGGGCTACTGCATCCTGTTTTTGATTTGTTTGTGGTCTCATATTTGACATTTAATTGTGTGAGTATATGTAGTTCTTTATCGAGCACATTGCTTTCTATTGAAAGCAATTTGATTACTGGGATAAAGATGGACTCTGGATTCCAAAAGAATGTGTTCAAATGGGCTTATTTAGGAACTATATCATCCTAAATAAGTATCCTATTTTCTAGAGCCGTAGTTTCTCAATCCATAAAAGGAAATGATTGATGTCTATTTCATAAAGATGTAAAATTTATATTACAATGTATTTAAAAGCCCTAGTAGAGTGCCTATAACACAGTATATACTCAATAAATGTCAATTTCTTTCTCTTCAACTTTTTTGTACTGTTTTTACTTTGCACAGTTATACGGTGTTTATTCAAGAAAAGTAGCTGTTAATAGGATTCAGGGGGTTTAAGTGGACTGTGGGAGGCAGAGAGGAAGTTAGTGCAGGAAAGATAGGATGGTAGCTTGGAAACAGAAGGCAGTGATGAAGGATTAAGAGAGGGATGTATTTGAAGGTAGAGGTAACAGCATTGATAACAGATTATATATGAAGATGAGGGAAAGATGACTCCACAGTTTTTGACTTGAGCAACAGTTGAGGAGGATTTGTTAGGGCTAACATGGAATGGGAAATACGATCTGTTTTGGACATGTCACATGTAACTGTCTATTTGAATTTTAACTTGTAATTTTGATATATCGATTACAAACTTTAGGTAATCAAGTATAGATGACATTAAATCCATGAGACTATAGGAGATCTAGGAAATCTGGAGGACTAGGTTCTTGAGCATTACAACTTTCAGTGGTTCATATCAGGAGTAGGGATTAATAAAGACTAGATATATACTTTGTTGTATAGTTTTCCTTTTAAAGCTTTTTTTAAACTGTCAAAATCAAATCAATTAATGTTTTAGTGAACTTAAAAATGCACGTAGCCCATCATGTTCTGCTTACGTATTCCAAATCCTTGTATAAAATAAGTATGAGCAGCCACTTAGACACACTGGGTTAAAATTACTTTTGTGATTTTCAATTTTATGAACAAATATAGAACAGACTATAAACATGATTTAACTTATCAAAAACATTTCTAGTTATTTGAAGGAAGTATTTAGGAAATAGTTTTAAGTCTGTCTAGCAACTAGTATAAAATAATCAAGTAGTAATAAAAGACTTGAAAATTATGACAATATAACAGATCTTCTCTAGTTCTTTGAATTGAGGTCATATGAAAGATAATTTAAGGTTCTTCTTTGCATTCTTGATAATTGCCACTGTATTATGGTTAGAAAGAAAAATTAGTATCTTTTATTTATCTTTTGACAATATAAGTATTTAGGAATGTGATATTTGCTGGCATTGTCTTTTTTCAAACCTTGATTAATTTTTCAGTTTATTTATGTTTACATTTGTTGGTTCCTAAAAAAGGAATATTATATTAAGAAGAGAAAGATTCAGTATATAAGTTGATATTGTTATCATAACACTTGTTTTTAGAAAAAATAAAGATTTCTACACTAATTTTTAATATAGTTTTTAAAATATGTTGGTGGTTCATAGGTGTTTTTTAATGATTTTTAAGTACTTGTGTTTTCTTTTTTGGCCATAAAACTGCTTTCTTTTCTTGTGATAATTTTTCTAAGGACCAGCTTTCTGGAAAATTTTACATAAATGTAGAATAATGTCATAATATTCAAATTAGGGCATTTATCACCATGTATTTTCATTGTGGGATACATGTCTGCTTTCCTGTTACACTTTGTTTAGAATTCCTCAATTAACCTTTGTTGTGCCAGGTACTGTGAGCAGCTTGAAGGCAAGTCTACATCTGTTCACCTTTGTATCCCAGGAGTCCGGCACGTGGGAAGACTTCAGGAAATACCAGATAGGTGTATAAGTGCCTATTCAGATTGTTTTTTCCTTCCTACTCCTTTAATAGGAGCATTGGTCTCTTTCTTAATATAGTCAATATAGTCCTTACACATGGGCAATAACAAGAGTATCTTTGGTTCATTCACAAACTATGACCAGAATGTTTAATTCATGTGTTGTTTTAATTTGTTTTAAAAATTAAGTTTGTTTATTTCTTGAAAAATTGTGTATTTATTATTATTTTTAAATTGTTGTTCCAGTATAGTTATCTCCACTTTTCCCTTACCCATCCCGACCTCCCACCCTGGATCCTACCCCACTTTGGCTTTGTCCATGTGTCCTTTATGCCTGTTCCTTGATGACCCTTCCCCTTTTTTCTCCCATAATCCCCCTCCCCCATCCCCTCTGGTTACTGTCAGTTTGTTCTTTATTTCAATGTCTCTGGTTATATTTTGCTTGATTGTTTTGTTGATTAGTTTTTTTTAGTCTTTAGGCTGTACATACAAATAGTCTTTTTAAGATATATAATTGTTCATGACATCTTGTGGGTCAAAACATCATAACACCATACATTACTAGTGTATTTGTTTTTTATTTCCACAAACTCAGGGGCTTAAACCAACACCCATGTATTAGCTCACAGTTCTGAAGGTCAGATTTGGGCAGCTCTGTGAGTTTGTCTGCTCACCTTCTCAAAAGGTTGAAATCAAAGTGCTGATGAGGCTGTATTCTTATCTTGAGATTCTAACCAATAATCCATTTTGAAGTTCATTCAGATTGTTGACTGCTTTAAATTATTTGTGGTTTTAGAGTCGGGGTCCTTGTTTCCTTGCTGGCTCTCAACTGGTGGGCTACTCTGAGCTCCTAAAGGCTGCCTGTATTCCTTGGCAAATGATTTCCTCATTCTCAAGCTAGCAGATGTGTATCAAAATTCTCTGGTACTTAAAATCTCTGACTTGCTTATGTGTAACCAGCCAAAGAAAATTCTGCCTTTAAAGGATTCACCCGATTATGTCAGCTTCATCCAAATAATCTCCATATTTTTAAGATTAGTTGACTGGGACTTCGATTATTGAGATCTACAAAAATCCCTTCATTGTAGTTGCTACATTAGTGGTTGGTTGGATAGCTAAGGGATGGCAATCTTGGGGTGGCATCGTTAGAATTCTGCGTATCTCAATTAGTTTACGCAATTGTAGTGAACACATGCTATCATCTGTTACCAAAGTCCACTTCTATAGTGACTTCTTTCTTTCATTTTATTTACATTTAATAATTTTACTGATGTAATTGAGTTTAAATCTGCTACTTTCTAAGTGTTTTCTATTTCATTCTGCCCACTCAAGTTTTCTTCTTCTGCCTTTAAGTATTTTTGATATTTTAAAAAATTATTAAATGATTTCTCTTAATTAGAAATTATACTCATTTGTATTTTTATGGGTGCATAGTACGAATTGATTTTTTGCTTTATCCCTGCATAATGCAATACTAGAACATTCTAATTCCATTTACCTTTTTCCTCATTTTCTGCTATTATTTTCATGTATTTTGATTCATTACTTCCTTAAACTCAAAGACATTGTTATTGTTTTAGGCGCGTGATCAGTTGTTAAATAGTTTTACCCATTTATGATTTCATTGCTGTTTTTTAAATTATAGATGCCATCTATAATCATTTACTATCTGCCTGAAATATGCCCTTTTAATTAATACTACTTTGAGAGTGGATTTGCTGGTGGAGAATTCTCTTTGTTCTTTTTGTGTGCATTTAAAATATTCAACATATCTTTTTAGATTAAAATTTTATGTTGTTCAGTAAAACATAATTGTATTTTGGTTTTCATTAGTTCTGCATAGATTTCAGAAACATCTAAATATTGTTTTTTTAAGATAACATATATTGTTTTCAATTTACCTTATCTGTGGTTTTTAATAATTTTGCTAAGCTGTACCTATGTGTGATCATCTGTGTATTCATCCTAGTAGGTTTACACAGCGCTCCTTGAGTTTGTGCCTTTTTTCCCCTGTTTTGGAAAGCTCTCTTATTATATATTCAAACAGTGCATCTTTTTTACTTTCTTTATTCCCTCTCGCTTCTTTTTTTCAACTCTAATTAAACATATCCTTTTTTTTTTCTATTACACTCTTCTTTATTTTCTATTCTTTTATTTCTCCATGAATCTGGTAGCTATTTTATTTAGTCTTCTTTACCATTTCACTAACTCTTCCTTGTGGGTGCAGTCTGCTGTTTTGAACAATCTAATAACTTCTTAATTTGGTTAGTATATTTTTATTTTTGCTCTTTGCAGTATAGCTCTAAATGATCAACATTTGAGTCAGTTAATTGGGAGTATTACCTACTCATAATGCTTATTATGTCCAAAAGACTTAAGAATTATATTCCAGATAGGGTTTTAATTCACAAAGGAAGTAAAATAAATATATTTTTTGCTCCCAAAAGTTCAAGAGCTAAAATGGAAAACAGGCAGATAAAATATTAAAAATGTATGAGCATATTTACATATTAATTTTTAAATGAGCCAATAAATACATTAAATAACAATGTTATTTGAGAATGAAAATCCAAGACTGGTGAAAATCTGAATTATATTATTTTCCTCAAATTAAACCAATGGTAGAAAGTAAAAGCTAAGTACAGTATGATCTATATTTTAGAAAGGCCTTGGATAAATATATTTTTTATATTAAAGACTGTCTAGTAGTGATAGAATACATATGTATACTTATACATGTATATATAGAATAAATGTGTTTATATACATGTATAATTTTTTAATAGCTCACCAATTTATTATATAAGGATATAACTCAGGGACAGCAAGAGGGAAGAGATGCATAGAACAAGGGTATGGGGAAAGGGTGCAGAGTTTTCTTGCCCTCTCCCAGTGGGCCACTGTCCCTGAATCTCTAAATGGTTCTCAAACCAGAAGCTCTCCAAACCTTATTCTTTTGTGTTTTCAAGTTTTCATTACTTAGTCTTAATTGATTAAACCATTGCCAGTGATGATTGTCCAATCTCTAGCCCCTCTCCTGTCCCCAGAGGTCAGGGGAGTGGGACTGAAAGTTCCAATCCTCTCATCACTTGGTTGGCCCCACTGGTAATGACCATCCCCTCCCACCCTCATTCCTTCAGTGTGGTCCAAAAGTCTCCTCATTAGCATAAAGACACCTTTGTTGCTCTTATAGAATATTAGTCACAATACAGAGAAACAAGTCAATGGAATAGTATTTGATAATAAAAATATCATAATTTATTCTACTCCAGGGCATATTTCTTTAATGTATTTCATACATTATTTAAGAATAAGACAAAGAAGTCAATGAAAGTCAGATGTGGTCTTAGTTCCTATGCAATTGGCAATTGTTTGGATGCAATTGACAGCTTTCTTATGATAAAACATAGAGACTTAGCAATCCTATGATCTTAGAAAAAATATGCTAAAAATGCACAGTTGCACCTTCTTAGTGCTCATGGTCAGTGACCTGCTATACCTCTCACCATGTTAAGATTTTGAGGAAGTTAAGATAATGGATAAAGATGTTGCAGATATTCCTCTTTATATTACCTTTCCCCTGCAAAAAATCCTTAATCCATAGTCTTTACCTCAGATCAGATTTTTATTATTGATGAGACTAGTTTTCATTAGGCATGATTGCCCTCAAGGACTTAGTGCTTGAGAAATAAAGAAGCATAATTGCTAGAGTTAAAGGTTGCAAAGAATGGGATGGTGCCACGTGGTGATTTAACTGTACTTTTTTAGTAGTTTGGAACAGTAACTGTTAGTGCACTGGCTACTAAGTTAATTTTTTAATTTTTTTTAAATTGTGGTAAAATACAGCATAAAATTGATCATTTTAATCATTTTAAGTGTATAACTTGGTGGTATAAAATACATTTATAATCTTCTTCAAACATCACCATCCCCATTTTTCAGAACTCTTTCATCTTGTTAAACCCAAACTCTGTCCTCATTAAACAATAACTCCTCTTGGCTCCTCCTCTAGTTCCTGCATATGGGAGTGTGAATGAAGGGCCAATCGTGCTGTGGAAAAAGTAAAAAGAATGTGAGACAATCTCCATATTGCCATCTCCAGTTTATACTAAGGGGAAGTGAATCTTAAGGGAGCCAGAAAGAGCTTCATTCTGTTGTAATTTACAGTTTGTATAGCACTCAGGTGTTTCACTGGCCAAACTATTGCCCTAGATCATTGGTGGCGAACACAGGGCCTGTGGGCTGCATCTGGCTGGCCCTCCACCTTGTATTATCCAGCTGGCACTTTTGTTCTACCCGGTGGCAGCACTGAGCTCCTTGCCCCTAGCTAAGGAGTAGTTACATTTATACAGTCCTAAAATTACATTCCATCCTTTGAAGGTAACTGAGAGGCTGATGTGGCCCCTGGTGAAAATGAGTTTGACACCCATGCTCTAGAGTCATGCCTGGTTTATATATTTACCATAGCTTCCATATTGTTGGTGGAGAGAAATCTAAATGCACCAGGCACAAGTTGTGCTAGGCCTTGAAATATTACTATAAAATGCTATTCCAATATTTGTTGAGAAGGATGTGATGTTAGCATTAGGGTTGCAGGGAGGTGTAGGAAGGAGAGGGAAGGGAAGGAGGAAAATAGATGTTCTTGACATGGTTGGATGTTAGCAAAGTGTAAAACGTGTGTTTGTGGGGGAGGAGGATATTCTTTCTGAGTCCAGGAAATATAATCATAGATTTAGACGAATCTAAGGATGAAATGTCATTAACTAAATATCAAGAGGTTAAGGTTAAAGAAATGGGGGAGATATGAAAACTAAAGGTCGTGATTATTTTTGAAGTGTTTTTTCTTTCTATGTGTAATTAGTATAAGTTTTGTGGCCAGAAATTCTGATTTCACAACTCTTAATACACTAGTGCTCTCTCTCATGCTTTTTCTCTCTTTTTTCTTATGTACTGAGGCCATGTGTGGGCACAGTAAAAACAAAAAACAAAAAACACCAGGAATTAAAAAAGCTAGTTTTTAATTTAATCATTACCATGTAGGATAGAGTTACAGCTAAATACATAAAAACATGTTTTAGTCAGATATAGTATTCTTTTCAAGCAGGCCATGTCTAATTTTTTAGATCAGATGCTCTTTGGAAATGCTGCATTATTGTTCTAAAATTGAATTAAAAGTCAAACACTTGGAACTCTGAAAAAGAACTTTTACATTAGAAAATATAATACAAGTTTTAAAATAGTTTAGTGTAGGATAATTTTTCATAAAGTATATTTAGGAAATGCTGCAAATTTATTAAACTCAACACTGTATTTTATGATAGCTTTATATGGTAGCTTCACAGAAAGCACAGGGTATGCAATTTGTTATACTTATTGGAACTGCATTTCAATTAACATGCTTAGCAATTTCCTTGTTCTTTTTGAAATATTTTGAAACCCATTAGTGTGTCAATGACTTGGCATTGCTCTCTAATTGCAGTAGATTTCAGGTGATAAAAATTGATTTTTTTGTAGCATACTTTGTAGAGTCAGCATTGGTTACCTGAATACATTACATTACAGGTTTCTTAAAACATTATTCTATGTTGTAAGAAGGTTTTATTGTTTGAACCTGAGATTATATATGTGCAATTTATTCTTCTCTACAGAATGATTTGCATTTCAAGGAAATGTGATGAAATGTGGAATTCTAAGAAATTTTAGGACATTGGAGAATATATTTTAAAAGCATTTTTTAAACATAAATCTATATTATACCAACAGGTTAAATGTATTTAGCTTTTAGCATTTTGGGAATCATATATGTAATATTTTATTTTAAATTTATCACAATGCAATAATAGAAATACCAAATTTATATTTCCAGGAAACCATGAAACCGTGTGGATTTGCCTACTAATTATGATCAACACTTTCCAAACCATACACTTTTTAAAATAAAAAAAAATTATTAACATGAAGAGGCTGGGGGATAGTAAAGGGTAAAGTGGGTCCAATATATGCTGATGTCTGAAGATGTGACATTGGGTGGTGGGCTCACCATGCAATGTACAGATGATGTACATCATATTGTACACTGGGAACCTATATAATTTTACTAACCAAAGTCACTACAATAAATTTATTAAAAATAGTACAGAAAAGTACACAAATTATTAGTTTGCATTTCAGTTCATCTTTATAAAGTAAACTACCCATGTAACTATTGTTAAATGAAGAAATAAAACATTACAAGCATCCTCAGTCTCTCCTTTTATTCTCTCCTGGTAACTGCCAAGTCCCCAAAGAACCCATAGTTCAGGTTCTGTCAGCATTGGTTTATTTTTACTGCTTCTCAACTTATGTATAACTTGAATAATATGTGATATGGACTGTTTAGTGTCTGTCCGCTTTCACTCAATCTTATACTTTATGGATTATAATCTGTGCTGGTGTAGGTAGCAATAGTTGGTTCCTTCTCAATAAAATAATATATTATAATTTCTTTATGCATTTTATTATGATGGAAATGTTTTCCAGTTTAGTGCTTTTATGAATACTGTTTCAGTGAGCATTCCTGTAGCTATTTTTTTTTGGTGCACATAAATATACATTTCTCTTGATTATTAGTGTAGGAGTGGAATTTTTGGGTGGTAGGGTTGGTGAATGTTCAGTTTTAATAGATCTTGCCTAACAGTTTTTTTTTGAGTAGATGTAGTAACTTGTATTTCCACCAGGAATGTATGAGAGTTAGAATTGATCTGTCATCTCATCAATGCTTGGTATTGTCAGTCTTTTTCATTTTAGCTATTTTGGTTTAGGAGTATTTCATTGAAGCTTTAATGTGCACATTCCTGACAACTAATAAAGTTTAATATTTTTTCATGTTTTTTGACCATTTAGATATCCTCTTGTAAAATGCCTTTTTATGTTTCATGTCTATTCACTTATCTAAGTTCTTAAATACTTTTTATAGGAACTTTATTGTTTTTGTTTTCACAATTAGATCTATAATATTATCTCAAATAATTTGGCACATATGAGGTCTGTCCAAAAAGTCCAGCCATTATCAATGTAACAAGAACAGTTTGAGTGACCACAATGTAACCAAGGAGAGCAGACTAGAATGCACATGTATGAACAATGAGGACTTCACTGTACTAGTCAGTGGGGGTGGTAGACACTGTTGAGTGATCATGTATGCTGTGTGGCTATTGCACTCAAAATGACTGAATAAGTAGAGCAATGAATCTGCATCAAACTTTGCATCAAGCTTGAACATTCCTTTGTGAAAACTATTCAGTTGATTCAGAATGCTTTCAGGAATGATGCAATGAGTGCAGTACAAATTAAAATGTGGCACAAATGCTTCAAAGATGGTTGAGAATCTGTCGAAAGTGATCCACATTCTGGAAAGCCTGTATCAAACACCTGAGAATGTTGAATGTGTATGGGCTTCAATCAATAAAGATCGATGCATGACAGTGTGACAACTAGAAGCTGATCTGGGGATTCCAAAAACTACTGTGTTCAGGATTTTGATTCAGGATCTTGGCATGAAATGTGTCATGGCAAAATTTGTATCACGGCTTCTACGGCCAGAGCAGAAGGCACATTGTGCTGCAGTTGCTAATGACTTGATTCAACCACTGCCAATGTACCAGATTTGACAACCTGTGACTTCTGGCTTTTCCAAAAACTAAAATCATCTTTGAAAAGGTAGAGATTTCAGACCACCAATAAGATTCAGGAAAATATGATGGGGCTGCTGATGGCAATTCCAACAAAGGATTTTACAGAGTGTTTTGAATAGTGGAAGCAATGCTAGGAAAACTGTCCCCCTTAAAGCAAGGGACATAAAGGAAAGAATAAACAAACGGGATCTAATCCAAATAAAAAGCTTATGCATGGCTAAAGAAAATAACATTAAAATGAAAAGAGAATCAACTTTATGGGAAAATATATTTGCCAATGATACCTCAGGCAAGGGTTTGATCTCTGTAGGAGACCATTCTGCGTGGCGTGGGCCCAGCTCCCACTGGGAGATGCACAGGACCCATGCTCATGGATAGGTTCTCCGGTGGGGAATCAGGCCTTCAATGTACCTAGGCCTTTATGACTCTTGCTTTTTGCTGAAACTTCCTCACCCTGAATTGAGGACATTTACTGCAAAGTAACTTCCTCAAATCCATGCTAAACCTTCCAAGGATGAGTGTTACCGGTTCAACCACTTTTGTCTTTTCATTTGCAAGCATCTGTCTTCTGTGATGTGATTAGCAGCATTGGCTTCTTTGTTTTCTGTAAAAGGTAACCACCTAAAGCGAACCTGTGCATAGTAAATGAGGACCATCGTGTACTGTGCTGAGAGATAGAAATAAAGGCCTGTCATGGCGGAAGCTGCAGCTTTTGCTCCCCATGCGAGAAAAGCCATGCTGTTCCTTTTTCTCTACCTGACTCGGTAGTCTGTGTGAATGTCTCATTTCATCCATAATGACACAGACACTGCAGGTCGGTGTCTGCATCGGATCTCCAAAATATTTAAAGAACTCACAGGAATCCACTCCAGGAAGACAAACAACCCGATAAAAAATAGTCAAAGGACTTGAGCAGACGCTGTTCCAAGGAGGACAGACAGAGGGCCCAGAGACATATGAAAAGATGCTCAGCATCACTAGCCATCAGAAAGATGCAAATGAAAACCACAATGAGATACCACTTCACACCAGTCAGAATGGCCATCATAAACAAATCAACAAACAACAAATGTTGGAGAGGATGTGCAGAAAAGAGAACCCTAGTGCACTGTTAGTGTGAATGCAGACTGGTGGAGCCACTGTGAAAAACAGTATGAAATTTCCTCAGAAAACTAAAAATGGACCTGCCTTTTGATCCAGCAATTCCACTACTGGTATTAGACCCTAAAAATCCTAAAACACCAATTCAAAAGAACCTATGTACCCCAGTGTTCATAGCAGCACAATTTACAATAGCTAAGTGCTGGAAACAACCTAGGTGCCCATCAGTAAATGAATGGATCAAAAAACTATGGTACATTTACACAATAGAATTCTCTGCAGCAGAAAGAAAGAAGAAACTCCTGCCTTTCACAACAGCATGGATGGAACTGGAGAGCATTATGCTAAGTGAAATAAGCCAGGCCGTGAAAGACAAATACCATATGATCTTACCTATACATGGAACATAATCAACAAAATGAACAAGCAAACAAAATATAACCAGAGACATTGAAATGAAGAACAAATTCACAGTAACCATGGTGGAGAGAGGAGAGGGATAATGGTCGACAATAGGGGACAGGCCATCAAGGAACATGTATAAAGACACATGGACAAATATGTTTTCCCATACAGTTGGTTCTCTTTTTATTTTAATACTGTTTTCTTTAGCCATGCAGAAGCTTCTTTATTTTGATGAGATCCCATTTGTTTATCCTTTCCTTTATGCCCCTTGTTCTAGGGGCGTGTCAGTAAAAATGTTTCTGTGTGCATTATCTGAGATTTTCCTGCCTGTGTTCTCCTCTAGAATTTTAATGGTGTCACGATTTATATTTAAGTCTTTTATCCACCTTGAATTTATTTTTGTGTATGGTGTAAGTTGGCCATCATAAATAAAACAATAGACAACAAGTGTTGGAGAGGTTGTGGAGAAAAAGGGACCCTAGTGCACTGTTGGTGGGATTGCAGACTGGTACGACCACTGTGGAAAACAGTATGGATCTTCCTCAGAAAACTAAAAATGGACCTGTCCTTTGATCCAGCAATTCCACTGCTGGGACTATATCCTAAGAACCCTGAAACACCAATCCAAAAGAACCTATGCACCCCAATGTTCATAGCAGCACAATTTACAATAGCTAAGTGCTGGAAACAACCTAGGTGCCCATCAGTAAATGAATGGATCAAAAAACTATGGTACATTTACACAATAGAATATTACGTAGCCAAAAGAAAGAAGGAGCTCATACGCTTTGCAACAGCATGGATGGAGCTGGAGAGCATTATGCTGAGCGAAGTAAGCCAGGTATTGAAAGACAAATACCATATGATCTCGCCTTTAACAGGAACCTAAACAACAAAACGAAGAACCAAGTAAAATATAACAAAAGACACTGAAATAGAGGACAAGTTGTCAGTGACCAGAGGGGAGAGGGGAGGGAATTTCAGGGGAGAAGGGAAGGGTTTACATGAACAAATATAAAAGAAACATGGACAAAACTAGGGGTGTTAGAAATGGGAGGGAGGAGGGGAGGGATGGGTGGGTGGGCTGGAATGGGAATAAAGGATAGAAACTGTACTGAATAAACTAAAATAAAAAAAAAAGAAAAGAAACAGAAAAATAAAAAGATACATGGACAAAGCCAAAGGGAGTAGGTTTGAGGGTGGGAGGTGGGGATGGGTGGTACAGGTTGGTGTGGTGGGGTGAAAATAGAGACAACTGTACTTGAACAACAATAAAAAAATTAAAAAAACTTCTCTTTATTTCTATTCATGCTTTTAGCTACATCAGCCTATTTTGTGGTGGGGGGTGGTTCTGGTCAATCATTCTTTGTCCTTTTATTTTCAGGTATTCTCTGACTATATGTGTTTAGTTGGGTCCTTTTGTTCCTAGCATATTCAGGACATAGGCTGATTTTGTTTTGATTACCAGGTTGCAAGATCTCTCTTTCCTGTTGTTCACCACTTCTCTGTATTTCTTTGTTTTCTTTTTTAAAATATATTTTATTGATTATGCTATTATAGTTGTCCCATTACCCCCCTTCATTCCCCTCCACCCTGCATACCCTCTCCCACCCACATTCCCCCCTTTAGTTCATGTCCATGTGTCATAAGTTCTTTAGCTTCTACATTTCCCATAGTACTCTTACCCTCCCCCTGTCTATTTTCTACCTACCATCTGTGCTATTTATTCTCTGTACCTTTTCCCCCTCTCTGCTCCTCCCACACCCCTGTTGCTAACCCTCCATGTGATCTCCATTTCTGTGGTTCTGTTCCTGTTCTAGTTGTTTGCTTAGTTTGTTTTTGCTTTTGTATTAGGTGTGGTTGTTAATAATTGTGAGTTTGTTGTCATTTTACTGTACTTGTTTTTTATCTTCTTTTTCTTAGATAAGTCCCTTTAACATTTCATATAATAAGGGCTTGTGATGATGAACTCCTTTAACTTACCTTATCTGAGAAGCAGATAAAGTGTTTTCTTTTCTTCTTTTTGTATCTTTTTGGGAAACGATTCAGTGCCTTTCTAACATCCTTCACTCCTCCCCTTTTTCATCTGTTTACTTATTTGGAATCTGCTCTGTTTTTGCCTTTTTATTAAATATCATTGGTGTTGCTACATACACACTTACTTATTAAGCTATATTTTTGTCAAGATCTTTGTTCTCCTGAACAATGCCTTAGGCTTGTTCACTTTTTTCAACCTTATAAATTGTTTTATGCAATCAATTGCTGTTTAGATTAAACTATACTTATCATTTTCTTTATTTTCTTTTTATATCTCCACATTCCTTATATAATTATTTTCCTTTTTTAAGTATATCTTTCAGAAACTCCTTTCATGACATACTTTTAGTGGTAAATGTTCTTTTTTATTCACTTATTCAAATTAGTACATATCTTGTGCTTTGCATAAGGTAATACATATAAAAATCTTTGCTCCATGGATCTAAAATTCTAGGCATGGAGACAGGCAATAAACAAGATAAAACGTAACATATGTTAAGAGTATATTACATCATGTAGCAGAGAAAATAAAGCAGATATATATGGTATGAGATTTTAGATAGGGTTGTCAAGGAAGACCTTACTGGGAAAGTGACTTTTGAATCAAGACCAGAAAGAACTGAGAGAATATGAAAGTATCTAATGAAAACACATTACAGATGAAGGGAACAGAAGAAGAGGACATGGCATGTTCAAGAAGTAGCAAGAAAGCCAGTAAAGCTATAGCAGAAAGAATTATTTGGAGACTTACGGATGTGCCTGCAGAGAGGTATAATGTGTATCCAGAGGATACATGGCTTAGGCGGTCATGCCTTACAGAGAGCTGGAAGGTATTAGAGGGTTTTGAATCAATAATTGATCTGATTTGTTTTAGCAGGCTTACTCTGCACATTATAGTTTGGAGAGAAGCACAAATAGAAGCAATTAATAGGCTCTTGCCATATCTGCAAGAAATGATGATGTCTTGGAGCATAGTGATCAGTGTGGCTGAAGAGATATGTCACAGTCTCGGTATACTTTGAAGAAGTATAGGATAGGATATGCCAATGCTTCCAATGTAGACTGTGAGACAAAAGAGAAGTCAAGGCTAACTTAGAGGTTTAAGTCCAAGCAACTATTAGGGGAGATTTGCCATTAACTGAAAGGAGACAAATGTGAAAGGTAATGATTTTGGAGAGATTATCAGGGACTTCATTTTGAACAAATTAAGTTTAAAAATATTAAAATGTCTTAATTTTATCCTTATTCTTGCTATAAAGATTTGCTGGCTATATCATTTTATTTGTTATTTAACCTCTCTTAGCTCTTTAAAGAGTCATTCCATTGACTTCAAATTTTTATTGTCACTGATGATGATACAGTCCTCAAGCTGTTATCCCTTTATATGTAAACTTTCTCTTCTACCTGTTTTTGTGATCCCTGTCTTTTATATGGCTTAGTAATCTTGTGTCTCACACTGGCATTGAGCATTCTTCTGTCAATGTGTTTTTTCCTTTTGTTGCAATCATTCAGGAATTATTCTTTACCTCTAATTTGCATTAATTCAAATAGATATGAGGGTTTTATTTGTTTGCTCATTTTTTTGTTTTATTTGTTCTGCTTGGCTGTAGTTGCATGCTCTCAGTCTGAATTCATATGCCTTTCTCTCATTCTCAAATATATCCAGAAGTTAATTTTTCTCATATTGCTTCCCCAGCCTTCTTTCTTTTCTACACTACTCTGCCCTACTCTGCTTCTATTCTGTTCTGTTCTATTCTATTCTATTCTATTCTATTCTATTCTATTCTATTCTATTCTATTCTATTCTAGCTAGTGTTGGAAATTCCAGCCTCTGGAACACTTTTTTTCCCCTGCATTTTTTAATCCTTTATATCTTAAACCTTACAGTCACTAAATTTATTATTATTGTTTCAGAGATACAGTATTTCTAGCTGTGTAGTAACTCCATCAATTTTAGAGTTGATATCATATCTCTACTCATTATGACAGTATTGCAAGCTATCTTTTCATTATTGCTATAATATCTCTGGAGTAGTTGAATACTGTTATACACATTTCACATAATTAGCAGAACAATCTTCTTTCTAAAAATGTGATATGTAATACAAATTTATTTTTATTTTTAAATATATAATCTTTATTATATTTTTTCCATTACCATTTAGTTCCTATGGACACCCCTCCCCAGCAACCAACACCTTGTTGTCTATGGCCATGAGTACTTTTTTTGCTCAATCCCTCCACCCCCTACCTTCCTCCACTCCCTGTAGCTGTCATCCTGCTCTCCATCTCTGAGTCTGTCTCTGTTTTTCTTGTTAGTTCAGTTACTTTGTTAGATTCCATATACGAGTGAAATCATATAGTATTTGTCTTTCTCTGGCTTACTTCACTTTGTTAGCATAATGTCCTCCAGGGCCATCCGTAAAGGATAAAATTTTCTTCTTTTTTATGGCCGACTTGAAGTCCAATATGTAAATATCCCATAGTTGTTTTATTCAACCATCTGTTGATGGACTCTTGGGCTGGTTCCATATCTGGCTGTTGTAAATTATGCTGCAATAAACATAAGGGTGCTTATATTCTTTTGAATTAGTGTTTTGGGTTCCTTCTGATATATTCCCAGAAGTGGGATTGCTAGGTCAAAAGGCAGATGCACTTTTAATTTTTCAGGTATCTCCATGTTGTTTTCCACTGTGGCTGCACCAATCTGCATTCCCACTAGCAGTGCAAAAGGGTTTCCCTTTCTCCACATCCTTGGCAGCACTTGTTGTTCCCACTTTTCAATTTGGTCCTGTAAGGAGGTTAATGTAGCTTCCACTTACTCCTCCACCATCTTGGATCCCATCTAGTTTTATTTTTAAAGGTTGTATCAATACACAAAGCTGTAGCTTTTGTATATATTTATTTTTTTAAAAAAATGAAATTCATGCAATTATTTATAAGGTGCACCACAATATGTATATTTGTAGAAAAGAACAAGCTGCAGTGTATTCACATCACTTTATGAAAATAGTTTTAATATGATTATTATGTTGATAATTTGATAACACTTCTATTTATATAATTTATAATCCTGATCATAGTGTAATATTGGAGTTTGCCCAATTTTTCTTAATTGAATATAAGATTACTATTTTTACAAAAGATTTGGATGAGAAACTAATAGCTTGAGACTTCAATATGATAGAAACTATATTTTGTAGAGATTATTTGTATTCTAAAGTATTTTTGACTTTGACAACTTTAAAATTGCATTCAGTACTAGGCAGAAAAATGATGTTACTTAAAATCATAACATCAGTGTAGTGTATGAAGTAGAGATACTAGCTGTACTCTGAACAATTTTATTTTGCTACAAATGAAATTCATTGTTCAGCATAGCCTCTTGAACTGTGTTTTGCAGGCAAGTTATTTTGTAAAGATTAAATTAAATTCATTGCAGGGTACATGCTTTCAGAGATTGTAACAATTCCTATATGTTTGAAGTATACTGTGAATTATTTCAGTGTAAGAAAAAGTTCAGAAAGACAGTTTTCCATTTCACTGAACCTTTTCAGAACAGGTCTCATATCTCAACTAAAAAGTTTTATTAAGTACAAATTGAAGTGAACTTACATCAGTAAGAAATAATGAAAGTACACTTTCAAAGGTCTGCTTTGCTTTTTCAGAGGAGGAACTTAAAGTATACTTCAAGATTACTTACAGAATGTACAAAAGTTTTGTAGAATTTGAGTAACTGCTATATTTGGGATATTATGAATGCTGAATAACTGTCATAAATCATAGGTTTTGTAGACAGAGTAATGCCTTCTCATCCCTCACTCTCAGCCCTCCAAAATCCTATGTTTCAATCTTAGGGTCTGTGAATGAATATCTGTTAATATTTTATGGGAAGGGGTTTTTACACTTGAAATTAAAGATTGGTAATCAGGTGACATTAAATTAGAGAGACAGTCTTAGATTATTCGGGAAGGGATTTAATCACAAGGGCCCTTACAATTAGGAGAGGAATGCAAAAGAGCCAGTGAAAGATGAGGTAGAAAGAAGAGGAAGAGGAAAATTAAAGATTATGTATCTTTTTTGCACTTATTATATTTGTAACTCTTTTCTTCTTTCTCAAAATGATGAATATGTACACAGTTTAGGATGTGCAATATACTGTTGCAGCCACCAGCCAGCAGTGACCGCAAACGTTGTAGATGCTTGCAAGTCACAAGAAAAACATACACACGGACTACCGAGTCCTGTGGAGGAATAGGGACAGCATGGCTACCATCTCAAGGGGAGGGTGCCTCCGAGTGGCCTGGCCACTCTCTCAAAGGAGAGCATGCCTGAGCCGCCGCCTCAATAGGCTTTTATTAGGTAGTATTGGGTAGGTGAGCTGAACGAATACAGAATGTGGACTCACCATCTAGCAGAGAGGATCAAAACAGGTAGATAATTTACATAGGGTTCAAAAATCTCACATTGGGTTTTGAGGTTGGTATCACCTAACAGGTACATGATTGATTAGTCTAGTTTCCTGCCAGAGCCTACACATCCAAGAGCATCCTAGCAAGCAGGTCTCACAGGATTTTACATATCTTATGCCCCAGGTCCAAATTACCCCAGGTGTCCGCTGACTCTAGTCTGAGCCTCACCGCCCCTGCTAATTCTGCAGGCCCTGAGTTGGGCAGAGGAGACAAAGACAGCCAGGAGACTTGAATTTCTCACATCCAGAGCAAGGACTCAGGCTATTTGCAAAGCCGAGGGGGCAGGGGTGATGTTGATCACTCCCTCACTTCCACAGCCCCTTGAGGCTCTTCCTTGATGGTTTATTCCCACGTGATCGAGTCTGTCTTAGGTCCATTCTTTCCAGAGAATGGTTGCCCGTCATTGACTATCCGACCAAGCTGAAGGGAATAGCAGAGCAGGCAGTGCCCATGTTCAGGGAAATAAATTTTATCTCCTTAGGCCCCCCTGGTTCTCGGAGGCTTCTCACTCAGCCTTAGCCATGGGGGGTTATGGCTCCTGAAACCAAGCAGGGCAGACACCACAATATACAGAACATGTATCATAGAAATGTACACTTGAAGCCTATACGATCTTATTAACCAATGTCACTCAAATAAATTTAAATAAAAATAAAATAAAATAAATAAAATTTTCCAAAAAATTAAAGAAAGAACTATCTGAAAACAAGAAATTAAGAAATAAATCCCCTTTATAATATCATCCAAAAAATCCTTTAAGAATTAATTTAACCAAGGGGGTAAATATTCTGTATACCAAAACCTGTAAGTCATTGGCCAAGAAGTCAAAGAAGACACAAGTAGAAAGATATTATGAGTTCTTTGATCAGAAGAATTAATAATATGAAAGTGTCCATATTACTCAAAGTGATTTACAACTCAATACAATCCCTATCAAAATTTTAATGTCATGGTTGCAGAAGTAGAGAAAACAGTTCTAACATTTGTATGGAATCACAAAAGACCCTTAATAGCCTAAGCAATTTTGAGAAAGAACAAAACTGGAGGCCTCACATTTCTGATTTCAAGCTCTTTTAAAAAGCTATAGTGATCAAAACAGATACTAAATAAAGACAGACACATACACCAATGCAACAGAATAGAAAGCCCAGAAATAAACCTGCACGTTACAGTTAGGTAATCCATGACAAGGGTGCCAAGAATACACAATGGGCAAAGGACAGTCTCTTCAATAAATGGTTCTGGGAAACTGGAGAGCCACATGGAAGAGAATGAAACTGAACCATTATCGTACCATACACAAAAAATTAACTCAAAATACATAAAAACTTGAACATAAAACCTGAAACTGTAAATCCTGGAAGAAAACATAAAGAAAAGCTCCTTGATATTGATCTTGGCAATGATTTTTTTGGATATGATATCAAAAGCACAAGCAACAATAACAAAAATAAATGGGAGAATATCAAACTAAAATGCTTCTGCACAGCAAAAGAAATAATCAACAAAATGGAAAGACAACCTATGAAATGGGAGGAGATATTTGCAAACCACATATCTGATAAGGGTTTAACATCTAAAATATAGAAGAAACTTCTACAAGTCAATAGCAAAAAACTAATAACCCAATTTAAAAATGGGCAAGAGACCTGAATGGATATTTTTTCTAAATAAAACATACAAAGGGCCAACGGGTACTGAAAAGAAATGTTTAACATCATTAATCATCAGGAAAATGCAAATCAAAACCATAATGAGATATCATCCCATACCTGTTAGGATTGTTTTTAATGAAAAAATACAGCAGGTAGATGTTGGCAAGGGTGTGGAGACAAAGGAACCCTTGTGCACTGTTGGTCATAATGTAAATTGGCACAGTGACAGTATGGAGGTTGCTCAAAAAATTAAAAATGGATCTACAGTACAATCCAGCAATCCCACTACTGGGTGTATATCCAAAAGAAGCGATATCAG
This sequence comes from Trachops cirrhosus, assembly GCA_028533065.1. Classification (NCBI taxonomy): domain Eukaryota; kingdom Metazoa; phylum Chordata; class Mammalia; order Chiroptera; family Phyllostomidae; genus Trachops; species Trachops cirrhosus. The sequence continues at coordinate 82,036,390 of CM052538.1, forward strand.
TGTCTTGAAGAAATAGCTATACTCTGATGGTCATTGGGGGTATAATAGTATTATATTATTCATAATAGCTGGGATATAGAAGCAACCTAAGTATCTGTTGACAGATGAATGGTTAAAGAAAATTATGATTATATATATACTTATAATATTATTCAGCCATAAAAAGAAAGTAATCATTATGTGGGCAACAATATAATGATGAACCAACCTTGAGGATATTGTTCTAAATGAAATAAGCTGGACAGTGAAAGACAAATACTATATGATGTCACTTACATGTGAAATCAAAAAAAGTTAAATTCTTCAAACCAAATTATAGAATGGTGGTTGTCAGGAAGAGGAGAGAGGGTAGAGGTTGGACAAAGGGTGCAAACTTTCAGTTAAAACATGAGTAAGTTCTGGGGATCTAATGCATAGCCTGGTGACAATATTTAATAATACTCCATTGTATTAAATAATACTCTATTGTATACTTGACCTTAATCTTTCAGGTTCTCATTACACCAGAAGAAAAAAAGATAACTGTGAGGTGATATATGTGCAAATTACACAAAAAGATGCAATGGTTAGTGTTTAATGCATGTCTATGCCATTTAATTGAAGATTTTGTGCGGTTCTTAAACTTTTCAAAGAAAAGTATGAATATATTAATGTTAGAATATGTAAAATGTGACTACTTTTGCTAAAATGTTCTCAGTTCCTTTAAAAGAAAATAGCAATTTAAAAATAATTATATCATGAAATATGACTTTCACATTTAATACTTATATATATTGTATGAAGTCATAAATTGAACAATACTGGCAATAAAATATACACATTAAAACTTCTTTTGTTTTGCTACAAGAAAGACCTACATATAAAGGTTGCTTTACTTTCTGAGTAAACTGTGTTCAGTGGTAAAATAATGAAATTTGTTTTGCTATTTTTTGATGAATGTGAATGGAGTGGCATGAACAGTAAAGATTCTGCTTACTATAGAATACTTCTATCTTTCAAGTTCCACATTCTTATATATTCAAACATTTTTCTTTATGAAATTGAATTTAAATATTGCAATGTATACTTATGAAAAGATCATTATTTCAATGTCAGTGTTAGAAATAACATTAATCTTATTGTTGAATTAAATAAGTGCATGATCTTAATTATCTCAATCATAGAGTTTTGTACTGTGTTTTGTAAAAAGTAGGAGACTTTCTTCTGAAAGGATTTTAAAAGTGAGCTTGAAACTAAGAAAACATGAAACAGAAAAGGCATTTGAAAGATACATGTTTGTTGAGTTTATAAAAGCAGTGACTGTGACACAACCTCATTAACACACAAAACATGGATTACTGAATACAGGGTCTGGCACAAATAACGCCCCTTTTTCATTACAAAATCATAAGCGTGTAATTCTGTAACATAACAATATGCCACTCAAGCACACCATATGACATTTTAGCTGAAATGTTCAAATTGTCCATCTTGTGCGAGACAGCCGCACACAAGCAGGCGTACTTCTGCTGGACCCTGTATTTTCCAAAGCTAATTTAAAATTGTTGCTCTTAATGCATGCATCTGCTGCTTCACATAATAACTTGGAAAAAAATGTCTTCAGTCCCTCAACCCTTGGATGTAAAAATGCAACAATGAAGCAGAATAATAGATTTCTGAAATAAATTATATATGAATTTTTACCTGTATCTCTAACATTTTATTCTTTTAAAAATACCATATGCTCTCACTTGTAAGTGGAATCTAACAAACCAAACTAATGAGCAAAATAGAATCAGAGACATAGAAACATGGAGCAGATTTACAGCTGTAAGAAGGGAGGGAGAAGGGGAGGACTGGTTGAAAGAAGGTGAAGGGATTAGGCAAAGAACATATACACATGCACCATGGACATGGACAAGGATGTGGGGATTGCCTGTGGGCATGGGGGGCAGGCTGGAGGGAAAGGGGCAAAGAGGGAAAATTGGGAGAACTCTGATAGCATAAACAATGAAATTTTAAAAGAATAAAACAAAAATATTTTTTATATTTCTTGTGATGTTTAGTAGAAAACAATTAAATCTAAATATTATAAGCTCTGGCCAGGTAGCTCAGTTGGTTAGAGCATCATCCCCATACACCAAGGTTGCAGGTTCGATCCCTGGTACATACAAGAATTAACCAATGAATGCATAAATAAGTGGAACAACAAATCAATGTTTCTCTTTAAAAATCAATCAATTAATAAAAAAAGATGTATTTATGTTTGGAGATTTTCTTTTGGTTAAATTTTGAGCTAGCAAATTTGGTATCATGTGTCTATTTCATCTTTATAATTTCCAAATAGAACTTTGCTTTTACATCTCACGGCCCAAATACAATTAAATGAGCACAAAATAAATATATGTTGAAAAGATTATTTTATTTAATATTCTGGAGCTAGTACACCAATTTTTAAAAAATTATAATTATGATGTAAGCTAACACTCAAATATTTTTCTTTGATTTATTTAAGTTTCTATAAGCACTTACTGTCAAAAAGAAAGTATTTTTCCTGGCTGCCTAGTTGAGCAACTCTCTGGTAAGAAGGGTGTAGACTGTCAGTCTGTTCACTATATATTTAAATAATTGAGAGTTATTAATAATTGTTTTTATAACATTAAAAATTACAGTCATTATTTTCTCTTGCAACAGTAAAAATGCAAGTATATTTTTATGAGTGATAAAATTTCAGCATATAATGCAAGTAGGGAATTTTACTTAAGGTTATTTAGGGAAAGATTACCTATATTTGAGGTTGACTATTCTGATATGAATAGTAAAAATGGCATGGTTACAATTTACAAATTTATTGCCGCTTGGCTTCAAATTTACCCTTTAATACATGCTGTGCAAATGAAAGGAATGGAATTCCTTTAAGCATTTCCCCTTCATAATGAGTATAATGTTCAACTTTCTCAGTAGAGGGTGCTGAAGGGACATCAGAGGAAGAAAAGGCTCTCCTGCCATTTCTGGCTGCTGCATGTTGGATCAGCAGTGTGGGCAGACAGACGTCTGGTGGTATGGTGTCCACTCACAATGCACAGACACACAGCAACCTTGCAGCCCTTGTTGGTCCTGGCGATCTTTCCTGTAGTCCTCTCAACATGGATGCCACACTGCTAAGCCTTCTGCTCACACTGCGACCCTCATTCCTGCTTGCTTGTAACGCACCCCCAGTTTGTTTCCCACCACCTTTGTGCCATGGCCCTCCTGCTGAGGACACTGTGCTCCAGGCTTCCTGACACGCCAGGGCCCAGACCCTGGCTGTGGTTAGCCTGCACCCCTGCTTCCACTGCCTCTGCTTGCTGGTTGTTGGCAGTGGCTCACCTCACAAACACCATGTGCTCCAAGTCCTAAGCTACATTGGAACCCCCATTCCCTCTTGTGCTCACATGCCTGGCTATGCTCACTTAGGTCCCGCCTGTACCTCCTCTTGCTCCGTATGCACTCAGGAAGGATGTTTGCTGCTTGCCCACCAACTACAGACCAGCTCTGGACTGGGAAAACCAGCACAATTCTTTGTTATCCAGGAGGTGGATTTACACCTTCCCCAAAATGGTTTGAAATCTAACCTTAGGAGAGGGGCTCCTTTCCATGTGTGTCCTTTTTTTTTTTGCAAACTCTCCCTTAACCCTAGGGCATGATACAGAGTTTTCTTACATCTTAGAGTTGCTCTTTTATCATTGTTAATAATTCTTTATTCAACTTTCCCTGTTTAAACCACCGTGTGCTTTCAGTCCCTGCTCAGTGGCACACTTGGGTGCAGCACACTTTGTTTTTGTTGTAGCTGTGATGCTGGCAGGAACCGATGGTCACATCCAGGATCACAAGTACCAGAAATAATGCCGACATTTAGTATATTCACTTTTCCAAAGTTGAAGAACAGGATTTACCTCAAAACCAAACCTAAAACTGGACTTTAGAGCATTCCTACAATTAGTGTTCAACTTTCAAATTTATATATCCAACCTACATTTCTCCCCTGTACTTCAGAAGTGTATACTCAAGTGCCTATTCAACATTTCTACTTGGATTGTTATACGGTCTCTCAAAAATAAATCATAACACAAATAAAGAGAAAAAAACTTGTCCAAAACCAAATTTATCTCACCCCTACCCTCTGCATCCTGATCTTGAACTTTCCTCCCCATCCTAATAAATTCAGCTGCATTACTCATGTTTCTAGAAACCGTCCGTGATTCTTCTGATGCTCTCAATCCCAAATCCAATCCATTAGCAAATCCTGTAGGCTCCATCTGCAAAATATATCTAGATTCCAACAATTTGTGTCTCCTCTATGCTAATACTTTGGTCCAATCTGTTGTCTTAGTTGGATCTTTGCAAGCATTTTCTAACCAGTCTTCTTGCCTTTTCTCTTGCCACACAGTTTATTAAGTTACTCCTCTGTTCAAAATGTCTAACAACTTCCAGTCTTAACCAGAGTAGAAAACAAAGTCCTGATTATCATGACCTACAAGGAGCTGCAGGATCTGACTCCCCTACTGCCTCTCTGAGCTCATTTCCTTCTCTCTTTTGTTCACTGTGCTCTAGGCACATGACATTCCCTTGAATTCCTTGAACTCCTTCCTACAATATTCTTCCTTGAAACGTCCACAGGACTCATTTCTTTACCTTTTTCAGGTTTCTGTTCAGACCTCAACTTACAATGAAGGCTTTTCTGATGACCAACACTCAGCACTCACAGTCCTCTTTACCTCATTTTATTTTCTGTGTACTTCTTTGATGTCACTTAATATTTACAGGTTCATTTGTTTACTATCAATCTGCTACCTCTGGAATGCCACTTTCATAAGTCCAGCAACTTGTCTAGATAGTTCACTGCCATATTCTTAGCATCTAAAGTGGTGCCTGGCAAGTTAGATACTCAAGAAATATTTGTTGAATGAATGAATTAAACAATTAATAGATAAATTCATTCAGTCCTCAATATGAATCTTTTGGAGTAAAATCAGATTCCAACTTACAGACAGAAAATTGGAGTACAGAAAGTTTAAATTGTTTTCCCACAGCAATGATGAACAGTTAATAATAAACAAATCGTAATAAATGGCAGAGACAGGATTTGAATTCAAGGCTATATTTAACCAAAGCCCCTGCATGGTTTTGAATTAAATCATACTTTATCTCAAAATTTCTAACACATATAAATATATGTAATCAAATATATAACAGTAGAAGAATACATATTTTTAAAAAGTATATTTGAAACTGAGATTATTTTTTTGCCATTTATTTTGCAAGAGTAGACTCCTTTAGTGTATAGGTATTAGATTAGGCCTATTTTATTCTAGTTAAGATAGCAATTATACTTCAGAATATTGAAAATTTGTATCTAATAATTAGAAAACATCTGCTAATATTGTTTGCCTTTTCTGTGTAACAAGCTACTATAAGATTGTTTTGGGGACAGCTAAGCGTTGACAAGGATGCTCAGCTGACCTTGGCTGGGCTTGCTCTCATGTCTGTGGTTCAGCTGGCTGTTGGATGTTCTAGACTGGCCTTTGTAGGGACCACTGCAGCAATTTCTGTGTACTCCATGTGGCTCCCATTCTCCAGGTTAACCCATGTATGCTCTGTTATTGGCAAAGGTGGAAGAGAGCAAGCCTCATTGTCTACATCCACCCATTTCAAGCCTGTGTTTGCATTTTGTCTTTAAAATTATCATTGGCCTCGCAAGTCATTTGCCTGAGCCTGGAATCAAGGAATTGATTCTATGCTTTGTTCTCATTAGTCATGATTTTCTCTCCTCATGACTTGACTCTTTCTTAACCTCTTTTGAGTTTTAATCACTTTTGTTTTCTCTGAAATGACAATCTTCTAGGAAAAGACTGAATTAAACAAACTCTTGTAGATGTCATAAGTATAATATGAAAAAATAAGTACAATTATTCAGATGCTCATTATTTAAAGATATTTCCTAATTTTGAAGACAAAATAGTTAACTAATTTTAGGGAAAATTGTTTTTAAAATTGCAATTTTATAAATGCTAAATAAGAATAAAAACTACATGAAAATATAAATTATGTAAGATATATTTCCTTATTTCCTTCTGTAGAGTATACCAAATACTATAAAATTTAAATTCTAGTATAGGCTAGAGTTTATTATTAAAGCATGCTGACATGTTTAATTGCCAGAGATATTTAGAATATTTAAAAACTTTTTCTGCCTTGGCTGGTGTGGCTTAATGGATTGAGTGCTGGCCTACAAACCAATGGGTCACTGGTTCAATTCCCAGCCAGGGCACGTGCCTGGGATGTGGGCCAGGTCCCCAGTAGGGAGAGCACAAGAGGTAACCACACATTATTGTTTCTCTCCCTCTCTTTCTCTCTCCCTTCTCCTCTGTCTAAAAATGAAATAAATAAAATCTTTTTTAAAAGGTCATTAAAATTTTTTCCAACCAAACAAAATGAAAATCATTGAGAATAAATAGTAGAACCTTTGAAAAATTTACCTAGAAGAAAGGAAAAGAAAACCAAACTTTTCCTGCTTTATTTACTGCACTATTTGTGGGTATAAAATTGAAAAACTGATTAAAAGAAGGCATTATACTTGGTATTTAGTCAACATTTTAATAGAGGAAAAAGATAAGCCTAGTTAATAATAGAATAAAAATTATAAAACCTCTTTCTCAAATTATCAACAGATGAGTTTTATTTGCCATTTAGGGCATAAAATCACTAAGCTTCTAAATTTGAGGCCAAAAGACACTTTTCTTATGAGTGCTCAAAAATGTATTAGAGTTGCTAATGCTGAATATTTTGAGATTTCAGATGTGATAGTGAAATATTTTTAACACTTTTAAAACACTTATTTTTGTAGTTATTTTGTATTTATTATTGAAATTTAATAAATATTTACTTATTAAGTGACTGTGTACTAGCTACTTGAAGAAAGTTATAGTGTGTGATAAAATTGAACATTATGCTTAATGATAACTAAAATTAAACATAAAATAACAAATCAGAAGATATCAAAGAAACATGTTGGCAGCCACAATTTAACATGCTAACTACTTTAGATGACATTGAATTTGTTTATTTGACAAAAACAAATAGCAAAAGAAAACTTATTGATAGTCATTTTTCTTATAATAGCAAGTGTGAACATTTTTCTGAAGATGTACATATCTTATTAATTTTAAATTAAAAAGTTGGTGTAGTATTTTTAAAATATATAATCTCTATTATATTTCTTTCAATTACCATTTAGTCCACTTATGACCCCCTCCTCCCAGCAAAGTTCTTTAGGCAATTCTATAGTGTATGGAAAAATTAAAAATAACCAGCTGTCCTGTCAGTTGTTGTGCTAATGCCGACAAATATATCATGGACTCACAAACAAAGTAGAATCACATTCTGATATTCTGCATAGGGACAGTGGAGAATCATTTTCAAATTTCTGTGTACTCATTAGTATGAGTTTTAATTTTACATGATATTTTGGAACAAAGAGATTTTTTATTTTTAATTTCCTATATTGATTTAAATTCCAGTTACTTTATTTTAAATATTTATCTTTGTGAGTGGTATTACTCTCTCATATTTGACAGCTACACCCAGTATTAGACTGTTAATTTTGGAAGCATACAAATTATTTAAAAGAAATTCTTCCTCTCTTTACCAATTCATGTTCATAATGATTGAAAAAGAACAGAATGAAGGGAAGCAAGTCAACACATAATAGACAGTGAGTCTTTGGAGAAAGGTCTGTATGAGCTGCCTGTATTTTGTTATAAATTTTGCATTTTGGTTTTAAAAGAGGCCATATAGTCTATTGAATCAATCAATATTGGGATTCTTTAAAAAATAAATGTATTGAACTACTTGAACTCCCCAATATTAGGAAACTTTCCAAGAATCCTAAAACTGCAACTTCATTTTTTACAGCCTCTACAAGTTAGAAAATTCTAATATTCAGCTAAAATGGGTTATCCTAAAGCTTCCAGTTATTGGAAGCCTAATTTGACCTAGTAAGAATACAGAGAAAAGTTCTATTACTCAAATATTTGATCACTAATTAAATATTTAGAATGCTACAATGTCCCTCGATATTTTCTTTAATAAATAGAACATTCCAGATTCTTCAACTCTTCCTAATATAAAATTGTCTTAAAGTTCTTAATTATTCAGATTGTCCGACATTATTAGTCAGCTTTCCCCAGGCTTTGCTGTGGTAACAGCTTCATAATCTTAGTGATTAGAGCCATAAAGGTTTATTTCTCACATAATAGGACAGCTGTATATTTGCTGAAATTCTTCTCCATATATCTTCCTTTTAGGAATCAGGCTGAAGGAGTAGCCCTTAAGTTATGCCAATCTTTTAGTAGAGGGAAAGTTTAAAATTTTCTCAGAGTGGTGGTATATGTCTTTTACTCATTTATTTTACTTTTACTGTTTATTTGTAATAGGTAAAGTAAGTGGCACTCAAATCTAACATTAATAGAGTAGAAAAACGTACAACTCCCAGGAGGCCACATTCTAAGTTACATAGCAATGTGCAAGGATTGACAAGCCTCTTACAGGAAGCTCAGCAAATAATTAATAGTAATAATACAATCTCAAAGATCCTCAAAATATATTCTGTCTTTATCAGTATGTCACTTAAAATTCCCAAGAATAGATCATACACCAGGAGTGTTCTGAGAAGTTGTGAATAAAATCTTATTATTGTTCTTGTTCTAGATTTTACTTTGTTAATTCAATCCAAGATTGCAATATCTCTTCAGGAATAATATTGAATAGAACTCTATTATTGATTGTGTCTAGTTCTCAGGATCATTCTAAAAAATTCCTGGACTATGTGCCATGAGAATACATGTTAGCTATATTTTCTTGTTTAGTTATTTGATTATAAATATAGGGAAAAAGCTAAGAATTGTAATAGAGCATCAGCACTTAAAATATTAAAATTAAGTTGGAGACTATGCCAGGTCCTGCATAGTCTTACTATGTGGAGAATAAGTGGCATTTTAAATTTATCATTTACCACTTATCATCTAGCGCCCCTTGGTCTGGATGCAGCTATGACTATGAAGCAAAGAAAAAGAGAAACTAAGATAGGTCCATATATATTTCCAATGCCATGGCCTTGTTCCTCAGTTAATGAGACTCAATGGAAATTAGATTCTGTCCATCATACCAGTCAACATACTATTTTATTCTTATGGGAAAGAGCAAGAGAGACAGTAGAAAGAAAAACTAGATGTAATTTTTTTTACTATATTAGTAAAAATCCTATCATCATTTTTTACATACATATACTTTTAATTATTCCAACTCTTTTCTTATATAATTGTTTCTTTGGTCCTAACTGCAAGATCTAAACTTTATTTCTATTACACTTCATTCGTCATGTAGCTTGCATTTTTCCAGTCTTCCAAGATTGTTTTTGGTACTAATTCTTTCAAATAACATATTTTCTATCCTTCTAAACTTGTATCCTTTAATCTCCAAAAGAACAATTATTTATGATGTATTAGCTTTGTATGAAGGCACTGTGATGAATACGGCAGATACAAGTGTGTGAGAAATTCATGCAGCTGGCCTAATATATTTTATAATCTAGAGGGAGAGATTATCAGCTATTATATAAATGTTTTATAATTACAAATGAAATACTATGAATAAAAGTAAAGGATACTATGATCTACTCTCATAGTATCTTGGTATCTTATAAAAAAGAGGTCTTTTCTAGTGTTCAGGTTAAGGAGAACCATGCCCAGGTAACTGACAATTGAGTTGAGATTTTTATCTGTGTATTTGTTTTTATGTTTTATTTATTTTAATTTTTTAAAGTATATGTTATTGATTATACTATTACAGTTGTCCCATTTTTTTCTCCCCTTTATTCCCCTCTGTCTTGCACCCCCTCCCACTGGCATTCCTCCCCCTTAGCTCATGCCCATGGGTCATATATATAAGTTCTTTGGCTTCTCCATTTCCTATACTATTCTTTTTTTTTTTTTTTTAATTTTTTTTTTTATATTTTATTTTATTTATTTTTTTTTTAATTTTTATTTTAGTTTATTCAGTACAGTTTCTATCCTTTATTCCCTTTCCAGCCCACCCACCCATTCCTCCCCTCCTCCCTCCCCTTTCCAACACCCCTAGTTTTGACCATGTGTCCTCTATATTTGTTCCTGTAAACCCTTCCCTTCTCCCCTGAAATTCCCTCCCCTCTCCTCTCTGGTCACTGAC
>CM052538.1:82047131-82106414 GCA_028533065.1 Trachops cirrhosus
TTTTTTTTTAATTTTTATTTTAGTTTATTCAGTACAGTTTCTATCCTTTATTCCCTTTCCAGCCCACCCACCCATTCCTCCCCTCCTCCCTCCCCTTTCCAACACCCCTAGTTTTGACCATGTGTCCTCTATATTTGTTCCTGTAAACCCTTCCCTTCTCCCCTGAAATTCCCTCCCCTCTCCTCTCTGGTCACTGACAACTCTATTCTTAACCTCCTCCTGTCTATTTTGTACCTACCATTTATGCTTCTTGTTCCCTGTACCTTTTTCTCTCATTCTCCCTCTGCCCCCTCCCCACTGATAACCCTCCATGTGATCTCCATTTAGTGATTCTGTTCCTATTGTAATTGTTTGGTTTTTTATTTTTTTTTTGGTTCAGTTGTTGATAGTTGTGAGTTTGTTGTAATTTTATTGTTCATATTTTTGATCATTTTATTTTTCTTAGATAAGTCCCTTTAACATTTCATATAATAATGGCTTGGTGATGATGAACTACTTTAACCTGACCTTATCTGGGAAGCACTTTATCTGCCCTTCCATTCTAAATGATAACTTTACTGGGTAGAGTAATCTTGCATGTAGGTCCTTACCTTTCACTTCAATTATTTCCTTCCGGCCCCTTCTTGCCTGAAAAGTTTCTTTTGAGAAATCAGCTGGTAGTCTAGTGGGCACCCCTTTGTAGGTAACTCTCTCCTTTCCTCTTGCTGATTTTAAGATTTTCTGTTTGTCTTTAATCTTGGGTCACTTAATGATGATGTGCCTTGGTGTGTTCCTCTTTGGGTCCAACTTCTTTGGGACTCTCTGGGCTTCCTAGACTTCCTGAAAGTCTATTTCCTCCTCCAGATTAGGGAAGTTTTCCTTCATTATTTTTTCAAATAAGTTTTCAATTTCTTGCTGTTCTTCTTTCTGGTACCCCTGTGATTCAAATGTTGGAACGTTTGAAGTTATCCCAGAGGTTCCTAAGCCTCTTCTTAATTTTTTTAATTCTTATTTCTTCATTTTGTTCCAGCTGAATGTTTCTTTCTTGCTTCTGCTGCAAATCATTGATCTGAGTTCTGGTTTTCTTCCCTTCATGGTTGGGTGCCTGTCTATTTTTCTTTATTTCACTTTGGGTAGCCTTCACTTTTTCTTGTATTTTTCAACCATACTCAACCATTTCTATGAGTATCCTGATTACCAGTGTTTTGAACTCTGCATCTTATAGATTGGCTATCTCTTCATTGCTTAGTTCTATTTTCAGGGCTTTGATCTGTTATTTCATTAGGGCCATATTTCTCTGACTTGGCACACCTGTTATGTTGTAAGGGGCAGAACCCTAGGTACTCACCAGGTCGGGGCAACCCACTTCACTGCATTGTGGTGCTGTACGTTGGGGAGGGTCCAAGTGTGAATAATATTTCTCGCTCAACTCTCTGCCAGCCTTCAGTCACTTCACCTGCTACCCACAAGCAAACTGGACCCTTCTAGTGCTGATTCCCATGTGGATGGGTTTGTACACATTCTAGGACCCCGTGGGTCTCTCCAGTGAACTCTCCTGTGAGGCTGGGAGTCTCTCTCACTGCTGTAACCCTCACAGATTTTTACAGCCAGAGGTTTTGAGGCTTTCTTTTCCCATGTTGGAACCCTGGGTTTTGAGGTCTATCTCACTCCCCAGTTGTTCCTCCCAGTTTATCTGCACACAAATGTGGGACTGCTGGTCCTCCAGCTGCTGCCTTGCCGTTTGTCATCTCCACCCCAGTGGACCATCTCTGCCCCTCCTACCAGTCTGGATGAATGTATCTTTTTTAATCCTAGTTGTCAGACTTCCATACAGTTTGATTTTCTGGCAGTTCTGGTTGTTTTTTCTTTTTAAATTTGTTGTCCTTCTTTTGGTTGTGCAAGGAGGAAAAATGTATCTACCTATGCCTCCATCATGGCTGGAAATTATATATCTGCGTGTTTGTTAATTTTGTTGTGAAGGTTGGGTTTAAAGAGTGATCGAGGCAGAGGCACCACTATGTTCTAGATTCTGAGCAAAAAGGGGAGAATAGGTGAGGAAAGTGCAGAACAAGGATGAAAAAGTTGGCTTGGGCCAAATCATGTAGGCCTTGAAGATTACATTAAAAATGCTAAACCTTAATCACTATGCATTGAAAAATGTGACTAAAGTATCATCGTCTAAAATAAAGAGAAAAAATCTGAATATATGTCCAGAAAATCAATACAAATATCTATACTGATCAATGCTGGCAACTAATCAGCAACATTTACATATAGAGGGAATTCCCTTTCCCGGTCAGGTTGGGTCTGGGTTCACTCATGGGGCTGGAGGGAGAAGATGGAGTGCCTATCTTTGGAACACCAGAAAAGACTGTATTAGGGGAACAAGAACCTGAGCAGAATTTTGAAGCTGAGTTCAATAAGCCATAAAACTAAAGATCAAGTGAGTCTAAAGAAATATAAATTCCTTTTGTTTTAAAAAACAACAACTGAGGTCAAAGAGTAAGGGTGGAAGTTTGAACGAAACCTGGATTTGCCTAAGTAATTTTCTGAAATAGCTGTATTTTCATCTGGGTTGATTCTTATGAGAGATACAAGGTGATAATATGGCACCAAATGTGAAGTAGGTATATTCACATAAAAATTATACTCATTTTGTGCATTGATATAATGAAAGGCATATTAAATGACCTGGTAAAGTCAGGCTACACTGTGTTTATGGCTCACTATTCCACAGAGTAGCAAACTGAGAGGTACTGATCTATTGTTTATAAGCTTTACTCTGTTTCAATTAGAAAAAAACAATTGGAATTGCTTTGAACCATTTCTACCTCCTCACACCTCTCACATTCTTTTCTTTTCTTCCTAGATCACAGTAATGCTCCCATAATCCACCTTTCAAGCCGTCTCACTTTTCCAGTCTATAATACCTCCAAAACACATTAGACTTGAATTTCTTAAATTTTGATTTCTGAGCAGATAGGTGCATTGCCATTTGGATTTCTACTCCCCTTATCAACCTTTTTTTTGCTTTTTTTCAATTACCCAAAATATGCCAAGTTGAGACAAGAAAACCAGTTTAGAGTTGGAGCCAACTTAGAGCAGAGGGCTCTGCTATCAGTAAGTAGTGATGTACTACAAATAAATCACTAGATATACATGATGTGTTCATCTAATATATATACACACAAACATATGTATTTATTTTCTAATTATAAATATAACTTAAAATATCTTTAGAAGGTACATCTCATTTGAGTTTAGCCTTTCTGATTTATTATTTTGGATAGGGTTCATGTATAAGATTGCTCATTTAAGCGGCCTTTGAGAGTGAAAGGGTCTCTATTAATAATGTTCAGACAATAGACATAAAGTAAGACTATGCTGGTGAAACTGGGACATTTCATCACCCTACTTATAGGTTCTATATTGGCCCTCAGTTACATGACATCTTATAAAGCCTTGGCCTTAAGTCCTGGCTGGTGTGGCTCAGTAGATTGTCAGCCTGCAAACCAAAGGGTTGCTGGTTAGATTCCCAGTCAGGGAACACACCTGAGTTGCAGGCCAGATCCCTGGTTGGGGGGGTGCATGAAAGGGAACCACACATTGATGTTTCTCTCCCTCTCACTCTCCCTCCTTTCCCTTCTCTAACAATAAGTAAATAAAATCTTTAAAAAATAAAGCTTTGGCCTTAAATCCAGTAACTATATCATACAAGTGTAGCATTGATTGGCATTTAAATACAAATGGAAACTTCATTTAAAAATCCTTGCCCTTAGATTTAAACCATCTCTTGTTATATAGAATTTTAGCCTACTTTTGTACGTAAAATGATTAGTCTATTGTTTTCTAAAATCCAAGGTTCAGGAGTTAGGACAGCATGTTTAAATTTACCTCTTATCACCAATATGCTATATAAGTAACTAACACTATATAGATAACTATATGCTAGCCTTCATTTTTGAGGTAAAGTTCTCTTATGCCTTTTTTTAGTATTAAGATTTGTGTCTAGTGTTTCTTTTTGAAAATATAACAAATTATTATATTTACATATAGGTCTTCTGAGAGTCAAAATTGAGAGAACATTAGCAAGATTTCATTGAGAAGCTTTGAATATGTGAGAAAACAGATATATTAATACTTATGCAAAAAACTAGAATGCATTCTTTTTTAGCCACATGATCTTAGCAATGATATCTTTTCATAATCTGATAATGATAGCTAAGGAAATGAAAATATTTCACAAGAAATTGAAGAGTTCTTGAATGACATGTTTTATTTATTTATTTTTTTTGCTTGAGGCATTTTTGTTTTGTTTTCAATTTGGAATACTGAAAGTACATATTTAGTCCTGGATCTAATATAAAATATTTTTTAAATAGGAGAGAGGCAATAGTTTTGATTTTATTTTTCCTTGCTGTTATAAAATAAATCTCTTCACACTTTTTCCCTGAGGCATTTTAACAACGTGCTTCTCATAATAGAAGTGTGTGCATGTTTGTTAATAGTGTGCATGTCTATAAGGCAAATGATATCTTTTTCATAGAGAAAATGCTTTTTATTAGGCCAAAGCTTCATATTTTTAGGTGTTCCCATTCATATTATCCTGTCCCTTTTCTTATCAGCTACTGGTTGTATGGGCAGGATAGGTCTGAACCTAATGTTGCTATAAAGATTGGTCACTAGAGAACAGCATAGAATGTGCTTATCTCAAAAGACAAATGTGTTAATCCTACTACTCTATTAAGAAGGGGAAAGATAAACCTGACAATAAAAAAATGTGAAGAGTTACTTTGTTTCTGTGGGATTAAAATATATCTGGAAATATATGTTTCTTTCAAAGTAAGAAAAATGAAAGAAATCCTGCTAGTCCTAAAAGTGTTGTTAGACACTAGCTGCTCTGAATATAGATTTAAATTTATCTGTAAAACATCCGAAGCTTCTGCACAGCAAAGAAACAGAGTGAAAAGGCAACCTATAAAATGGGAGAGAATATTTGTAAACCATCTATCTGATAAGGGATTAATCTCCCAAATATATAAGGAACTCCAACAACTCAATAGCGAAAGAACTAATAACTCGATTAAATATGGGATAAAGACTTGAATAGACATTGCTTTACTATTCATATAAAAAGAAGCCTTAGGAACTTAGAAAACTAAGAAACTAAAGTGAATCAGAGTTGTTGTAAAAGGCTTTGTGAAGGATACTCTGAAAGAATTTAGTATTTGGATATCTGTAAAAAAGAGAAAATGAAATCTTGGTAAGGGAAAACAGTGACATAAGTCTTGGATTTTGTGAGTAGCATATTCCATTGCCCTATATTCTAAGGTGGTAATGCAGACTGAGTTTGGACAGGTGATCGATGTGAAGTGGTATAGGATTAGGACATGCAAAATGGTGTAAAGAGAGTTTTTAAATGGTCTTGAATACTAGGGTGAAGAATTTGAATATTTTCCTCTATACAGTTTGGAGCCAGTGCTGTAAAACAGAGGTAGTATGATGTAATCACTATTTTCAGAAGATAAGTGAGCAGCACTATTTTGGGTAGATTAAAGTGAAGTCAGAAAGTGCCAACCAAGAAATTTGAAGAAATTATTTTTCTCATCTAAATCTAATGTGACTAGCTCTGTGACCTTGGGAATATCACTTAACCTCTCTAAGTTTCAGACTTGTCACCTGTAAAATGAAGTGACTGAATGTTTCATTATGATGGAATAATAAAGCCATTTAAAGGACACACTTCTAAAGCACACTTAGGATCTGTTGATAAGATACCTTCAGTAAAATATTAATTGAAGAAAAAGAGTATATAAAAATTTCTTCAGAATATGATCCATCAAAAATTAAAACAAAACAGTGTTAACAGTAAATATAATTCACTTTAAAAGGACTGGAAGTAAATGCAGCAAAATCATAAGGGGTTTTATATAAGAAGTGATTTTTTTCATTATTTTTAATATTTTTATACTTTATAATCATGATAACTATATATACTTTTAATAAAAATGAATAATAAAAGAGTTTTTGATTCCAGGTTAGAACTTGGGTATCTTTGTTGTAGTATACGGACCCCACATGGGATCCGTATGCATGAAAAGAGATCTGAGAGACAATCTGAGGGCAGTTGGCAGGACTTAGTAATAGGGTGAGAATTTAAAATTTTCTTTGTGATTTGCTTTTTTCCCATTTAGTTTCTTTACCTAAAGAGGACCTCTGGAACAAATTTCCCCCCATTGGGCATATCTGACACTCTCTCAACTGGTGTTCAGAAGAGCTGGTAGGCCTCAGCTACTCTTTAGAACATCAGTTATATTTATATTTGACTCAATTAATACTTTCACAGTGGCTGTTCCAAACTCTTGACTCTTCTTTTAAAATATCTAATTCTCTGTTTTTACTTATGGTAGAAATTTCTTAACAGAAATGTGCTCAATTTGACCCTTATCCTCTCTCTGTGCTGTGTGTAACTATTAACAGTGCTTCATTTAACCCAATAAGTATTAACATTTGGAAAATGAGTTGTATGGTTATAACAACTTTAGAAAACATATGAAACTATTTTGTATTTGTGTTAGGGGTTCCCCAAATCACTCACAAGGTTCATGACTCACTAGAAGAACTCCCAGGAATCAGAAAAACTGTTACACTTACAATTACTATTTATTACAATAAATAATACCAATTAAAATCAGCAATGGGAAAAGGTACTTGAGACAGAGTCTAGGAGAAACTAGGCGCAAGGTTACAGGAATCCTCTCCCAGGGCAGTCACATGGATGCACCTTACTTCCCAGCAATCATGTGTGATAGCATGTGAGAAATGTTGTCAAGCCATGCAGCTCAGCTGAGCTATAGTATTCCGAGTTTTGGGGGCGTTCTGTCACATTAGACAGGCCTTACTGGAAATGCGCAGTTTGAGCAACCCAGACCTTCTGAGTTAACCCCTTTCTAACAGTAGTTTATAACTGTGAATTCTACTTTCTGAAGCCCTTGACTTACAGCTTCTTATATTCTTTGTATTATTTTCTCAGGGAAGAAAAGAAGGGACTAGAGAAAGTAATTATGAATATTAAGAGTCTACAGAGCATCATGGTTGGGGTTAATATTAATTATTTTGTTTAATCTATACAATGATCTCTTTAATGAAGTGTATTCTACCTTAAGAGACTCTCTTGTGTCTCTGTTTTCAAGTAATTTCTTTAAATAAATAAGGTTTACATTTTTCAGGTATCACCACCTGAAATACTGCCTTGAAATTATCTTCTTATGTTCCTAACAGTCTTTTAAATAAAGTGAGTTATTTTTCTCATAATGTATCTTTCTTATTGTTGTTCTATCAGTTGGTTGATTAGGTAGGTTTTCTTAAAAGATTTTATTTATTTATTTTTAGAGAGGAGGATGGGAGGGAGACAGAGAGAGAGAGACATCAATGTGTGGTTATCCTTCATGTGCCCCCTACTGGGGACCTGGCCTGCAACCCAGCCATGTGCCCTGACTGGGAATTGAACTGATGACCCTTTGGTTTGCAAGCTGACACTCAATCCACTGAGCCACACCAGTCAGGACATAGTAGTTTTGTTTTTTTTTCAAATCTCTTCCCCTTTTACATCAAGTGCATTCACTCTTTATGTTTTCTTCCTATCCCTTCAACCTATCCTTTGCTAGTTTTATTCTTTTCTTTCCACTCCCTGTTTCATTTAGTAAATATGGAAGATTAGTTATTTTGAAAATCCTAACACTATAAATAAATGCAGGATAAGACATAGCAAACTCCTTAGAAGTACAGACTGAGTTTTTAAGAAATCAAGAGCTTTTAAGAGGTATCATCTCCTGAGTAATGGGCAGTTGTTAACACTTTGTCTACCTTGTGAAAGGTGGGGGATGACATTTTGATTACCACTTAGAGGAGAGGAGTTAGTTTAGGGACTAGAGATATGTAATACAGAAACTGATACCTACACACAAAGCCAGGATTTTCTAATGGTTACACTATATCCAATACACCAGCAAAAAGAAAACAAACAGAAAACCTATTAGAAGGCATTTTGTTTTTGCCCAATTTTTAAAAATAGTTCTTTTCTGAAAATTCATATTGACAAATCTGTTTTCACTCAAGTTTCTCATTTGTATTATACTACCTTCATGAATTTGAAAGGCTTCAATGTAATGGCTGTTGAATAAGCGACCAGGACTACCCATCCAGCTTCTAAATTTCTATTTCTATTTCTGTAAATTTTCATGTAAAATGCATTCTTTGTCTTAAAGTAAAATTAGAGAGTTTATAAAGTAAGAAAATATAGGCTTCATGAAATCCTAAAAGATAGAATACCTCATGAGGAAAGAGATACTTCGAGAAAAATACAAGCATGAATTTGAAAGTGATCCCAATAAAGAAGAAGAGGGAAGGTAATTTTAACATGTCAGCATGGCCACAGAATTGGCAAAGAAAGGTTCTCAAGCTTATATAAAGTTCAAGCATAAAGGATATACAGGAAGGCACACTAAGAAACTCAGACAGAATTAAGTTACATGCCTTGTGGTTTAAAGTATATGGTTAGGAATCTGACAGCATTGATTCAAACTCCAGCATTGCCACTCTTAATGGTCGTGGGACCTTGAGCAAGTTGCTTAAAGACCTTAACTTATGATTTACTCATTTGATCAATGGATATAATAAAAGTACCTATATTAGGTTTTGAAGCTTAGCTGGGAGATTACAGTGCATGGGAGATTCTGTCAGTTATCTAACATCACACCTATTTCCCCCAGACCCCTTATCCCTTTCTCTGTCCATTGCAGAGGCTGGAAAAGCTAAATGTTCTTTTCTTTCTTTTCTTCCAGCTAAGGTTGATTATGTAATCTTGTTTTGTCAATGAAACCTAAGAAATCTTTGGGGGTATTTTTGTAAAAGGTTTGGCTTTTTGTACAAAAACAGAGATCATTCACGCTATCTTTCCCCATTTTTCCTGACTTAAAATAGATTTATGTATTTAACATATATTTGTTAAGTGTATGCCTATTAAGAGAAGACACTGTTCTAGGCACAAAACACATAGTGGAGAAAACAGACAAAAAGCCATGATCTCATGGAGCTTGCTAGGCAGACATAAAATATAACCCCTGAGAAGGTGATAAATGTATGGAAAGTAAGAAAAGGCTAATGGCATTGAGAATGCTGGGAGGGGGTGGACACCAATAATAACTACATGATCAGGCTAGGTTTTCCTGAAAGTCACTCTGTGACAGAGGTCTGAGGGAAGTGAGGGTGTGCATTATGTGAATAACTAGTGAAAGGGTATTCAAGCAGATGGGGCGGCCAGTGCAAAGGCCCTGATATAGAAATATGGTAAGTAAAGAAGTCAGTCTGACTGAAATAAGAGAGGGGGGAAGAAGTGAAGGATGAAATTAGAGACAATGTGTGAGAACGAGGCTGTGGCAGCTATCTTGCCAACGTGAGAGAACTGAGAATCACATACATACCTACATTGTCAGGCAGTTGAACCATCACTAGAAGCCATCTAACTCAACATTTCTTGTTATTGAGAGAAATAATTACCCATTTGTTTAAGCCACTAGGTGAGTTTTCTGTTACTTGTGTATAAAATCATTTCTAATGGACAAAAGTGTTTAGTTTAATGGCTGACATAGGTAAGTGCTCAAAGTATGTAGGCAAAAATAGTTACGTGTGCATCTCAGGACTAAGCCATCCAGTTTGGAGAACAACAGACCTTTAAAAAAAAACAACAGTAAAAGTTCCAATAGCCATAGTAATCAGAAGATGAAATATGGTATTTTAGGAGCTTATGAGTTGAGTTCCTATTACTATGCTAACTTGTGAGAGATCTTAAATGTTCACAGAGTTGAGTTTGCTGTGCCCTTTGCCATACTTGATAAACAGAAGTATATTAAAAGATGGCAACAATGCTGTCAGTATAATTTGTTTAAACCCTTTGTATGTATGAACATATGTATTTATTATTGTTATTGTATTGGAGTTGTCCCAATTTTCCCCCATTGTTCTCCCCTGCCCCTCACTATTCCCACAGTCAATCCCCACCCTATCGTCCATGTCTGGGTTATTTGTATTTGTTCTTTAACTAGGCTCTTCTCCTTCTTTCCTCCTTTATCTTCCTTTCCCCTCCCCTCTCATCCCTGTCAGTTTGTTCATTGTTTCCATGTCTCTGGTTTTATTTTGCTCATTTGTTTGTTGTGTTCATTATCCCTTTAAAATCCTACTTTTTTATCCCACTAATTGTCATTGATAGCTTTATCATCTAGATGACTAGATTTTGAATATGAAGTTATTTCACATCTACTAAATCCTGACATAACTGTGACCAAGGACTTTGGTCTTTTGTGTGTGCTATATGACTGAAATAAATCTATTTCTCAATATTTTTTTTTGTGGATAAATTTTCACCCCCACTGTTTCTGCCAATAAGAGAACTTACTGGAGAAGTTCAACTATTAAGTTACACAATCACTTTGCAAGCATTTTGCAGAGGGAATCTAACTGGGTAAAACCTAGAACATAGACTGGATATAGTTAAAATTTTGTAGTAATTTTAGCTATAACATCTATGGATTTATTTATGAATTTTATTTTAGCCAAATTGTTATACATAGCTTTTTTAAAAAAATTTTTATGGTGTCCTTTAAATTAGTATGATAAAGATACAAGTTGATACTGTTTGATGTGTGACAATGTAACAAAATATATTAAAGACTTAATGATAAAGTAATGATACTGTCTCTAATTCTCATGAGTATGTCCATTTCCTAATATTTTATTCAGTCATGCTTCATCTATCATTATCTAATGACCATCTGTATAAAGAAAACTAAACCTGATGTAAAGGTTATGTTTTCTATGTTACATAGAAATAGCAAATCAGAACATCCAAGAACTTTTGGAGAAAAAGATGAGGTTCTTAAGCCCAAAAGATAAATCAGCTCAAATGACTGTCATAGTCTCATAGTACATCTTAGATAGATTAGAAATCCAGATGTGAAGATTAACTCTTTATATTTTCAAACAAGTATTGAATTGTAATGTTATTTTGAGAATGTTCATTTTGTTGCTCTTAACAGCTATTTAATTGAGTCAGGGAAATACTTTGTAAAGGTAAAATCACATGCATAGATAATATAAGCTTCCCCAAGTTTTCTTAACTGATTTTAATTTAGGTTAATAAAACAAATAGTCTCATATAAATTAGTATAAGGCTGACTTATTCATTCAAGATTTTATAAATTCTAACAGAACATGTGTTTTCCATAGATATTAAGCTAACAGCTTTTCTGACATTTTATTATGACAATATTAATTTTACTAAAGATCTTTCATTAAAAATGTTTAACAAGATGTATCAAGCTATAATATTTTATAATTGGAGCAGAATTTAACAGGCTTTTGAATTTATGACATGATTTCATGAAATCAATAGAGTAAGAGGAAAATTGAAGAGGAAAAATACCTTCAGTTTTTAAAGGTATCTTTTGTACAGAGATTAATACATACTTTTATAGATTGATTTAAAATGGAATAAAATTAAATATGCCATAATTCCTTTTTGATTTTGAATTTGATTTATTTGACTAATTAAGGACATTCTTTCTGTACAATTTTATTATTTTGTGGAATGGGCTCTGAAAGAACAGCCTCAAGCTGTTCAATGAAAAGCAGCTGACCGACAAGACCAAGTCGGTGTATCTGAAGCAGCTGCCTGGATCAGAGAGCCTGCTCCTTTTTAGGGTGTTATAGGCCAGCAGCCTATACGACGCTGTACCCGCAGCGTCGGCCGCCTGCGTGCCTTGGCGCCGCCCCAGTGCAACCTGAAGTGGGGCGAGGACTTCGCTTCTACACTGCCCAAAGCAAAGCGCCCCGCAACCCTCCGGCCAAGTGGGTATTGGGTGAGGGGCCCCTTGATGAGTTTCCCTTTTCACTCCATGGCCGGCACCTGGCCGGTGTCAGCCAAGACGCTGCCTGTGCGCATCTTGCATTTTGACTCCAGGGATTCATGAAGAGCTACTCTGGGGGCCTGCTTTGCGTGTCCTGGGCCCCGTGCTACATCTTGATGGGTGGTGAGGATGATCTGGTCACCTTGTGGTCCTTCACCGAGGGATGCAAAGTGGCCGGTGGCCATGGCTCCAAGTCCCGGGTCACGCTATGACCTAAGTACGACCTTTATACACCAAGGTGGCCGGGGAGGCTGCAGCAGCCTGGGTGAGGGGGCATGAAGTGTCAGGAGAAGGAGGAAGAGGAGCCTGAGGTGGCTGGGCCAGGCTTGAACACCAGAACCCTGCTCTCTGGGTGCCCAAGGCCGGCTCCATCACCTACCGCTTCTGCTCTGCCTGCCAAGCCACGCAGTTCTGCCTGTGGGACCTCACTGAAGGCGCACCTTTCCCGTTCTGGTTCCTGGCCCGCACTCCACACTCCCTGACAAGCCCAGTGTCATGCCACCTGCCACCAGCAGCTCTTGGGGTGGCGAGCCAGGCCCTGGGCCCAAGCCCTGCTCGCTGTCCAACAGCCTCCCATACCCGGTGGGCAGTGGCAAGGTGCGTGGCCCGGGCATGGAGTTGGAGCCAGGCAGGCCATTTAGATTACAAGTGCAGGGGGACCAGGGAGGCATAGGGAGCACAAGGCGCAGAGAAGGAGCAGAAGTGCTATCACAGCCTGGGCAATGTCAGCCAGGATGTGGTGGCAGCAGGCACAAGCCCAGTGTCCCCATTCCCCACAGCAGGCTGGACCCAGCCTAGGTGCGGGGAACAGTGCTGTGCCCGCACCTCCACCATGTGCGGCTGCGCGAGCCCTTGGTGTGCAAGGTCACCCAGGAGCATCTGACTGTCCTCTTCTCGGAGGGCCTCATCTGCACCTGGGCTGGGCTATGCAAGGCGTTCACAGACGAGGAGGTGGAGAGCCAGGCAAGGGAAGGAAGTTAGCTCAGGTTACCCGGCAAGTCAGTGGTGGAAGGAATCTCCTCCCAACCAGGAAACTCCCCAGGGGACACAGTGGTGTGAAGCTCGGGATGTCGGGCTCCCCACCTGGCCATCGCCCTCCCACCCACTTCACAGATCAACGAATTAACAAGCCTAACCACAATGGATGGACTGCTCTGGTCCCCTCCTCCCTGCACAAATTTGGGGGTCAGAGGGTCCCTCCAGACTGACCCTGGAGGGGTGCAGTGGCTCATGGGGCCTCATTCTTCTCCCCACCCACTGCCAAGTACAATAACCCCTTCTGCTGAAGCATCCGTGTTAGCCTCATCCCTGTCCCCAATGCATCCCCACCCCCCGAGAGCCCCAGTTCGACCCAACACTGCGGGATCTTCCTTCTGCTTCTGGCACACCCGCTTGCTCCAAAAACAGACCGGCAGGGAGCGCAGTCCCAGAGCAGGCAGGGCCAGAGCAACCTGTAGCGGCCGGAGGCGCAGGCAACTCCGCTCTCTCTGACCTAGGGCGGTGAACGCACGACAGAATGCACAGATGATGTGTTTCAGAATGGAGTATATAACTTTATTAACGAGTGGCAGCCCAATACATTCCATAAAGAAAGGAAAAACAAAACAAAACACAACTCAGCCCTCTACCCTCGAGGAACCAAAACTCGAAGCCCCTGGGAACTGCCCGGCTGCAGCAGGACCAGCCGAGTCACGTGCTGGCCAACGGAAGCTCCTGCCTGCCAGGCCCCTGAGCGGCGGTTGCTCCGAAACCGTTGGCTGAGGTGGAGATAGGCGATCTCCTGCAGCTAGTTCGCGTCCTGCTGACGTGTTTGAGAACCTGGCCTTTCCTTCTGGAGGGATGCTCAGTCCCTCTGAGACAGCCTCGGAGGCGGAGCCCAAGACTACAGCGCAGATGGGGCCCGAGCCCCTGCCGGAGCTGGGGAAGCCAGCGCGGCCTGAGCCAGACTGGGATCTGGGGGCGGCTCTGAGGGCTGCGCGGCCCCAGGCCTCCCGGGAGAAGCTGGATCCGCTCTTGGAGTCAAGTCAAGAGCGGGAACCCGAGATCGGCTGGGACTCAGGGCAGCGTGAGGAGCCACTAGGAGCGGAGCAGGAGTCACTTTCCTCCTGGGTGTCTTTGAAGCCAGATTCACCTCCGTCCAGGTCACAGTTCTTAACTGAAGTGTCTCATAAGCGCCGCTGCCAAACCAACTGCCTGGAGGCTCCACTGTCCCGGGCCTTCCAATGGCTGGGAAGGAAGGTGGGCTTGCACCCCTGGATCTTCCTGCTGGTGCCCATACTGCTGACCGCTGTTCTGGGCACTGGTTTTACTTACCTGCCCAAGGATGGAAAAGAGGACCTTGAGGAGCAGTACACTCCGATTGGGAGCCCCGCAAAGGCTGAACGACGCTTTGTGCAAGAACATTTCACTGCTGACGACTCAGGTCACTTCTCCGTCTCCAGGAAGAGCACCGAGGTCAATTTCGCTTCTGTTCTAGTGGTCTCCAACACTGCCTCCGTGCTGGAACAAGAAATCTTATCAGAAATTAGCAAATTGGACCATATGGTGCAGGCTCTGTATGGGACACAGAAAAACGGAAACCAGATCCTGTACAGGGAGGTGTGTGCTAAGATTCAGGACTCCTGTGTACCCTCCAACCCACTCCTGTCTGCCTGGCAAGTGAACAAGCAACTTGACTTGAGAAAAATCACCTTCCCCATCTACAACCAAAATGGTCAGCCCTTGAGCCTGGCTGGCACCCTTGGAGGAATCATGTTAGGCCAGAAGACAGGAGCCAACGAGTTAGTCTTGGAGGCCAAAGCCATGCGGCTGCAATATTACCTGAAGACTGGCGGAGAAGTTAATGAGCACAGCAAGATGTGGTTGATCCATTTCCTGAAGCAAATCAGCAATATTGAAAAGAGTCTGGCCTCGAAGGTGATCCGGGTACGTGGTAGCTGGGGTTAATAGGAAGTCCCGGACAAAGTGGGAAAGATAAGAATGCTTATCCTAAGGACCATCGATAGCAATAGCGCTCCCTGAGTATTTTGTCGAGTCCTTGAATTGAAGCTGCGTGTACACTAGCGTTTTTGGTACTTAATCCAACTTTCTTAAACTAATACTATAGGATGCCAAAAGCTTTAGATCATTGGTAATATTCTGGTGGAAAACACAAATCCTACAAACTCAAGATAGGTTTGTTCGGTACAGACGTTGAGCTTCAGGTTTAGTTCCACGGATTGGTTTTCCAGCCAAATTACTTGGAAATTCCTACTTTTAGTTAAAGTCTTTGGTGTTATTGAAAAAGATAACTAGGTTAATATTTTTCAAGTAAATTATCACATAGTGCCAGGCACATGCTAACTGTTCAGTGTTGTTGGGTCAGCTAACCTAATAATACTTCTGAATGGTCTGGTGAAAGTGAGATACCCACTGGAAAAAGCCTTTGAATACCAGGCCTTTCTGAAACGATATTTATGCACTGAACATAGTGAAAGGTAGCAACCTAAAAAAATTGAGAAAAAGCCACGATTTCTTTATTAATAATTTCACAGTTTTATATAAGATTTAGATTTTGTATATTCAGAAATTTTAAACTTTGGATTTTTAAAAAACTTTGGACATTATGCCAGAGATTTGTGGGAAGAAGCATGTCTATATTCTTTTTTCTAAAAACATAATTCATGTATTTTGATCTTTTAATGAATTTGGACAATATTTTCATCAATAAGCTATAGTGTTTGTAACTCACAAATATTGTTATTAAAGTTATTTATCTGAGTATATTTTTGTGGCAGGTGGTCTACTTTACATCACTTTCTAGACAACTGGAATTTGAGGCAACTTCTACAACAGTGATTCCTTTGTTTTATGTGGCATACCTTCTAATCATATTATTTTCAATCTCATCATGCTACAGGTAAAACACTTTCACTAATTTTTTAAACTTTATTTTTTAAAAAACTTATTGTGGTAAAACATGATAACATGAAATGCCATTTTAACCATTTTAAGTGTATGATTCTGTAATGTTAGTGACACTCACACTATTGTACAATTATCACAACTATCTGTTTCCAAATATTTTTCATCACCCCACACAAATACTGTAACCATTAAGCAATAACACCCCATTGCCCCCTCCCAGCCCTGGTAAACCTTTAATCTACTTTCTATCTCTATTAACTTACCTATTCTAGAGATTTAATATAAGTGGAATCATATAATATTTGTCCTTCTGTAACTTGCTTCACTTAGCACAATGTCTTTAAGGTTCATCCATGTTGTAGCATGTATCATAACTTCATTCCTTTTTGTGGCTGAAATAATATTTCCTTGTATGTCACACCACATTTTAGGTATCCACTTATCTATTGATAGGCACTTGGAATGTTTCCACTTTTTGACTACTGTGAATAATGCTGCAATGAACATTAGTGTACAAATTGCTTGAGCCCCTGTTTTCAATTCTTTTTCAATATATACCTAGAAGTGGGACTGGTGGGTTGTATAATAATTCCATGTTACATTGTTGTAGAACTGCCCAGCTCTTTTCCATGGAGGTTACACTATTTTGTATCCCACTAGTAATGTCTTCACTTCCTCACCAAAGCTTGTTATTTTCTGTTTTATTGATTATAGTCAGTCAAATAGGTGCAAAGTAGTATCTCACTGTGGTTTTGATTCACATTTCCCTAATTACAAATGATAAGTAACTTGATATGTTTATTGACCATTTGTATATCTTCTTTGGAAAAATGTCTATCAAGTGTTTGCACATTTTTTATTGGGTTGCTCTTTAGTTGTTGAGTCTTGTTGTTGATGAGCCCTTTATATATTATAGATGTTAATCCCTTAGCAGACAGATATATATGATTTGTAAATAATCTCCCACTCTGTGGGTAATCTCTTCAGTTTCTTGATAATGTCCACTAATGCATAAAAGTTTTACTTTGATAAAATTTAACTTATCTATTTTTTTCTTTTGCTAATTGTGCTTTTGGTGCTATATCTAAGAATCCACTGACCAGTTCAAAGTAATGCACATTTACCTTGTGTTTTCTTCTAAGAGTTTATGGTTGTAGCTCTTATATTTAGGTTGTTGATTAATTTTTAGTTATTTTATATATGGTGCATAGTAGTGATCCAGTTTCATTCTTGTATTGTACACGAAGAATCAGTGGCTCCATTTCCATAGTTGACTTTCCTAGTCTTCAATCCAAATGTAGTTTCTCTCTTCTACTAGAGCTATCTAGAGGCAGGTATCATTTATTTGTCTTGAAGCCATTAACAAGCAAGTAAACTATAAAACCAGAAGTTGTCAATATATTAAAATATACTATTGTGGTTGTTGGGGAGATAAAGTATTGAATCCATACTTTAAAATACTGTGTATATATTCCCATTTATGTTTGTCCAACAAAAACAGGCATAGGTTGTGTTATCCAAAATGGACTGCAGTTCAAATTTTTTATTTTTTTGCTTCTAGTGGGATCTTTTCTAGAGCCTACTTCACCAGTAGAGGAGATGTCTTAAAAAATGTTTTAGAAGGAGGCTTTCATACTTTTTTTTCATCACAATACATATTGACCTAGCTTTGAAATACAGGAGGTATTTAGGACTGCATTTTTGGCAAGTTGGAGTTAGGGGTTCAGAGTCAGTACCTATGTACAGGTAGTCTCTGTGCTGGAGCTCTCCCTCCACTTCTGTTTTATTCCATTCACATCCCTTTGAAAATCCAAGTGAAATTAACCATCTGCAGTTCTTTAGTGTAACTTTCTCACTTTCTCCTTCTGAAATGCCAGTCTGTGGATTAGTAGTTGGCTAGCTGTATACAAATCACCCAGGGAAGTTTGGTAAAAGTACAGATTCCTAATTTTTCTGTTCCCTCTTTTTTGGGGTGGAGGGCTTGCATATTGCCTAGGAATTAAAGCTCTCTAACAGTCAGGTATGGGAATCAATGCACAAGAGTTTCCTGAATATGTATCCAAGTCAAGAATTTTTTGCATTGATGGAATTTCAGTATGGAAGCTATCACCAAAAATTCCATAATTTTTCCCTTCAAATTTACAGGTGTGACTGCGTGCGAAACAAAATGTGTGTTGCAGTCTTTGGAGTAATTTCTGTTGCCTTGGCAGTGGTGAGCGGTTTTGGCTTTATGTTGTATACTGGGGTACCATTTGTGACCATAGTTAAAAATTCACCATTTCTTATTCTAGGTGAGTAAAACAAAATGTGAGGCTATGCACTGTGTATGTGGGTGTGTAGGATAGACAAAGGAAGGGGCTTGTGTTAGATTAAGCAAATTAATTATGTTTAGGTGGCTCTACAAATCCCCAATGAGGTGTCAGGAAAAAGACAATCAGACTGAGCCCTGAGCTGGTATAGCCAGATTGGTTGGAGTGACATTTTGTGCACCAAAAGGTCGTTGGTTAGATCTCAGTCAGGGCACATACCTAGATTGTGGGTTTGGTACCTGTTCAAGGGATGTACAGGAGGCAACCAATTGATGTTTCTCTCTCACATCAATGTATCTTTCTTTCTCTCCCTTTATCTCTCTCTAAAATCAATAAATGTATCCTTGGGTGAGGATTAAAAAAAGAGAGAAGAAAATCTAGTACCCCAAATGGGAATACAACAAACATGAATAGACAGTATACACAGACACATGTACACACACATACACACCCAAAAATTGAAAGTACGAGTCATGGAAAACATAAGAAAAAATATTTGCTCTCTCAGTTAATTAAGGGATTCAAATTAAACCAAAGGTTGGACACCTCATTTTCTTATTAGATTAATAAATATTAGTAAAATTGAAGGTTTGGGGAAAGTTGTGTGCAAATGAACAGTCACACTCTGCTGGAAGAAATTTGCAAATTAGTACACACTTTTTTTAGTACAACTTTGCAACAAATCAGATTTAAATATTGAAAAGAGAATGCCTTTGATGTACCAATTCCACTTCTAGAAATGTGTTCTATTAATTGGGCAAGTGCTTAAAAAGTAGAATAAGTATGTTAACTTCAGTGTGATTTAGAGTAAGAAAATATTGAAAACAACCTAATCCCATATCAACATGGGATTGGTCAATTCAAATACAGCATCTTAAAATTTTGGAATCATTTCAGTCTTTAGAAAGTATGTATATAATAAGTGAAAAATAATGGTTATGAAGTAAGATGTTTGAAATGGAGTGGCACAGTTATAGCTGCGCAATTGTATAGAGCAGATTCTGGATGGGTGAACATCCAAATGTTAGCGGGAATTATCTTTGAAGGGTGGAATTAGAGCTTAAATTTTTCTTTGTATTTTCCTGTAATTTCAGAATTTATTTTACAATAAGCATGAGAAAACAAAGGTCTTTATATTTTGGAAAGTAAGCAAGTTGGAAGAAATAATATTTGGTTTCTTGGGTTAATAGATCAGCTGTTGTTGGATGTCAGCTTATTTATTCTAGCCCTTCAGGGCATACCTTCATACACCCTCACACTTAATCACTCAGTGTTTCCCACAGTTGTAAATAATTATAATTAAAGTGTGTATAACTGATTTAATAGAAACCATTTTTGTATAGTTTGTGCGTATAGA
Source organism: Trachops cirrhosus (assembly GCA_028533065.1). Taxonomy (NCBI): domain Eukaryota; kingdom Metazoa; phylum Chordata; class Mammalia; order Chiroptera; family Phyllostomidae; genus Trachops; species Trachops cirrhosus. Next base: position 82,066,646 of record CM052538.1, read on the forward strand.
GGAGTGTGAAGGTGTGTGAGTGTGTGTGTGAGTTTGTGATTCCAGCAACTCAAGAACTATGTGTGGATCATTTCTTAACCATGTCCTGTAAATAATAAAACCAGCAATTAAATATCTAATTATCAATGAGTTCAGTCTTGATTCTCCACACTTTTGATTCTTCCATTTTGTCCAGCTGAGTACAATTCAAATCCTCAAAGCTGGCAGCAATGGGAGTTGATGACAGACTACAAAGACTTCTGTCAACTTACATCCTTCTACCTTGATTATACCTGTAGAACATCTGGATTAGAAGCAAAGTTGCAATTCCCAGTACCCTACCAGGCAATCTGTAGAGATAATCCCCAAAACTTTTAAGATCAGCATTTCAGTTCCAAGTATTGATTGTATCAGCACACACAGAAACAAAGGTGTTCATGAGTGAAAGTAGTATCCTCTAGCAGAAAGCCTGAGGAGATAAAATTTATCTGCAACCTGCTCTTGCTGTTATGTTTGTTGTCCTTCTTTCCCAGTCTTTAATGACGATTTCAAAGTCTGCTTTATTCCAAACCAATCATGTAGTGCCATCATGGAAAAGAATTAACTACCTAGTAGGCATTAATATGTAAAGGATCCTTGAGATTTACTTTAGTACATATTTCTGCTATCAAGAGTACTTTCATTTTAATGATATAAAGCCTTATATTGGGCAAGTGAAGTTTGAATGATAGCATTCTGGCTATCCAAAACATACCAGCAGGAAAACTACATTTTGTGTGTGTGTGTGTGTGTTTATAAGCTATATAGTACCTCTCACATTATACCACATTGATAGCTACATGTTAAATACAGAATGTATAAGTCCAGCTTATATTTTAAACAATGGAATGTTGGCTCAGTGTGTTTGTGCATTCGTATGAAATGACTTAAGAGAGGAAATGGTCTCTGAAGTAACCTAGTAGAATCAAAGACACATGGTAATTTTGCTTTGACTAACAACCAGTCAGTCAGATTTCCTGACTCATCACTGAAACACCCTAAATGAAGACTAGGAATAGAATATACTGTGCTATGTGCAAAGAATAGGAGTTATGTACAAAGTGCAGAGTTATTACAGAAGAAAGAGTAATGAATCCTGGTGTGGATTCAGAGGCAACCAGAGAAAGAATGAGAAAAAGTAGTATCAAAGCACAGATTGGGTAAGGCAAATAAGACCTTAAGTGATAGAAAAAGAAAATGGTTTAAATTGATCTGTTTAATTTTTTAATGGTATTAATATTTATGAAGATTATGTTTCTTTTTTAACAGGTGTTGGGGTTGATGACATGTTTATCATGATTTCTGCCTGGCAGAAGACCAACCTCACAGATAGCATAAAAGAGCGTATGGCCAGTGTCTATTCAAAAGTGGCAGTGTCCATTACAATCACCACCATCACCAACATCCTGGCCTTTTATACAGGGGTTATGACCTCTTTCAGGTCCATACAATATTTTTGCATTTATACAGGAACAACCCTGTTCTTTTGTTATTTTTATAACATCACCTGTTTTGGAGCATTTATGGCCCTGGATGGTAAAAGAGAAGTAGTCTGTCTACGTTGGTTAAAAAAGACAGATAGGCCTGACCAAAAATGTTCCTCATTAAAACGATGCTGCTGTCTCCCATTGGGTTCTCTTCCAGAAGAACAGGGAGGTGATATCCATCCAATGAATTTGTTCTTTAAAGACTATTTTGGACCTATTCTCACAAGCACTAAGTCCAAGATTTTTGTAGTGCTTCTATACATTATGTATCTCATAAGTAGTATATATGGGTGTTTCCAAGTAAAGGAAGGTTTAGACCTTCGAAATTTGGCAAGTGATGATTCTTACATTACACCGTATTTTAATGTAGAGGAAAAGTATTTTTCAGATTATGGTCCCAGGGTTATGGTTATTGTTACTGAACCTCTTGACTACTGGGATAAATATGCTAGGCAAAAATTGGAAAAATGTCTGAGAGATTTTGGAAACAATGGCTATGTAGATAAAAGTCTTACAGAGTTTTGGTTACAAGAATATGTGCAATACATGAAAGATAACAGACAAAATATAAATGATAAGAATACTTTTATAAACAGTATTTCAAGTTTTGTTATGAAATTTCCACTTTTCATGTATGATATTAATATTTCATCATTACATGAAATCAGTTGTTCCCGGGCCATCATTCAGACTATAGGTGTTTCTTCTTCAACCAACAAGAAAAAGATGTTACTCCAGTTACGAGGTTTGGCTGAAGAGTGTGAAATTCCCCTAATGGTGTATAACCAGGCATTCATATATTTTGATCAGTATACTGCAATAATAGAAAACACTGTTCGAAATGTCATTGTTGCATCAACGATTATGTTTGTTGTTTCTTTATTGTTAATTCCTCATCCACTGTGTTCCTTGTGGGTAACTTTTGCTATTGCTTCTGTGATTGTAGGAGTAACAGGTTTCATGGCATTCTGGAACGTCAATCTTGATTCCATATCCATGATTAATCTTGTCATTTGTATAGGGTTTTCTTTTGATTTTTCTGCACACATTACCTATGCATTTGTTTCCAGTTCTGAGCCCTCAGTAAACCAAAAAACAATTGAAGCATTGTATATGCTAGGCTACCCTGTGTTACAAAGTGCAGTTTCAACAGTTATAGGGGTGTGTGTTTTAGCTGCAGCTAAAGCATACATCTTCAGAACATTTTTTAAGATTATGTTTCTTGTTATGTTATTTGGGGCTGCTCATGGTCTAATTTTTATTCCAGTATTCTTAACCCTTTTTTGAAGTCTTGTTTAAAATATCCACTAGCCAATCAAAGGTCAATTATAGAATTCCTGATTGTCCCAACTCAAACTGATAAAAATGCACTATTAACAATAGTTATCAATAAACTAAAAAGAAAGACATGTTTCCTTGACTTGGAAATCCCATTTAAAATGTTATTGAACATATCCTGAGAAGAATTAGTCTTATGTTAAAATATCTATATTACTCAGCCTGTACCTTACCTTCTGCTAATAACTTAAGAATGAGTAAACCCACATTACAACTATAGAACCTCTTTTCTATTGACTAACAAATTTATAAAACAAATGTATCTCTTTATAACACTTAAAAAATAAAAGATCTTTATTAAAGTAGAATGCATTATCATCTTTATTAAGGTCTATATAATCAAGAATAAAATATAAATTTCCAGTTATTTTTCCTTTTATTTAATCACTAGAAGTTCATGCATGGAATTCAAGTATTTAATATGTCATACCATAAATGGGATCTTTTCACTGTACTTCCTATATTTATTATTATGTAAAAGTTCACTTTACTTGTTTTCCCAGTCTGGGGCTATTGTATGCATTTTCTTAATGATATGATGAACTGAAGTTTTTAAAGTTTTGAAATCCAATTTATGCTATATTTTTGGTTAGTGCTTTCTGTGTCCTAAGAAATGTTTTCCTATTCCAAGATTATAAAATACTCACCTCTGTTTTCTTTTTACAGCTAATAACTTTACACTTAGGTCTGTGATCCATAGACATGTTTTCATTGGAGAGTATGGAGAGACATTCGTTTTTATTCCATAATAGTTATCTAGTTGTCCTAGCATCGAGTGTGAAAAGACTGTCCTTTCACTAATTAACTCAGATTAACTAGGTACCTCTGTCAAAGAATCAATTGACAACTTATGTGTGGCTTTACTTCTGTTCATTAATCTGTTTGTCTACACTAAAGCCAATACCACACTTCCTTCATTACTAAAGCTTTATATTAATTCTTGAAATTAGATTGTGTTAAGTTGTTCAATATTTTTCTTAATTTCCAAAGTGTTTTGCTATTCTAGGTTCTTTGCATTTAGATACTAGTTTTAGAATCACTTGTCAATTTGTCACAAAAAGCCTTTTGGGATTGTAACTGGGTAATGGTGAATCTACAGATCAATTTGGGGAAAATAGGTATTTTAGCAATATGAAACCTTCCAATCTGTAAACATGATTTCTCTCCATTTATTTATCTTTTTTAACTTCTCCCAAGAATATATCACAGATTTAGTTATATTTACTTCTAAGTATCTTTATTTTTTATGGGATTTTTAAATAATATTAATTTTAATGTTTTCCTTTTTTACTAGTATGTAAAAATAGAATTGACTTTGGTATACTTAACCTAACAAAGTGTAATCTTGGCAGATTTTTTCCTGAAGATCACTATAATTTCTTTTTCTATGCAATTATGTAAGGGCCACATTAAGGCCATATTATTTCTTCCTACATAATCTTTATAAAAATTTAATGAGATTTAAAAAATTTATTGATTGATTTGAGAGAGAGAGAGAAATACTGATCTGTTGTGCCACCCATTGATTGGTCGATTCTTATATGTGTCCTGACCAGAGAGCAAACGTACAACTGTGGCATATCTGGGTGACATTTTAACAAACTGAACTACCCAGCCGGGGGTATAATCTTTGTTTCTCACTTGCCTTATTGCTGTGGCTTAAAACACTGAGAAGAATGTGGGAAAGCCTACTAAAAACAGACATCACTGCTTTGTTCCCAAGTCCGTGGAAAACATCAATATTTTATCAAGTATGGTAATTTACCAGGAGGTATTTCATAGCTGTTTCTAGCATATTGATGAAGCTTCTTTCTACTTCTTTCTACTTCTTTCATCAATCTCCATTGATGGAGATTAACTAGCAGTAGCAGTGTTTTATCATGAATGGGTATTGAATTTGGTCATATAATTTATGTCCATCTTTTAGGATTACCATGTCATTTTCCATTGTAACCTGTGAATGTGGCAATTTCTGTTGAATGATTTTTTAATATTACACCAGCCTTGCATTCCTAGGACGACTCACATTTGGTCATGGCATATTGTTATTCTCATATATTGCTGTCTTTGTTTTGTTCATATTTTGTCAATGATATTTGTTCCTAAGATCATGAAGGATGGTGGTCTGTAATTCTCTTGTAATGTCTTTCTTAGGTTTTGATATCAGGGGTATGGTACCTTTAGGATATGAGCCAGTAAGTAATCCTCTTCTATTTTCTGAAATACAGGATACATGGTTAATATAATTTCTTTCATTTTTTCTCTTAAATGTTTGACAGACTTCATCAATGAAGTCATCTAGGCATGGAATTTTATCTGGAAAGATAAAATTTTTAAATTTCAAATTAACATTTATTAACAAATATAAGGCCTCTCAGATGTTTTATTTACTTTTTGGGTCAGTTTTGGTATGTTTTTTCTTGCAAGGAACTTACTCATTTTTCTAAGTGGCTAGTTGATTTTTTTAATTACTGGTTTTCAGGAATTTGACTATGCTTTGGGTGTGTATGGTACACTTTCTTCCACCTTCTTGTGTATCTTTTAGATTTAGGACCTGTTTGCTATGTTCCATAGAAAACATATTAGCATTTATTTCTTCAAATGTTTTTCTGCCACATTATCTTTCTACTCTCCTTCTGGGACTCCAGTTGCACATATTTTCCTGTGTCAGATCCAATATGGAGGAGGAGAAGGTGGAAGGTACATTCACGTCCTCCCAGCATCAAATTGGAATTAGAACCAAAGTACAGAACCCACCTTAATAACCAACATCACACTAGATAAACAGAAGTTCTAACTAAGGATTCACAGAAGAAGCCACATTGATACTGGTAGGAAGGTCAGGGTTACAAAAAAGGCTGGCCCACTCTTATGGCCTCTTGAGATTCTGGAGGGCTGTCTCAGCTGCAAAGTTTCTTCCTGAGGAGCTTGGGTGTCGTTCCTAGGCCAGGTTCCCCAGCCTTCAATATCAGAGCAGGACAGAGGTTCCCATATAAAATCTGGCTGTGAAAATCAGCTGGGATTATGGTGCCCAGGAAGAGATGTTGCCATCCTCTTGAAGCACCAACACATAATATCTTATTTGCAACCATTCACCCTGGATCCTAGCAGAGGGAGAGAAGAGCAGACTAGAGTTGTGTGAGCACAGAGTAAGGTTTGTGGCTCTGGAGAGAAAGCTGAAGGGACTGCCACCAGGGTCCCTAGACTGAGACCCTCTCCAGTATAGCAGAAGCTGTCTTTCTTGGGTGCACTACTCCCTGCCTTACAGCAAAAGCTTGGAGAGAGCATACTAACCCTATGCCCAGTTGCCCATCCCTACTGAGCTTGTGCCCTGCTGAGGTGTCAACTGTCTGGTCTGGGGTATAAAGGTCCAAGTAGACTCGAGTTTATCAATAACTGAGTTGTGTGGCTTTGTGGCAAGGACCATTCCCCCAACTTTACTGTGAATCTGACTGGCACTGGTCCCTCACAAGAGATCCACTAGGCTCACCCTCCCAAATCCCAGCAGTCCAGTCTTGCTGAGCTAGGACACCTGGCAGAATCTGTGGCAGAATGAGTTATGTGGCTCTAGGAAAGGGTCTAATTTTCTCTTGTACACACAACCACTGCAGAGCTTTCTCTTCATATGGCCAAATCTTTGTCTGTTAGGACCTGATAAACTCTGCTGGTGTCACCATGACAACTCCCTGAAATCCAGCCCCACCACAAAACCTATGGGCACCCAGCAGAGTCAGCTAGACTTGGTATATCCTGGGAAATTTGCTGAGTGGCCTTAGACAAAGCATGGGCACATAGTTTGAATCTATCAGTCTGATGAACACCACTCACCCCTACACAATGAGTCACTGAGAACCTACCTCACGCAACTTCTGTACCACCAAAAGTACTTTCAGTGACTGAGGCTAGTAGACAGCCAGCAGGTAGCAAGTGGAGGCAAGCTGAAATGGATCTTGGGGTGCCTCAGGCCTTTTGCTGACATCCCCTGGGCTCAGTGCTGGTAGAGACTGGCCTTGTGCAGTTTGGTGCTTCCCATGCACACCAAGGTCCAGTGGTAGGCAGCCAGAAATAGGATCACTTTGTAGCTCTAAAGAGTTTGCTCACGGCCAGTCACAGGCAGCATCTGATACTGACTTACACCAGAGACTCCCTCAAAACGCCCCAGAATGGACACACCCAGTGGCCAGCTTCAGAAAACATCAGAACAAGATCCAACTAGTTTCACAAGTGGCATAACCAAAGGGAGATCTCAGTAGGCACCAGGCCCTGCTGAAAATGAGGAGAATTCTGCTTTGTGTGGTTAGCACCTGCACAGCAGCTCATACATGGTGGTCAGGGTTAATCCTCACAGTCAGCGAGCCTGAGGGTTAATCCTGTATATGAATAAGAAGGATTACATAACCCACACAAGGAATATTCCTTGAACATGTAGCTCAGGTGTTTAAGAACGTTGCACGCCTGGATCCCACAGGGCACCTACTACATAAAGTTATCCTATCAAGATTGGGAGACAGAACTGATATACTTAATGTAAAACAACAAAGACAAAAATGCAGCCAAAATGAGAATAAAAGCAGGCTCCAAATAAAAGAACATAAGAAATTTCCAGAGAAGAGCTAAATGAAATGGAGGCAAGCAATTTACAAGATACAGAGTTTTAAAAGATGGCTATAAGGCTGGTGTGGCTCAGTTAATTGGAACATCTTCCTGTGGACCAAGAGGTCACAGGTTTGATTTTTGGTCAGGACACATATCCAGGTTGCAGGTTTGATATCCAGTTGGGGTGCATCTGAAAAGGCAACCAATCAATGTTACTCTCTCACATCTATGTTTCCCTCTCCCTCCATCTCTCTCTTTCTCTCCCTTCTATCTTTAAAAGCAAAGAAAAAAAATGTTCTCGGGTAAGGATAAAAAATGGTTATAAGGGTGCTCAAAGAACTTAGCAGAAGCTTCAAAAACTTGAAAAAATATATAGAAACTATAAAAAAGAACAAGTCATAAAGGAAGAATACAGTATTTGAAATAAAGAATAAATGGAATAAACTGTCAGTTTGATGGAGCAGAGTATTGAATGAATGATTTGGAAGACAAAGTACTGGACAATCAAAACAGCAAAAAGAGAAAAGAATAAAAAAAATGAAGATAGTTTGAGATCTTTGGGACAACAGAAAGTGCAATAACATTTGCATCATAGGAGTACCAGAAGGAGAAGAGAGAGAACACAAGGAATCAAGAAGCCATTTGAAGAAATAATGGCTAAAAACTAACCTAACCTAAGGAAAGAAAAAGACACACAAGTCCTAGGAGTACAGAATCTCAAACAAGATGAACCTAAAGAAGCACACACAAAGACAGATTTTAAATTAAAAGGCAAAGGTTAAAAACAAAGAAGGAATCTTAAAAGCAGCAAGAGAATGACAGTTACATGCAGAGAAGCTACCATAAGACTGTCAGGTGATTTCTCAACAGAAATAACACGGGCCAGAAGGAATTGGAATATTATATTCAAAGTGATTGAAAGCAAGAATGCACAATGAAGACTACTTTGCCCACAAAGTCTATCATTTAAAATTGCATGAGAAATAAAGAACTTCCCAGACAAGAAAAAACTACTGGAGGTCAGTACCACCAAACTGATATTATAAGAAAGATCAAAAGGTCAAGATGAAGGAAGAAAAAAAAGGAAGAGGGAAGAAGAAGAAGAAGGAAAAGAAAGAAAAGGAGGAGGAGGAGGAGGGAGAGGGGGAGGAGAAAACAATGACAAAGGATATAATTAAAAAATGTTTTAGGGCATTTTTTATTGTATTTTTTCCATTACCATTTCCTTTATACCCCTTTACCCTGCAATCACCACACTCTTGTCCATGTCAGTGAGTAAAGGGTCTTCTAGAAGAAGAAGAACAACAACAACAATGACAACAACAACAAAAGCAATGACAGCAACAAGAGGAATAAAGAATAAAATAGCAATTAATACATATCAATAATCACTGTAAATGTAAATGGCTTAAATGTTCCAATCAAAAGAAATACAGTAGTTGAATGGATAAGAAAACAAGACCCATATATACATATTATATAGGAAACCCACTTCAGAAAAAAAAAATGATACACAAAAACCAAGAGTAAAGAGATGGAAAAAGATATGTGGTACACTGTGGGTCTTGTGGTTCTCCATTATTGTGACACTGGCCCTGGCTGTGGCTGCCTTTAGTGGGAGCTATGAACACCAGTATACCTGCTGGAAGAGGAAACCCACCAGCAAAAGAACCACCAACAGATAACAACGGAAGAAGATGAAGAAAGGAGTGGAAACCACACTAACCTCAACCCAGGACTGATATGGAAATACAACTTAATGTAGGAGAAATTACCCAGAACAAACAACTGAACAAGAGTGAGAGAGAAGCCTCAAAACCTCATACACAGAGAAGAACGAGCTTCAACATAACCTGTCCAAACCTGCACAACAGAATTCAAGACGAGGTGGATGGTGTGACTCTCAGTTAATCAGCTGGAGGGAAGGACCCACCAAAGAAAGACCCAACAACAATCAAAACACAAAGACAAACACAGGACCAACTTAAGAGAGAGCCCAAGACCAGGAACCTCAGGAGATCAAGGAGACTGCACCACCGAATCTCATGGGTCTTCCATCATAGAGGTTCACACCATAAACACAGGGAGTCAGAACAGATCAATTTGAGAAGCAGAGTCTAACAAGAAGAGTCTCACAAACCATGGGAAGACAAAGAGACAATCCCCAAATGAAAGGAAAGGAAGTCTCAGAAAGAATGCTAAATGACATAGAGGCAAGTCAACTGTCAGATATTGAGTTCAAAGCAATGGTTATGAGGAAGCTCAATGAGCTCACTGAGAATTACCAAAAACTACAGGGAAACTACAATGAACTCACTGCAAACTATATCAACATGAAAAAGGAAATAGAAACTATCAACAAGGACCAAGAGGAAATGAAGAATACAATTTCTGAACTGAAGAACACAGTAGAAGGAATCAAAAGCAGGCTAGATGAAGCAGAGGATTGGATCAGTGAGATGGAGGACAAGGTAGAAAAAAATGCTCAGAAAGAGCAACAGAGGAAAGAGGCTCAGAAAGAATGAGGAAGGGTTAAGGGAAATGCAGGACAATATGAAAGATAATAATATCTGTATAATAAGAATATCAGAAGGAGAAAAAGAGGAGTGAGTGATAGAAAACCTGTCTGAAAAAGTAATTATGGAAAACTTCCCTAATCAGATGAGAGGAAAAAATCAGACAAATCCAGGAAACACAGAGAGTCCCAATCTAGAGGAATCCAAAGAGGCCCACTTCAAGACACATCATAATTAAAATGGCAAAATTCCAAGACAAAGAGAGAATCTTAAAGGCAGCAAGGGAAAAACAGGAAGTAACATACAAGGGAGCCCTGGTAAGACTAGAAGCTGATTTCTCAATGGAAGCACTCCCAGCCAGAAAGGAATGGCAAGAAATATTCCAAGTATTGAAAACTAGAGGCCTGCAACCAAGACTACTTTATCCAGCAAGGCTCTCAATTAAAATGGAAGGCCAAATAAGGAACTTCCCAGAGAAAAGAAGCCGGAAAGAATACACCTCCTCCAAACCAGCTCTGCAAGATATGCTAAAGGGTCTGCTTTAAGCACAGGAAGAAAAACAGCGAAAGAGAGAGGAACACAGGTGCGTAAATGGCAATGAATAAGTACCTATCAATAATAACCTTAAATGTAAATGGGTTAAATTCTCCAATCAAAGCCCATAGAGTAGCTGAATGGATATGAAAGCATGACCCACACATATGCTGCCTACAAGAGACCCACCTCAGGAAAAAAGACCTACACAGGCTGAAAGTGAAGGGCTGGAAACAAATATTCCAAGCAAATGTACAGGGGAAAAAAATCCCAGGTAGCAATACTGATATCAGGCAAAAGAGACTTCAAAAAAAGAGCCATAAAGAGACCCAGAAGGTCATTTCATAATACTCAAGGGAAGAATCCATCAAGAAGACTTAAATATCATAAATATATAAATGCATCCAACATAGGAGCACCCAAATACATAAAGAAAGTGTTGGAGGATTTCAAGAAAGATATCAACAGGAACACAATTATAGTAGGAGATTTTAACACCCCACTGTCAAAAATGGACAGATCTCCCAAACAAAATATCAACAAACATATTGCAACATTGAACAATGCCTTAGATAAAATGGACTTAACTGATGTATATAGAGCCTTTCATCCCAAAGAAGCAAAATGCAGATTCTTTTCAAATGTACATGGAACATTTTCAAAGATAGACCACATGATAGGACACAAAACAAGTCTCAACAAATTCAAGAACATTGAAATCATATCAAGCATTTTTCTCTGACCACGAGGGACTGAAACTAGAAGCCATCCTCAAGGAAAAAACCCCAAAACACTCAAACTCATGGTGATTGAATAGTATACTATAAATCAATGAATGGGTCAAGAATGAGATTAGGGAAGAAATCAAAAAGTTTCTGAAAAACTTTTTGATTTCTTCCCTAATCTCATTCTTGACCCATTCATTGATTTATAGTATACTATTCAAAACTAGGGGTGTTGGAAAGGGGAGGGAGGAGGGGAGGAATGGGTGGGTGGGCTGGAAAGGGAATAAAGGATAGAAACTGTACTGAATAAACTAAAATAAAAAAAAATGTAAAAAAAAAAAAAAGTTTCTGGAAACAAACAAAAATGAACTCACAACAACCCAAAACTTATGGGACACAGCAAAGGTAGTCCTGAGAGGGAAGTTCATAGCCATACAGGCCTACCTCAAAAAAGATAGAAACATTTCAAACAAACAACCTAATCCTATGCCTACAAGAACACAAGAACAACATCAAAGAGCCCGGAACAACTAGAATGAAGGAAGTAAGCAAGAACAGAGCAGAATTAAATGACACAGAGACTAAAAGCACAATTCTAAGGATCAGTAAATTCAAGAGCTGGTTCTTTGAAAAGACAAACAAAATCGACAAGTCTTAAAGCAGGCTCATCAGGAGAAAAAGAGGACCTAAATAAACACAATAAAAAATGAAAGAGGAGTACAAAGGATTGTAGGAAATTACTACGAAGAACTATATGTCAAGAAATTTGGAAACCTAAGTGAAATGGATAAATTTCTAGAAAAATATAATCATTCAAAACTGAATGAAGAAGAAACAGAAAGCCTGAACAGACCAATAACAGCTGATGAAATTGAAGCAGTAATCAAAAAGCTTCTAACACACAAAAGCCCTGAACCAGAAGGCTTCTCAGGAGAATTTTACAAAGCATTTAAGGGAGAGCTAACCCCCATCCTCCACAGATTATTCCAAAAAATTCAAGAAGTTGAAAGACTCCCAAACACTTTTTATGAAGCCAACATCATCCTAATCCCCAAACCAGATAAAGACATAACAAAGAAAGAAAACTTCAGGCCAATATCACTGATGAACATAGATGCTAAAATCCTCAACAAAATATTGGCAAACCACATCCAGCAATGCGTTAAAGAGATCATACACCATGATCAAGTGCGATTCTTCCCAGGAATGAAAGGATGGTACAATATTCACAAATCAATAAACGTAATACATCACATATACAAAACAAAAGACAAAAATCACATGATCATATCAATGGATGTGGAAGAAGCAGTTGATGAGGTACAACACCCATTTATGATAAAAACACTTAGCAAAGTGGGAATAGAGGGAGCATTCCTCAACCTAAAGAAGGCCATATATGAGAGACCTACAGCCAACATCATACTCAATGGGCAAAAGCTTAGAGCTTTCCCACTAAGATCAAGAACAAAATAAGGATGCCCGCTTGTTTAGGACACCACTCCTATCCTACACAGTATTGGAAGTCCTAGCCCCAGCAATTAGACAAGAAAAAGAAATAATATGTATCCAAACTGGAAAGGATGAAATAAACCTGTTGTTTATGCTAGTATATGTAGAAAATCTTATAGACTGCACCAAAAACTACTCAACCTAATAAATGAATTTGGCAAAACAGCAGGATCCAAAGTCAATATTCAGAAATCAAAGGCATTTTTGTACACCAACAATGAAATGTCAGAAATATAAATCAGGAAAAATTTCATTTCCTATAGCAACAAGAAAAGTAAAGTATGTAGGAATAAACCTAGCCAAGGAGGTAAAAGACCTGTAGTCAGAAAACTATACAACACTGAAGAAAGAAATTAAGGAAGACACAAACAAATGGAAGCATGTACCATGTTCATGGATTAGAAGAATTAACATCATCAAAATGTTCATACAACTCAAAATAATTTATAGATTCAATAAAACCCTTATTAAAGTACCAATGTTATATTTCACAGATATAGAACAAACATTTCAGAAATTTATATGGAACCATAAATGACCCCTAATAGCCACAACAATTTTGAGAAATAAGAACAAAGTAGGAGGGATGACAATACCTGATATCAAATTGTATTACAAGGCCACTGTATTCAAAACAGCCTGGTACTGGCATAAGAACAGACAGATAGACCAATGGAACAGATCAGAGAGCCCAAAAATAAATCCAAGTTTCTACTGTCAATTAATATTTAACAAAGGGGGATGAAGCATAAAATGGAGTAAAATAGCCTCTTAAACAAATGGTGTTGGGAGATCTGGACCGATACATGCAAAAAAATAAAATTTGATCATCAACTTATACCATATACAAAAATAAATTCAAGGTGGATAAAAGACTTAAATATAAGTCGTGACATCATAAAAGTCCTAGAGGAAAAGATCGGCAGGAAAATCTCCGACATTCCACGCAGCAACATCTTCACTGATATGTCCCCTAGAGCAAGGGACATAAAGGAAAGAGTATACAAATGGGACCTCATCAAATTAAAAAGCTTCTGTATGGCTAAAGAAACCAGCATTAAAATGAAAAGAGAACCAACTGTATGGGAAAACATATTTGCCAGTGATCCCTTGGACAAGGGTTTGATCTCCAAAAATATATAAAGAACTCACATGACTCCACTCCAGGAAGATGAAAAAACCCAATTAAAAAATGGGCAAAATACTTGAACAGACACTTTTCCAAGGGGGACATGCAGAGGGCCCAGAGACATATGAAAAGATGCTCAGTATCACTAGCCATCACAGAGATGCAAATGAAAACCACAATGAGATACCACTTCCCATTGGTCAGAATGGCCATTATAAACAAATCAACAAACAAATGTTGGAGTGGATGTGGAGAAAAGGGAACCCTAGTGCACTGTTGGAGGGAATGCAGGCTGGTGCAGCAACTGTGAAAAACAGAATGGAATTTCCTCAGAAAACTAAAAATGGAACTGCCTTTTGACCCAGCAATTTTACTGCTGGGATTATATCCTAAGAGCCCAGAAACACTAATCCAAAAGAACCTATGCACTCCAATGTTCATAGCAGCACAATTTACAATAGCCAACTGCTGGAAGCAACCTAAGTGCCCATCAGTAAATGAGTGTATCAAAAAACTATGGTACCTTTGCACAATGGAATACTACACAGCAGAGAGAAAGAAGGAGCTCCTACCCTTTGAGACAGCATGGATGGAACTGTAGAGCATTATGCTAAGTGAAATAAGCCAGGTGGTGAGGGACAAATACCATATGATCTCACCTTTAACTGGAACAAAATCAACAAAAGAAAAAAGGAAACAAAATATAACCAGAGACATTGAAATTAAGAACAATCTAACAATAGCCAGAGGGGAGGGGGGATGGGACAGTGTGGGGAAGGGTTTTCAGGAACAACTATAAAGGACACATGGACAAAACCAAGGGAGAGGGTGGAAGCAAGGGAGGGAGGTGGATTTGGCTGGTGTGGGGGCAGTGGTGGGGAGAAAATATAGACTACTGTAATTGAACAACAATAAAATAATTTTAAAAAATTAAGAAAAAGATATGGCATGCAAATGGAAATGAATAAAAGATGGGGTAGCAATATTTATATCAGACAAAATAAGCAAAGGCTATAGGAAGAGAGAAAGAAGGACACTACATAGTAATAAAGGGAACAATTCAACAAGGTGATTTATACCTTTTAAACATTTATGCTCCTACATAGGAGGACCTAAATATATAAAGCACATCAGGATGGACATAAAGGGAGATATTGACAGTAATATAGTCATAAGTAGGAGATTTTAACACCCCATTGACATCAATGTATAGATCTTCCAGACAGAAAATCAACAAGGAAACAGCAGTCTTAAATGACACACTGATCAGATGCATTTAATTAATATTTTCAGAACATTTTATCCCAAAGCAGTAGAATATTCATTATTTTCAAGTGCACATTGAACTATTTCTAGGATAGACCACATATTTGGACACAAAGCAAATCTCAATAAATCTAAGAAGACTGAAATCATATCACTCATCTTTTCTTATCATAATGGTATAAAACCAGAAATCAATCACAAGAAAAAATCTGAAAAACAAACAAAGACATGAAAGCTAGATAACATGTTACTAAACAATAAATGGGTAAACAATGAGATCAAGGGAAAAAATCAATTGATACTTTGAAACAAATGAAAATGGGAACACAACACAAACTCTCTGGGACACAGTGAACAAAGTCTTAAGAGTGAAATTCGTTGCAGTACAGGCCTACCTCAAGAAACAAGAAAAGTCTCAAATAAACAATCTAACTTTACACTGTAAGAAACTAGAAAAATAACAAAAAAACAAAGTCCAAAGTGATTAGAAGAAAGGAAATAATAAACATGAGAGCAGAAATAAACAAAATAGAGTCTAAAAAATGACATAAAAGAATGAATCCAAGAGCTAGTTCTTTGAAAAGATAAAAAAGATTGGCAAATCTTTAACCAGACTCATCAAGAAAAAGAGAGAACTCAAATAAATAAAATTGGAATGAAGGAGAAGTAACACCTGACACCACAGAAATACAAAGAATTGTAAGAAACTGTTATGAACAACTATATGCCAATAAATTAGACAATCTGGAAGAAGTGGATAAACTCCTAAAATATACAATCTTCCAAAACTAATCCAGGAAAAAACAGGAAATCTGAGTAGATCAATTACAATTAATAAAATTGAAGCAGTAATAAAAAATGCCCAATAAACAAAAGTCCTGGACTGTATAGCTTCACAAGTGAATTTTACCAGACATTCAAAGAAATAACACCTATCTTTCTCAAACTATTCAAAAAAATTCAAAAGCAGGAAAGACTCCTCAGCTCATTTTTGAACCCAGCATTATCTTCCAAAACTAGGTAAAGACACTACAAAGAAAGAAAATTATGTCAATATCCCTGATGAACATATATGCTAAAACCATCAAAATATATTAATGTATTAAAATATATCAATGCATTTAAAAGGTCATATGCCACAATCAAGTGGAATTTATTCTGGGGATGCAACTGATAGAATATCTACAAGTCTACAAATGTGGTTCACCACATAAACACAATGAAGGATAAAAATCACATGATCATATCAATATAGGCAGGAAAACATGATAAAATCCAGTACCCATTTATGATAAAACTCTCAGCAAAGTGGGAATAGAAAGACATACTTCAATATAATAAAGGTGACATATGGCAACAAACAGTCAACATCATACACAATGGGGAAAAACTACAACCATTTTCCTTAAGATGAGGAACAAGACAGGGAAGTGTCCTTACATCAACTCTTAACTCAATATGGTACTGAAAGTCCTAGTCATAGTAATCAAACAAGAGAAATAAAAGGTTTCTAAATTGGAAAGAAAGTACAACTGTCATTATTTGCAGACGGCATGATACTGCATATAGAGAACTCTAAATATCTCACAAAAATTACTAGAACTGATAAATGAATTCAGTAAAGTAGCAGGATAGCAAATGAGTATTCAGAAGTCAGCTGAGTTTTTAATGCACCTACAATGAACTGTAGAAAGAAATTAAGAAAACAATCCCATTTACTGTTGCAACAGTAAAAATAAGATACCTAGGAATAAATTTAACTAAGGGGATAAAAAACCTGTACTTGGAACATCACAAAATACTGAAGAAAGAAATCAGGAAGATACAAATAAGTGGAAACAAATACCTTGTTCATGGATAGGAAGAATTAACATTATTGAAATATCTATACTACCTAAAGACATCTATAGTATCAATGCAGTTCCTAGGAAAATACCAGTGGCATGTGTCACAAATTTAGAACAAATATTCCAACTATTAATATGGAATCACAAGAGACCCAAAATAGCTACAGAAACATTGAGAAAGAAGAACCAACTTGGAGGTATCATACTATCAGATATCAAATTATACTACAAGGACATAGTAATCAGAATAGCGCAGTACTGGCATAAAAACAGACATGTAGATCAATGGAACAGAATAGAGAGCCCAGAAATAAATCCACACCTTTATGATTAATTAATATTGACAAAGGAGGCAAGAGCATATAATAAGGTAAAGATGTCCATTCAATACCTATGGTGTTGATAAAATTGGACAGATAATGTGCAAAAGAATTAAACTAGACCAACTCCTTACACTATACACAAAAATAAACTCAAAATGGATTAAAGACTTAAATGTGATACTCAAAACCATGAACATCCTAGAAGCATAAGCAGTATAATCTCGGACATTTTTCTTACTAATACTTTTTCTGATATATCTTTTCAGGCAAGTTAAAAAAAAGATAAAATAAACAAATGATACTCCTTCAAACTAAAAAGTTTTTGCACAACAAAAGAAACCATTAACAAAATGAAAACATAATCCACTCAGTGGGAGAACATATTCACCAATGATACATCTGATAAGGGGTTAATTTCCAAAATATATAAAAATGAATATAACTCAACACTAAGAAAACAATCTGCCCTGGCTGGTGTGACTCAGTGGACTGAATGTCCACTGGTGAGCCAAAAGGTCGCCAGTTCAATTCCCAGTCTTGGGCACATGCCTGTGTTGTGGGTCAGGTCATGATCCCCAGGGGGGGCTCATGAGAGACAACCACACATTTATGTTTCTCTCCCCCTCTCCCTCCCTTCCCCTCTCTCTAAAAATGAATAAATAAAATCTTTTAAAAAGAAAAAGAAACAATCCATTTTAAAAATGGGCAAATGACCTGAATAGAAAGAGGTCATACAACAGCCAATAGATATATCAAAAGATGTTCATTGTTACGGGTTTTCACAGAGAGGCAAATTTAAACCACAATGAGGTATCACCTCACACCTGTCAGAGTAGCTACCATGAATAAGTCAACCAACAAGTGTTGGCGAGAATGTGAAGAAAAGGCAACCCTCATGCACTGTCGGTGCAGTGAACTGTGTAAAACATATGGAGTTTCCTCGAATAATTAAAAATGAAATTGCTTTATGACCTAGAGGTTCCACTTCTGGGACTATATCCAAAAAAACCCCAAATACTAATTTTAAAGAATATATGCGCCCTATGTTACTTGTAGCATGATTTACAATAGCCAAGATTTGGAAGAAACCTAAGTGCCCATCATTAGATGAGTGAATAAAAGAGCGGTGGCACTTTTACACAATGGAATACTACTTGGCAGTAAAAAAGAAGCAAGTCTTAACTTTTGCGACAGCATTGATAGACCTAGAGAGTATTATCCTAAGTGTAATTAGCCAGTCAGAGAAAGACAAATACTGTATGGTTTTGTTTAAATATGAAAGTTGGTGAATAAAATAAAGTAATAAACAAAATATGAACAGACTGATAATTATATGGAATAGACTGGCAGCTCTCCAATGGGGAGAGGGATTTGAGAGCTGGGTGAAAAATGTGAAAGGGTTAAGGAAAAAAAAGTTATAGATACAGACTGCATATGGTGATTACCACAGGGAAAAGGGGATGGAGGGATATGGAAGAGAGTACAAGGGAGATAAATGGTGATGGAAGGAGACTTGACTTTGTGTGGTGATGACACAATACAACATGCAGACAATGTGTTGTAGAATTGCACACTTGTAACCTATATAATTTTAACCACCATCACCCCAATAAATTCAATAAAAATTAAAACAAAATAATTATACCTATCTATTCAGCATTATCATCATCAGCAGAGCAATGTGGATCAGGCTGGTTTGGTTCACATGCAATGGAAAAAAACAGCATGTAAAGACTGGGTATCAGTATTAAAATATAAATCCAAGGTTAGCAAACTCAAATTTTATAAATGTTTATACTAACAAACATGAAAAATAATTTTTGTAAGTATGACTTCATTCCCATTCTCCCCAACAATTGCCTGTAGTGTTAAGTTCAGTCTAAGTTGTCTTTTTAAAACTTTAAAGAAATACATTTAATACCAATGATTCTTTCTGGCAGGCAAGATGGTATTTTTAGTATTTTGTTCGGTTTTAAATATTCTGAAGTGATTATATATTTTAAATATTTAAGTAAAACAAGTTTCTGTCCAATTAACCAATTATAAAATAAAACTATTTTTTGCTTATACTTTAATTAACATAAAATATTCCAAAGTTATTTAATACAATTTTTTTCACCTATAGAACAATATATATATCAATATCTGCTTCTTTAAAAAGTACAATTTAATATTTATACAAATACATTTTAAAAACTTTTACCCTTATCAAGTTTAGCCTTATTTCCATCCACTGAAATTGTTTTCACTTTCAAGGCGGCACCTTGAAAAAAATGAAAATTTTGGCAAGAATCCTGTAAATATGTATTTAAAATCAATTACCAAGAAAACCAGAAAACAGAAAAGCCACCTTTTTAGATGCCCAAATTCACATCCCAAGTTTGTAGATATGGATATGAAGGAAAAAGAAAAAGTGTTACTAAAGTTTAACATGTCAGTGTTTAGTCAGGGTAAATGAAAACCAGATGCTTGTAGAATTCAAACACTCACATAACTATACTTCTTGAAAAAATAAAATTCAATGTAAGGTGGGGATTGAATACAAACATTAAAAGCCAAGAGTTAGATTTCACTGTGCTAATGTATAAAAAATACTCTCTATGGCTGTTTGTGGATTCAAGCAATTTTCAAGGGCTCCTAAGCATGTGTACACTATGCATGTGTTGCTTACAGCTGACCAACCTCCTAACTTGGATTTTGACTGTAGGCAACTTGCAAGACTGGTAAAAATATAAAAGATCCACTCACTCCTCATCTTGTAAATTATTTGGTTTTTTCCTTATAAAACAGTATCAGTTTTACATAATATTATCAATGATCACTTGCTACTGCACAATTTCAAAAAGAGAATTTACACACAAACACATTTGTGCCCAAACCTCTAAGAATATTTATTTGTGAAGGAAGGGTGCTCAAAGTTCTGTAAAAATCTTTTTTTAAGATTTTATTTATTTACTTTTTAGAGAGAGGGGAAGCGAGGGAGAAAGAGAAAAACATCGATGTGCAAGAGGTACATCAGTCGGTTGCTTCTCAGTCGCCTCTGGCACACCCCCAGCTGAGGACTTGGCCTGACACCCAGACATGTGCCCTGACTGAACTAAACCAGCTACCTTTCAGTTTTCAGGCGGCACTCAATCCACTAAGCCACAACTTCCAGGGCTGTAAAAATCTTTTATTAGTGCTAATTTATTTAAAGAGAAGAAGGGCTTCATAAAAAATCACATATGTTTTTACTACAACAACCCCCCAAATCCTCTCCCTTTCCAGGAAAAGGTGTTGACACATGTCATCTAGCAGAAATGAACAGTAACTGCTCACAAGTCTTTGAAGTGTATCAGAAATAATGTGCAGTCTACCCCATTGGCCAGCGGGAAAACATTAGCTCAAGAAGATAACAAAAAAACTTTCAAAAGATCTTATTAGCTTGTCACAATTCAGAAAAGTCACAACTAAGATAAACAACACCCTCATATACTAAATGCTTGATAGAACATCTGTCACCAATAAGGAAATACTTCAGTAATTTTTGGATGATTTCTGGTAATCCATTATATATCAAATTAGGTAATAAAAATGCATTTCAAAATGTGCATTATGCCAGGTCTTTCTGTGTGCCAAAGATTAAGGAAAAAAAAGTTTCGTGTTTCAGTCTAGAGTGATAAAGTCATGTCCAGAATAATGTGCAACTGTTGGTTAAAGGATGATGCCAATTACATAATACAAGGAAAACCTAAGTGTAAAATTTCTTTGCATCCAAACACACACACACACACACACACACACACACAGAAAAAATATCCCATGTTAAATAATCTTGTATTCATTAGGTCTAGATAAAAAAGTTATGTCACACCATCGACATCAAAAATATGAAATTACTTACATTTTATCTATATCATTTCAAAAAATAAAAGAAAACCTAAGAAACACCAGGTAAGGGAAATGGTTCTGATTTGGTGCAGATACTAAATGAAGACTATTGGTAACATTACAGAGAGATAGTCTGTCATACATATCCTACGGTCAAATTCCCAAGGTTTCTCAGAGAGGGAAGTACCTTATTTTTTCCCTTAATAGCCCCAGAGGGTATGATCTTGGGCAAGCTGGCATTTTTGCTAGCTACCAGCTAACTAGCTTATCTAAGGGACAAAACTCACTGTTCCCAGAATGTTTGTTTTCCTCTGCTCCCCCAATCCCCTTTTTCTTTTATAATTTCCACTTTTTTCCAAGTTTGTGGACAGCCTAATGACTGCCTCTGTCATGTGTAATTTTCATGTTGGTAATTGTCTCCATCTTCTTCTAACACATTAGATGTGAAAGTTGTGGAGAACAACTTGGGGAAACACTGCTCACTTGAGTCCTACTATCAAAGTCAACAGACAGG
Source organism: Trachops cirrhosus (assembly GCA_028533065.1). Taxonomy (NCBI): domain Eukaryota; kingdom Metazoa; phylum Chordata; class Mammalia; order Chiroptera; family Phyllostomidae; genus Trachops; species Trachops cirrhosus. The sequence goes on from CM052538.1 coordinate 82,088,321, forward strand.
GTTAGCCTGATGGGGCACCTCATGTGGATGGAGATCCCACAAGTCCCCCATTCCTCTCCCCTTGTCTCCTCTGGTGATTCCCATGTGCTGACATGGAGCTCTTTAGCTGTCATATGCTCATATTGTTTCTTCACTAAGCCTGGCTATGGTTTCCAAGAGGCAGTTAATTTGTCTTCATTGATGGCAACAGTGAAATATTTTTGATAAATCTGATTTTGCCAACTTCTTATTAGATTTGATTAAACTATCTTTTTAACCTCCTCATGTGAATGACAAGGAGCTCACAAAAGAAGCAGAATGTCTAGGATAAAACACTGCTATTTTTCTCTTCTACTACAACACTGAACATTTTCTGTGGTCAGATATATGGGGAGTTTTCCCATAAGAAACAATTCTCCAACTCTAGGGACACCAACTGGGTGTTCTGCAATTCAATGCAGCTCTGATACCACCTACCTGAAGTTGGATTACACAGAGTAAGGGCTCAGTCCCACAAGACTGTCACATCTGCCATTTCAGATGCCAATCGCAAATCCAAGGTTGTTAACTTGTGCTTCTGACCAACTTGCTATAAATTAGAGGTTCCCATGATCCCCTCCTTGAAAGTTGTAAAATACAAAACCAACACACAGCCAGTTGCATTTCTATATACTAACAATGAACAATCCAAAAGGAATATTTTAAAAAATAATTCCACTTACAATAACATCAAAAAGAATAAAATACTACAGAATAAATTTAACCAAGGAGGTTTAAAACTTATACACTGACAACTATAAACACTGCTGAAAAAAATTAAAGAAGATATAAATAAATGGAAAGACATACTGTGTTCATGAGTTGAAAGACTTAACATCGTTAAGATGACAACACTATCCAAAGCAACCTACAGAGACAACACAATCTCTATAAAAACTCCAACAGCTGTTTTGCAGATGTTTATGAAGTGGCTTTTAGACTATACCTAAGGATAGGAGCTGGCTGCAGAAGACCCAACCTTGTAATTAGAGGATTGAAACTTTCAGTCCCACCCCTGACATTTGAGGAGAGAAGGGCTAGAGGTTGAATTGAGCACCAATGGCCAATGATTTAGTTGATCCTGCCTATGTAATGAGGCCTCCATAAATATCCAAAAGGAGAGTGTTCAAAGAGCTTCCACATTGGTGAACACACAAATATTTGGGAAGAATGGTGCACGGAAGCTCTACATCCCTTCCCACACATCTTGCCCTATGCATCTGTCCCATCTACCTGTTCCTTTTATAATATACTAGTAATCTAGCAAGCAAAATGTTTCTCTGAGTTCTGTGAGCTGCTCTAGCAAATTAATTGAACCTTTAGGAGGTACCTGAGGGAAACTGATTTGTAGCCAGTCAGTCATAAGTACAGGTAACAACTTGAACTGGTGACTGACATATAAAGTCCAAGGAGGGGTTTGTGGGAAACCCCACATATAGATGGTCAGTCAGAAGCACAGGTGACAACCTGGGGTTTTGACTGGCATCTGAAGTGGGGATGGTGGTAAGTGGGCAATTCTGTAGGACTGAACCCTTAGCCTGTGAAATCTAACACTATCTGTGGTTGGATAGTACCAGAATTGACCCAGCTGGCACCTCAAGAACTGGTGGCATGGGAAATGCCCCCTCCACATGAATTGGAATTGAGCTTCAGGAACCCAGAAGAAATGGATAAACAAAATGTGGTACCTCATAGTCTGGAACATCATTCAGCCATTAAATGGAATGAAATTCTGACACGTGCAACAGCATGAATGAATCTTGAGGAGATTATAGAAAGTGGAATAAGCCAGTCACAAAATGACAAATATTGTATGATTCTACTTACATGAGGTACCTAGATTAGGAAAATTCATAAAGAAAGAAAATGGAATAACAGTTACCAGAGTCTGAGGGGAGAGTGGAGTGGGAGTTATTGTTTAACTGGTAGAGTTCCTGTTTGAGGCAACAAAAAGTCTGGGAAATGGATTAGTGGCGATGGTTGCAAAACAATGTGAATGTACTTAATGCCACTGAATTGTACACTTAAAAATGATTAAAATGGTAAAGTTTATTATGTATTCTTTACCACAATAAGAAATAAGTGGATAACTGCAGAGTCCTATATCTGTTAAAGAAATTGAATCCACGGGTAAAAACCTTTCCATGAAAAATCCCTCCAGGCCCAGAGTGAATTGTACTAAATATTTAAATAATAATCCAATCTAAACAAACTCTTCCAAGAAATTTCAGAGGAATGAGTACTTCCTCAGTCATTCTTTGAGTTTTACATTACCCTGATACCAAAACCAAAGACACTACAATTAAAGAAAACTACAGACTAATAGTCTTCATGAACATAGATGAAAACCCTATGCAAAATTTTATAACTTTGTATAAATCTGTATAAATTATTTATAAAAGAGCAACACACCATAACCAAATGGGGTTATCCTGGAAATGAAAGGTTAACAACACTGCCAAAAAATCAATGTGGTTTTTACTGCTACATTGAATCAAAAAGAAACTTCATAAGGTCTTCTTAACAGATGAAGAAACTGCACTAAACAAAATTCAACATACATTCCTGATAAAATCTTTCAGCAAACTAGGAACAGAAGGGAACTTCTTCAACTTGGTAAATGGTGTCAGTGAAGAAAGCACAGTTAACATGATATGTAATGGTAAAGACTGAATATTTTCCCCTTAATATCAGAAACAAAAAGGATATCAGCTCTTATTACTTCTATTCAACATTATCACATCTATTCAGAACTGAAGAATTTTACTGAGGACAATAAGACAAGAAATAAAAAAGCATCTAGATTGGAAAACAAAATGTAGAATAATATAGAAATCTAATGGAATCTACAGAGAATAAAAACAAAAACAAAATCTCCTAGCACTAATAAGCAAGTTTAGCAAGGTTGGAGATAATAAACTAAACATTTCTTTTAAAAAAATCAGCTTTATTTCTATATATTAGCCATGAACAAAGTGAAATTGAAAAATTATTTAAATACCATTTTACATTAAAATCTATGAAATACTTAGAGCTGAATTTAACAAGACATGCAAAAGACCTCAAACAAAATACTTGAGCAAAACTTTAAAAGATGTAAATAAATGTAGAAATATAACTTGTTTGGAGACTATAAGACTCAGTATGGTTAAGAGGTCAATTCTCCACAGATTGATCTAAAATTAATCTAAAATGAACCACAGATCTTCTGTAACACACAAAAGTGTAAAACTTCTAGAAGAAAGTATAGAGGAAAATCATTGCAACCTTCTGTTAGGCAAAAGATACAATATTGAGATTATCCATAAAAGAAAAACTTATAAACTGGATTTTATCAAAATAAAAAAATCTAATAATAATTTTCTACTGTTAAGAAAAAGACAAGAGGAGCCACATACTTGGAGGAAATATTTGCAAAGCATAAATCACCTAATAAAGGACTTAAAAGCAAACTATATAAAGAACTCTCAAAATTCAACAATGAGAAAAGAAAAAAAAATCCAGTGGAGAAATGAACAAAAGATTTGAATGAATGCTTTACACATACATGTAGGCATGTGGTAAATAAGCACTTTAAAAGATGTTCAACTTCATTAGTCATTAGAGAGTGCAAATTAAAACATAAGATACTAATATATGCCTACTAGAATGATAAAAATTTTAAAGACTCATCATACTAAGTATAGGGGTGAGAAAACTATTTATAGTTGTGAGTACCCAAAACAGTTTATTTTTGTAGCCATTAATTATTGTATTACTTTCTATACAAAAAACTGTTAACTTACTTTTGCCCACCCCTGTACGTGAGAATGTGAAAGAACAGAAACTTTCATATGGTGTTAGCGGGAATAATGTTAAATAATACTTTATTTAAAAATGGCCAAATTGTTTTCCAAAGTTAAACCTGTATTTACTATATAATCCAGCACTCCCACTACTATTTACTCTAAGGAAATAAAAATTAATATTCACATAAAATCCTGTACCTGAAAGTTTATAACTGGTCTATTCATTAACACCTAAAACTGGAAACAACCCAAATGTCTTACAAATCAAGAATGGATAAACTAACTGTGAAACAACTGTACAATAAAATACAACTCTGCAATGAAAGAAAACAGATGATTGACATGCAACTGGATGTAGCTCAAAGGCATTATACTAATTGAAAAAACTCAGTGTGAACAGGTTATGTAGTATATTATTCCATTTATGTCATATTCTTAGAAAAATAAAACAATACCAGTTAGAACTAACCAGGGGTTGTCAAGGGCTGCAACAGGGGGAAAATATAACTAAAAAGGGATCACCAGGTATGTTGGGTGATGATACAACTGTATAGCATCCTAATGGTGGTGGTAAAAATATGACCATATATACTTGTTATGTTAAAATTCAAATAACTGCATACATCAAATATCACATTTATTGTATGAGTTTTTAAAAGTAGTGCTACCAACTCACATGCAAACATAATAGATCAAAAATACTTTCTGAAAGAATAAATTCTCAGATACATGTATTGTAAAATTGTTGCTCTCCAGTTTAAGATTTACTTTGTTGAGAAGTCCAAAACTGACTTTGACAAATTATTCCATGGGCTTTTACAGAGTTCTTTATTCAAAATATTTGTTGATTGTGTTATTTTATTTCCCTAAGGTCTTATTTGTGTCTTTTGGATCTATCTAATTAAGAAAGAGGTATAACAAATGTACTAGTATCACTATTTTAATCAAATTCTTCTCTTATGTATGGACAGATTTTGCATGTATGTGTGTGTGTGTATCTTGTATGTTTGGTGCCTACTTGTTTATGACTATTATAGCTGCTTTGTTAATTAATTGGATCTTTAATCATTGCATAATATCCTATTTTATTCTGTCCAGTGCATTAACCTTAAATTCTATCTTATGTTATATTACAATCTCTGCTTTTCGATTGTTTGCATTTGCCTGGCTTTTTCCTTTATTTTCAACCTTTCCAAATTTAAGTGCTCTTCAATTCCATCTGACATCAGAATTATTAGGGGAATTGGATCCATTCACATTTAATTAACTGATATGTTTAATTCTGTTGCTGCTTTCTTATATTTAGCATTTTTGACATTCTGTTCAAATCTGTTTCATCTTTCTTGTTCAGTTGTACTACTGTGATGTGGTTTTAAAAGAATACCAAGTCAGAAATGAAAAGGCTGGGTTTAGTATCAGCAACTTTACTAAGTTCTACAAAGGTAAGAGTTTAACCCCTTTAAGTCAGTTTCTCCCTTCTTATCAAGGAATATAAAAATTCCTGCTTTACCTTCTTTTTCATTGTGTTTTTTTGGGGGGGGAGAAGGAGACAGAGAAGAGCAGGAAAGAGCATCAAAAGAAATACTACAAAAGCTTTACGGATCCAATGGAGCACAAGATTATGAAGACCTAGATCCTGAAATCTGAGTTTACAAACAATTTTAAAAGTATTAACAATAAAATGTGAAAAGTGCTCTGATACCGTGCAGGACAGGGTAAAGTACGTTTCAAGAATTGAAAAGGAGTGGGAGCTGGGAATGAGAAAAAATGTACAAAACCTTATAAAGATTACTCTGGGGGAGTAACCTTTGACCCAGGGCTTTTTATGGTGGCTACCTAAACAGGGAGAAACTGTGTGATGCCTGACGGCCTTCTGGCATATAGCAACAGCAAGGTAAAACATTTTGGAGAAGAAGATGTGGGGAAGGACTTGCCAGGCTGAACTGCGAGGCTCCAACTTGACTCCTGATGAAGGACATGAGGCTAATAGACAGGTGGGTGGTCTTACTCCAAATGAGAATCACTATCTAATAAATAAGAAATAAAACAACTAAAACAGGGCCTGGAAATTAAGTAACACATTCCTAAGTCCAAGATTTCAAATGTTCAGACTCAAAATTCAAAATATCCAGGGAACAATGAGAAAGAAACACACCCTACTACAACCTATGGGACACAGGAAAACTTGTGTCTTTATTAAAAAACTTTAGTCTTATTAAAAAATAAGGCTAAAAACAAGGGAAGTTAACACACATCTTAATACACTAATGAATAAACCAAAAGAAAATTTGAAAGGAAAGGAAAAAAATAAAGCAATTCCTCAAAAAATAAAATATGCATTCCTTAGAAAAAGACAGAAAACAAAAATATAACAAAGTATACAAGTTTAGATATGGGAGAGGAACATAAGCACAGATAACAGAGAGTTTAAAAGAGTACAATGTGCAACTAACTAAAGAGATAACTGGACTTTCCCAGTTACACTCCCAAGACTATGTTAAGAAATACAAAACTTGAAGAGGTTGGATGGTAAAGAAAGGAGCAGGATCAGACAGACTTGCAGGTGAAATGCAACCTTTAAAGAACAGATCATTCTAATAGTATTTAAGTTAGTAAAGGAAGTAAAGACAATTAAAAATATAGAAAGTGACTTCATTTTATAAACTAGTATAACCTTAATACCAAATCCTAATTTTAAAAAAATACAAAAAAAGAAAGAACATCTTATATAGAAAAATAGATGTAAAAATTCTAAATTCAATATTAGTCAACAAAATAAAAAATATATGTCAAACAATATAAGTGAAGACTTATCTAAAAAAGCAAGGACATTTCAGTAGAAAAGTCTATTAACCATTAATCAATGCTGACAAGGCAAATGGAAAAATCACAGCCTTTCCTAATAAAATCTCTAAGCAAATAGAAAAAAGAAACTTCTTACATATCATGAAGTATTTGCCTTTTGACATTATTCTAAATAAAGAAATGCTGGTGCCATTTTTATTGTTTTATTTCAATTAAAATGATTAATTGAATGGAAAAATATAAAATAGAATGGCTATGTTTTTCTTTGAATTATCTCACATTTCCAAATACTTTAGCAAACTTATGTTATGGCATCAAAAGAGCATAAATTCACTATTTTCCAATTTAATTAAATTATCTTTTGTTAAGGAAACCCAAACTGTACGGTAACTTTTGCATTAGGCAGATTTGGTCTTTGTCCTTAGGAGCCTAACACAGGTAATATGAAGGCATAATCATGGGTATTTTTTTAAAAGCTTACCAAGAGCATGACAAGAATCAATGACATAAGTCAACCAATAATAACCAAAATTTGTCTAACTTTAGTTAAAATGTATCAACCATCAGAAAACATTTTTACATATTTTGACAGCTATAAGTCTTACAAACAGATTAAGAACTAGGTTGTGAGCCTGTTTTAAGTAGATAACTGGTTTTAAATTTTGTAATTTTGTAATTTGAAAAAAGTTTCACTTAAGGCACTCTTTTTTATATTCAAAGATGACCTAGAACAGGATAAACTAAAGAGAAAACTTAAACATGGAGTAAATGTTGCCAATTAACTCAGATTATATGAAATTAGTGCAAGTAATTTCTACAAGGATATAATCTCCATGCTTAAATTTCCATCAGTTCTATTTACACAGCTTTTAAGTACCATTCCATGATCTTGCCATTCATCAAAGAAAATAAAATCTAATACATTTTCCCCAAACATTGTAATGTAACAAAAAATCGTCAAAATATTCTTGCAAGTTTGCTTATGGTGTGTATTTATTTTTATGTCAGAGATGTTATCTTGAATTATATCTTTAAATATTTGTTGTGTTTGTTTTTCTTCTGAGTCTCAAACATGCGTATGTTGGTTCTCTTTTTCTGATTTCTATATCTATCATTTTCCATGTTTTCAAACATTTTTATTCATTTTGGTAAATTTTACTCACTTTGTCCATTTCTAGCTTCTATGTCCTTTATATGTTTTCCAAGTATCTGTCTTTGCAACCCTTCCTTCATTTCAGTGACAGTTTTATTTTCTTATCTTACTTATTTTCCTTTTTGCTAAATAAGTGTATGTCGCATTTGCATATGTAGTCACACTCTGTCTTCCCTGGCCTCTTATATCACTGTTTGTGCCATCCACAATAAATACTTCCATAAAGTTTTAAAATTCATGGAAAAATATTTGGTCATAATTTTCATCTGTTTTGCAGCACTACTTTTTTTCTGGTGAGTATTCTTCATCTTTCCTTTGTTTTTCCTTCCTTTTTGATTCTTGAATAGTGGTAGTATCCTTGAGCTGGATTCCTTGTGATTTTTGATCTTTGAAGGAGGTGAGGTTTTCTTGGACAAGCTATTTATAAGAGGGTCATGCAGAAAGGCAAAGTGCCTCTGGTTCTGGACCAGCTAGACTTTTCTGTGATTCAGGATTTTACATGGAATCGTTGAAATTTTTACTTCTCATCAGCCAGTGAAACTGGGCAGCCTGAGATTTTTCACAGTGCACAGGCACCTAAAAATAAACAAATAAAAAATAGCTTATTTGCACAATTCTTTGTTTGCCTTCATCTCCCCAAACTCTTAGAATCAAACCAGGTGAAGAAAACTCCTGCCATTAGCTCAAGAAACTCATTTTGCTTTTGCAAACAAGAGATATGCTTCTTCTTCTTCTTCTTCTTCTTCTTCTTCTTCTTCTTCTTCTTCTTCTTCTTCTTCTTCTTCTTCTTCTTCTTCTTCTTCTTTTTCTCCTTCTTCTTCTTCTTCTTCTTCTTCTTCTTCTTCTTCTTCTTCTTCTTCTTCTTCTTCTTCTTCTTCTTCTTCCTATTATTATTATTATTATTTACTGAGTAGAATTATCTACCTCAATGATTTCACTCCATCAAAAATTCTTTTATGATGCTTTTGCATTATGACATAGAAGTTTTTCCTGTTGTAGATTCTTACAATTCAAATGCATAGCTTGTTAATTCTATGTGATATTAAATATATAATTGTCATTATGTTATATTACATTAAGCCAATTTGCAATCATAGATACTTGAATAATTTATAAATTCAAAATGTGGAAAAAAGGGATGTGGAGTTTGCATCTGAGGGCGGGCCACTCAACTTTATGAAGCATCTCTCACTAGCAGTGAGCTCTGCTGCTGAGGCATCTCTCTACTTCCCACAGGACACCTGCTTAACCTCCATTGCTTTTGGCAGCCATCTGACCTATTTTGTGGCCCGAGGTTTTAGCTGTCTTGTAGTTTAGTGAAACACGAGGTTTGTGCTTTAGTTTTTCCCTTTGTTATTATCAGTTAACTGGCACAAAACAAGAAATTTCAACTTTATAGTACCATCTTCAAATCCTAAAATCAACAATTATCTTAAAAGAGTATTTTCTACAAGACAGAAACTTAAGTGTCTCATCATGTTACTGAAAGATAAAGGTGTGATTTCTTTACTATTTTACTGTGATATGAGGTAAAACACAAAATCTTCACAGAACATTAATTTTCACAAGGCCATTAACTATTGAGCCTGATTATTTATTTTACAAACTCATATGTATATTGGTTATAATGAAAGGCAGAAAATAATCTGAAGCCTAAATAGATACTTGTCAGATCCAGGGCTCATCTGGGAAACAAATTTATGTGTATTCTTATCAGTATGCTACAATTTTAGTGTTTGTTTAAAGCAAAGCCTTTTTAGTAATAAGGTCAACACATTGCACAGTGCACAGGCACCTCAAAATAAACTGTCATTCTGCAAGTTCCCAGATTCTGTTTCAGTTTAAAGTGAAGGTGGATTGCTTTATATTATACATAACATCATTGCCTTACTAAAATTTTAGCTCTGGGCAAGTTTATTTTCCTGCCAGTTATTCTTCTTCTATTCCTTGCTATGCATTATCAGGAATGTTCTGAGCAAAATGAAGTTTTACTACTAATTTTCTAAAGGAGCAAATAATACACCAAAGCCAAATTAAAATGGATTTTGAATTACTATTGTTTTAAATGATTTCCTTTCACACACATAAGAGTAAATGTATAAATGTTTACATGCCATACAAAGCTAAGTAATGCCTGAAATAATTTATTAAAACATTTAGAGATACTATGAGCTCCTGTCGATGCAAACAAAGAAGAGCTCTTCCTCACAGAATTCTGCATAAGAAATGTAAACAGAATAACAAATTTGCAAAGTCACCATCTGACAACCACCATAGTTGGAATGCGAGGATGACACCCCACAGTAGAGAAACCTGGCATATATCACCTTAAGTAACCAAAGTCTCATCCCCAGTGATGGTACAAATATCCACCATGATCTAAGAAGCACTTTTGTGCACGTTCTCTAAAAAATGCATAACCTAAACCTAACCATGAGGCCTAATGGACAAATGCAATTGAAGGATGTGCTAGAGAATAAGTGACCTGCATGCACACTTAAAAATGTCAAGGCCATTGTAAATTGTGATGCTATTAACATTGGGGTGCATAGCTTCTTTAATTGGTGTTTCAGGGTTCTTAGGGTGTAATCCCAGCAGTGAAATTGCTGGGTCAAAAGGCAGTTCCATTTTTAGTTTTCTAAGGAAATTCCATACTGTCTTCCACAGTGGCTGCACCAGTCTGCATTCCCACCAACAGTGCACTAGGGTTCCCTTTTCTCTACAACCTCACCAGCACTTGTTTGTTGATTTGCTTATGATGGCCATTCTGACCAGTGTGAAGTGGTATCTCATTGTGGTTTAATTTTCATCTCTCTGATGGCTAGTGATGCTGAGCATCCTTTCATATGTCTCTGAACCTTCTGTCTGTCCTCCTCAGAGAAATGTCTGTTCAGGTCCTTTGCCCATTTTTTAGTTGGATTGTTCCTCTTCCTGGAGTGGAGTTGTGTGAGTTCTTTATATATTTTGGAGATCAAACCCTTGTCTGAGGTAACATTGGTCAATATATTTTCCCATACAGTTAGTTCCTTATTCATTTTGCTGATGTTTTCTTTAGCTGTGCACAAGCTTTTTATTTTGATGAGGTCTCATTTGCTTATTCTTTCCTTTATATCCCTTGCTCTTGGGGACATATCAGTGAAAACATTGCTACTTGGAATATCTGAGATTTTCATGCCCATGTTCTCCTCTAGAACTTTTGTGGTGTCATGATTTACATTTAAGTTTCTTATCCATCTGGAGTTTATTTTTGTATATGGTGTAAGTTGGTGGTCAAATTTCATTTTTTATCATGCACCAGGCTGTTTTATTTACCGTGGCCTTGCAATACAGTTTGATATCAGGTATTGTGATCCCTCCTACTTTGTTCTTCTTTCTCAAAGTTGCTGCAGCCATTTGGGGTTGTTTATGGTTCCATATAAATTTTTGAAGTGTTTGTTCTATATCTATGAAACATGCCATTGGTACTTTAATAGGGATTACATTGAATCTAAAGATTGCTTTGGGTAGTATGGACATTTTGATGATGTTAATTCTTCTAATCCATGAACATGGTACATGTGTCCATTTGTTCGTGTATTCCTTAATTTTTTTCTTCAGTGTTGTGTAGTTTTCTGAGTACAGGTCTTTTATTCCTAGATACTTTATTTTTCTTGTTGCTATATCAAATGGAATGTTTTCCTGATTTGCGTTTCTGATATTTCATTGTTGGTATACAAAAACGCCTTTGATTTCTGAATATGGATTTTGTATCCTGCTCCTTTGCCAAATTCACTCATTAGGTCAAGTAGTTTTTTGGTGGAGTCTATAGGATTTTCTATGTACACTATCATGTCATCTTGAAACAATGACAGTTTTGCTTCCTCCTTTCCAATTTGAATGCCTTTTATTTCTTTCTCTTGTCTGATTACTGTGGCTAGGACTTCCAATACTATGTTGAATAGGAGTGGTGAAAGTGGGCATCCTTGTCTTTTTCCTGATCTTAGTGTGAAAGCTTTTAGTTTTAGCCAAGTGCTGGAAGCAACCTCAGTGCCCATCAGTAAATGAATGGATCAAAAAACTATGGTACATTTACACAATGGAATTCTATGCAGCAGAAAGAAAGAAGGAGATCCTAACTTTTGTGACAGCATGGATGGATCTGGAGAGCACTATGCTAAGTGAAATAAGCCAGGCAGTGAGAGACAAATACCATTTTGTCTCACCTATAAGTGGAACCTAATCAACAAAACAAACATGCAAACCAAATATAACCAGAGACTTTGAAATTAAGAAGAAACTGACAGTAACCAGAGGGGAGGAGATAATAGGGGTAAAAGGGGGAAGGGTTGTCAGGAAAATGTATAAAGGACACATGGACAAAGCCAAAGGGGGTAGGATTGAGGGTACAAGGTGGGGATGGCTGTGGTGGGGGCAAGTGGAGGGGGGGGAAATGGAGACAACTGTACTTGAATGACAATAAAAAATAAGTACAATAATATAAAAAATAAAGTGAAACAAACATCAAAAAAATGCTAAGACCATCTTGTCTCATGCTGTGGACTTTTCTAAAATCTCTCAAAGGTCCACACCTCACATAAACAATATCTGGCATTTTAGTACCATCATACGCCTTTCTAAGTGGCCCCAGGCCTGGCAGTAGTGGCAGCCAGTCTTCACTTGCAGCTTGGCCTCTCTTGGGAACTGGGAGCCCAGCACAAGCAACAGCCAGCTGCAGATCACTTTGTAGCTCATACTAGGTGGCTCCAAGCTCAACACAGGCAGTGGCTGACCTTGCCTGCACCTACCAGAGGACCCAGAGACAGCATACCCAGTGGGCGACTTTAGACTGTGTTAAAGAACCACCCAACCACCTCTATAAGTGACACGCTCAAGGGATGGGTTCCGCTTCAGGGTGCACCAGACCCTGCTGAAGTAAGTCCTGATCTTCCATGGTGACTGGAGGTTGTCGGCTTGTGGTCACAGTTAGTACTTGGAGTTGATTGGTCTAGGGGTAAATTCCTCCTACTGTCATGGCAACAGCAATCAAGGGTAAACTACAACAGGAAGGTGTACACAGCCTGCATGGGGGGAGCACACATAGCATGCTCAGCTCAGGTGAACAGGGAGGCTGTGTCACTGAACACTGCAGTACACCTTCTACATAAAACCACTCAACCAAGCTTGGGAGACACAGCAGCTCTAGCTAATACTGCCAAAATGAGGAGACAAAGAAAGATGTCCCAAATGAAAGAACAGAACAAAACTCCAGAAAAATAACTAAACAAAATGGAGACAATCAATCTACTAGATGCAGAGTTCAAAACACTGTTTATAAAGATGCTCAATGAACTGAGGGGAAGTACTTGAACTTAGTGAGAACTTCAACACAATAAAAAATGACATAGAAACCATAAAAAAGAACTAGTCAGAAATGAAGGATATGCTAACAGAAATGAAAAATAATTTATATGGAATCAACAATACAGTGGATGAAGTTGAGAATCAAATCAATGATTTGGAATATAAGGAAGCAAAAAACACCAATCAGAATAGCAAAAAGAAAAAAGAATCCAAAAAATGAGGATAGCATAAGGAGCCTCTAGGACAACTTCAAGTGTACCAACATTCACTTCATGGGGGTTCCAGAAGGAGAAGAGAGAGAGGAAGAAAGTGAAAACATATTTGAAAAAATAATGACAGAAAACTTCCCTAACCTGGTGATGTAAATAGACATACAAGTCCAGGAAGAACAGAGTCCCAAGCATGATGAACCCAAAGAGGCCCACACCAAGACACATCATAATTAAAATGCAAATGGGTAAAGGCAAAGAGAGAAGCTTAAAAGCAGCAAGAGAAAGCCATTGGTCACCTACAGGGGAGTTTCCATAAGATTCTCAGCTAATTTCTCAACAGAAACTTTGCAGGCCAGAGAGACTGACAAAAAATATTCAAAGTGATGAAAAACAAGGACCTACAACCAAGATTACTCTACCCAGCAAAGCTATCATCTAGAATCAAAGGGCATATAAAGAGTTTCCTAGACAAGAAAAAGCTGAAAAAGTTCATCACCACCAAACTGGTATTATGTGAAATGTTAAAGATTTTCTTTAAGAAGAAAAAGAAAAAAAGCTAAAAAATATGAACAATAAAATGGCAATAAATACATATCTATCAGCAACAGAATCTAAAAAACAAAATAAATGAACATGCAGAAGAGAAACAGATTCACAGGTACAGAAAACATTTTGACAGTTGCCAGATAGGAGTGATATAGGTGGGATGGGTAAAAAGTGAAGGGATTAAAAAATATAAATTGGGTCCTGACTGGTGTGGCTCAGTGGATTGAATGCTGGCCTGCAAACCAATGGGTTGCTAATTCGATTCCCAGTCCGGGCAGATGCCTGGGTTGGAGGGTATGTCTCCAGTGTGGGGCATGTGAGAGGAAACCACACACTGATGTTTCTCTCCCTCGCTTTCTCCTTCCCTTCCTCTCTCTGAAAATAAATAAATAAAAAAATCCTCTAAAAAAGTATAAATTGGTAGTTGCAGAATAGTCATGGGATGTAAAGTATACTCAATAATATTCTAATAACTATATATGGTATCAAAAGGATATGAGATTTATCAGGATGATCACTTAATAAGTTATATAATGTCTATTCACTGGGATGTACACCTAAAACTAATATAATATTGTATGTCAACTGTAATTGAAAAATAAAAAAATATTAAAAAAAAACATGTAAAAATGTGTTAAGAAGGTAACTCTCATGTTAACTGTTTTTATTACAAAAAGCAAACAACAGACAGCAAAGGACAAAAAAATCTTTTGTAGGTGATAAATATCTTTATTTCTTTGATTGTGGCGGTGATATAATGGGTGTGTGCACATGTCCAAACTCATCAATCTGTATACATTAAAATGTGTAAATCTTTGTATATTAAGTATACCTTAATAAAGTTGAACAAATAACACAGCTTAAAAATGCACAAGGTATTAGCTGATATTTGAATTAAAAACAGATCTTATCATCAAAACCCCCACCCACCACAATGGGTGAGATAGAAATATATTTTAAAATAATCCAGAAAGAATGGATGATGACAATGCTAAAATTAGCTAAGTATTAACCAAAAAAAGAAAAACAGAAAACATTCTAAGAAGAGCTGGGAAGACCAGTTCCATTTCAAAAAACTTCTGAAAGGGGCACATGACCAGTCTATAAATTTTCCTGTGATAATGTGCCTTTCCTTTTCATCCCTCCACTTAATTTAGTTTCCACTCAAGAATATCCTTAATAAGAAAGAAGTAATTATTTGCATGTTCCCATTTAACCATGTAATGATTGAGATCACCTCTACTGAACTACATTTTTGTTTTAATTTCAGCACTTGAGAAGTTGTAGGAAAGTCTTTTCACTTTATTTTTTATTTTAGATTTTTTACAATTCTTTTAAAGTACAAGTGACAAATAGTAAATTCCTGACATGAATGTCCTAGAGAATATTTATAACAATATCCAGGGAATCCACATGTTGGCCAGTACAGCTTAAAAAACTGTGTGATCAGTTTGTATTGGATAATCAGTTAGTGAATTGTATTGGATAGAGTACAAAAAAATCCATCACCAGAGAGTTTTCTTTTTGTGAACACTAGCATTGCAACATCCCTGTGAACTTCACTGGAACCAAATGACCTTACTAATGACAATAGAACAATTTAAAGTTTATTCCCTACGAGAGACGATCAAGATTGAAATCCTGTCAGTGACCCCAGTAGAAAGCATCCATCCAGGTGGACACGCCGAGCTCTCCCTTTCTCAGCAGGACGCTGTCTATAGGAATGGCCGTCTGGATGCTCTAGGAACTCGTGGGCAACACAGAAACACAATTGCCACCTGGAAAACAGTTGAGAGGTGGAGATTTTACTTTTTCCAGCAAACATGAGTTGTAAAGTCCTTCATGGTCACTTCAAGGGATGTTATTGCTGTTGATCTCAGTGTAAAATGACAATGATACTTGGGACAGAAAAACAGATTGAAATCTATTTAATAAATTACTCAGGATGAATTTAGAAATAAATATGAACCATATATTGATCATTTTAAATTTAGAAGTCTATACAGAAACAACAGAATATCCTGAACAGATTATTCAAATACATATTTTGGTTATTCTAGGTAACACTGATCCCGAAGGCCAGGGTTACTGCCAAGCAGGATTTAGTCTAGATTTTTTATGGGATGAATTCCTTTGGTCTTGCAGCTTCTAACATTTACCTTATCTGTTTGTTTTTTAAAATCTCCTGCCTCTTACTCCCAGTCCCCAGTAACAACCATCAACAAAAGAACCTTTGGGTATGTATCTAGCCTCTTTTGGCAACTTTAAATTTTTTTGTTTACTCTTTATTTCTATTAAAGTAATGTATGACCATGACAACCTAATAAAATAGTATGAAAATAAATACATATGATGAAAAACAACAATCTTTCTTTCCACTCCTTGGGATTATCATTTTTTTAAATTTTTTAATTTTAATTTTATTTTATCTTTTAATTACTTTATTGTTATTCAGTTACAGTTGTCTGCATTTTCTCCCCACCACTCCCCCCACCCCAGCCAAACCCACCTCCCCCCTGCTTCCACCCTCCCCCTTGGTTTTGTCCATGTGTCCTTCATAGTACTTCCTGAAAACCCTTTCCCCCACTTTCTCCTCCCCCTCCCCTCTGGCTATTGTTAGATTGTTCTTAATTTCAATACCTCTAGTTATATTTTGTTTGTATTTTTCTTTTGTAGATTATGTTCCAGTTAAAGGTGAGATCATATCGTATTTGTCTTTCATCACCTGACTTATTTCAGTTAGCATAATGCTCTCCAGTTCCATCCATGCTGTTGCAAAGGATGGGAGCTCTTTCTTTCTCTCTGCTGCATAGTATTTTATTGTGTAAATGTACCACAGTTTTTTGATCCACTCTTTTGCTGATAGGCATTTAGGTTACTTCCAGAACTTGGATTTAAATGAAAAAAAAAAAAAAAAACCCTAAAAACTCAATAGAGTTATGTGCTTCTGAAAAGCTCCCAAAAATCTCTTCACTGTAATTGTCCAATTAGATTTAACATGTGTTAAAATTCACATATCCTTTCACAAAATTGAAAACAGAGATGCTAAGTGAAATAACCCAGTCAGAGAAAGATAAATACCATATGCTCTCACTTACATGTGGAAACTAATGAACAAAATAAACTGATGAACAAAATAGAAACAGAGGCATGGATACATGGAACAGACTGACAGCTGCCAGAGGGGAGGGGCGTGGGGGGAACTGGATGAAATAAGGTGAGGGGATTAGCTAAAGATCACATATGCATGGCCCTGGGACACAGACAACAGTGTGGTGATGGCCAGGGGGAAGGAAGGGTAGGCAAAGTGTGTTGGGGGGAGGTGAATGGGGACATCTATAATAGTGTCAACAATAAAAATAAACTTAAAAAAACAGAGATGTCTACAAGAATATAGGAGGCAAAGATTCCATGGTTTTTAAAAGAGTGTAAATTTTATCAACATCTTTGTCTTTATTTTTTCCCCACTGAAAGTTAAGGATGCAAAGTATAGAAGGTAGGGTTTTAAATAAGAGAGCAAATTTGCATTTGATGTTTGGAGTTTTTGCTCTCTCTCCTGGGAATGGTGGATTTGTAAATGTATGGAAAAAATAGGCACTACTGTGGCTTTGAGATAAATAAAACCTGAATGTTCATTTTATTGCCAAGGCTCAAAAGATATTCAGATATGTAGATACTTTGCTTAACTATGACAGTGCCAAAAAAGTGAAATTATGTATTCTCAAAAAGGACAGAATTCAATTCACCTAAGTAAGTCAAATTAAAATTATATAACCCACTAAACAATTAAAAGCAAAAAAGGAAAGGAAATGACCTGAACTACTCAGATATAAAGGTATTTTTTTTAAATTGGTTTTTCGTGTATAATAAATTGTTAGAGCAATACTTACTAACAATGATGTATCACCCTTTCAAAATCTCTGTTTTTCTTTTTCCAATGTTGTTGCTGTTTGTTTTGCAGAATGCAGACCTTACAGAAGGAGGACCCAGCAGTTTTTATTGATGAGGTGTGTTCTGTTGACGGCGAAGACATGCCCATTTCTTGTTACTAACAAGAGGATGAAGCAGAGTAACATGAAATATTGACTTTTTATTATGTTTTTTTTAATTATAGATTATTCAGTACAGTTTCAATCTTTTACTCCCATTCCAGCCCACCCACCCAACCCTCCCAACCTCCCTTCCATTTCCAAACCCCGTAGTTTTGTCCATGTGTCCTCTATATTTGTTCC
>CM052538.1:82106914-82219639 GCA_028533065.1 Trachops cirrhosus
GCGTCCCCTTTCCAGGTTTACGGGTGTCCACACTGGATTCCGAGGGGCTGGAACCTCCCCCGAATTTACGTCCTGGGCACCAGGGATCCCGCAGAATGCCTGCTCTTTTTCCGAGTTCACGGGTGTAGGCCCCCAGCCTTTTACTCAAAAAAGCAACTCCGGGTTGTGAGCCACAATGATCCCCGGACCCTTTGTATTGGCGCCTCCACCTCGTAAAGCGCGCGCCGCCGCTTCCAGGATCTGTTTATGCTGTGGATCTTGGGGGACACGCGTCTCCCCCCACATCCCGGTCCGGGCACCGGAGAGCCCACAGAACGCCCGCGCTTCTTTGTGCTCACGGCTGCAGGCACCAAATCATTCACCCAAGCAATAACTCTTTCTGGATTGGGGCACCCACACAAAGACCTGCTGTCTTTGGCACCAGTGGTGCCAAAGATCTTCCCCCAAGCTCCACTCTGAGGTCCCCTGGGATCAGCACTGCTCAGTCTCTGTTTGGCCCGGGAGGGAGCGGGAGGGAGCGGATGACCCCGCTCCCCTACCCCGCGAGCCCTGCGGCAGCTCCCGGAGCTCTGGGGCTGGGACTGCGGCCTCCCTGCTCCTCACGCAGATCACTGGGCTGTTATAATCCTGCAGTAGTCTCCTTACCGTCTGGTCTTTCCGTGTCCGCCACAATTTTGATTTCTCATTTTCATGTAAGCTGCAATGTCCTCTTTAGTATGGTTAGGTTTTTCCGTCTTTTGAAACGGGAGGCGGCGTGTGCTCCCTCCTACCACGTCGCCATCTTCTGACTTTTTATTATGTTAATTTCACACCTATATTCATAGTTTCTCAAGGGAATGAAATATCATTTCAGTTTTTACTTTGTTATACTTTTGCGACTTCGTTTATTTGCCAACTATTTAGAGGCTATGTCAGGTTTTGTGCTAGATGCTAGGGATACAATAATGAGTAAAATCAGACATTGTTCCTGCCCTCACAGAGGTTAGTATCTGGGGAAAGATGCAGGCACTGAATGAATACTCAAAGCAGTACTAAGAAATCCCGGGAATGAAATTCACTGTGCAGGAAAGGTATGTCAAGAGGAGGCCATGAGAGTACAGGAGGCTCTTTCAGGGTGGCTGTATGCAGGTGTGTTATATCCTCTGGACAACGGCTGACAGGGAGCTGGAACATAACCTGTGCTCTGCTTAGTAGGAAAACCTGAATTCAGGGGCATCTGCGCAGGGGGGATGACTTCCTCTGATTCTTATGAACAACACGTTCATAAGAACACAGGCCAACTAATTTTGAAGCAGACAACCCTGAACTGAGATATACAGATCTACACTTGGAGTAAGACATAACTAGGTGAAGAGAGTATGGTTCAAAATGCCCATGAAGAGAGGTTGTCCACACCAACCCATCTAGCTAACCCCATGCGGCCAGAAAAACAATGATGACTGACATCACCTGCGTATTGGTGATAACTGAAGCCACGACCTAGACAGGAAGCTTGGTGAGAGGTTACAGAATTTTGAATTTTGGCTGCAAAGTTTAGGATTAAGGTAGAGTAGAATTTGACAGAGATGAATAATTGATTGAGGGTTGCTTTTTTTTAATTACAAGAGACCTATCATGTTTAAAAACCAATGGGAAGATGCAGGAGAGATGAATTTATGATAATTTTTATATGAAGTTACTATGAAGATTAATTCATAAATATACAACTATAAACATCAAATAATTAACATTTCAATCTTCAAAATTATTTTGGAAACTAAAAACAATAATAGTTTAAGTAGGATGGATATAAAATTAAAATTATGTGTATTTATAAAGATTGCCTTCTAATTCATTTGATTAATTTCATATAATTCTTCTCTTTCCTTAAATTGAAAAATGCCTGATATGTATGATTTGCTGAAAATCAGCCATATCAAGGAGATATAGAAGCATTTGCTTGAGATAGGTAATTTAAAATATTATTTAGTCTTTAGCTTATAATATTTATAGAATCAGCAACAGGAAATAAGCAAAGAGTATGTACATGAGAGGAGGGAAGGGGATTTTTAGCTTTAACCTAGAGAAAATTGGCAAATTCTATAGACATTGTTCAGAAGTTCATGTGTAAATACCATTGTCTCAATATAAGAACAGTCATTTCAGACACAGTCACTTATATTAATTTATGGCCTAGTCTGACAGTTTTATTCTTTCTGAACTTCTAACAAGACAGTGGGAATTATGTGTGAAGTCCCAAAGAATAACTTAGCTTTAAAATTAATGTTAAATGTTAGTCTTTTTTTATTTTTGTTTTTTAATTTTACAAAGAGAGGAAGGGAGGGAGAAATAGAAAGTGGGAAACATCAGTGTGAGGGAAACATCGATTGGTTGCGTTCCTTACGTGCCCTGGGTGACTAAACCTGCAACCCAGGCCTTGCTCTGACTGCAAGCTCAGCTTCTAGGACAACACCCAACCAGCTGAGCCACCCTGGCCAGGGCAAATGTTAGTCTCCTGAAAGCATCCCTCCATTTTTCTCCCAAAGAGCACGAGATTACACTTTTTCCTTGGATGTCCATAATAGATATGGAAAGGCATAAAAACTGTAGTGTAAAATTGCTGTACATCTTTTGGATTACTGTTCAACTCAACAAAAGCATATTTTAAGCATCCAATAGTGACTTTATGTAGGAGAAATTAACCAAAGTTCTGATCATATCGATGTTGGTGGCCATAGATTCCTCTTTTTTTTTTTGGCTAAAATCCTGGGTCTCTCTAACCTAGCTGCTTTCCACTTTCATAATATTAAGCTCTGTGTATACCTATTAGTGTAGAAAGTAAATGGCTCAAAGATATTATAATTTTTTCCTTTCTGTAGCTATATTTTACAATCTCTTAATCAAATGATTTATTTTACAACATCTTTATTTTGTGAGAACACAAAAGTCTAATATATTTTTAAAGATTTTATTTATTGAATGCCAAGATTTGGAAATAGCCCGAATGCCTGTCAGTAGATCAGTGGATAAAACAGCTGTGGTACACAATGGAATATTGTGCAGCAGTAAAAAGGAAGAAAATCTTACATTTGGCAACGGCATGGTTGGACCTAGAAAAAATTTAGCTAAGTGAATTGAGCCAGTTGGTAAAAGAAAAATAGCATATGATCTCACTTATATGTGGAATCTGATGAACATAATAAACTAATGAACAAAATAGTAACAGAAGCTTAGATACATAAAATAGGCTGACAGCTGCTGAAAAGGAAGGGGTGGGGACAGGATGAAAGCTGGTGAGGAGATTCAGAAAACATTTATGCATAACCCATGGACACGGATAACAATATGGGGATTGGGTGGCAGTGGGGAGAGAGTACAGCTGGGTGGAGGTAGGGAAATGGAGGAAAAGCGGGAACAATTATAACAGCATAAACAATAAAAATAAAACTTAAAACAAGATTTTATTTATTAGAAAGAAGGGGAGGGAGGGAGACAGAGAGGGAGAGAAAGATTGATGTGAGACAGAAACACTGATATGCTGTCTCACATACACCCCAATCGAACATGCAACCCAGGCGTGTGCCCTGACCAGGACTGAACATGCAGCCCTTCACTTTGTGGGACAACACCCAACCAACTGAGCCACATTGGTCAGGACACAAAAATTCTAATTAGAACGCCAAAGGAGGCCTTTGTTGTAATGCCAAATTCCCTAACAGCAAACCACCACATGACTTTAGAGACTGAACTTAAGCTCTTTGGGTCTCAGTTTCCCCACAAGTAAGAAGTTATAATTTGGCTATATCGTACCAAAGCCAGATGATATTTCTCCTAGCTAGAATGTTCCAGAGTAAAAATTTGATCATATCAATTTTGTCTACAGTGTCTTCACTCTTAGATATTTTTGTCATTTGAAGGTAGAGGGACTTTGTATGATGAAGGAAGACATAAAATATGAAGGGAGACCCCAACAAAACCAAAATTATCTTCTGGAGGGGTGGGCCTTTTTAGTACAGGATTTCCCTGCTACGTGAGTGTTCTAGGAACCCATCTGTATCAGTGTACCAGCTGGCATTGTAGTAAGAGGCTGTACTGGACTCCAGTGAATTTTCCTTGAAGACTTTTTTTCAACACGTTTGCCCATTTCATGAGTGATTTACAAGTGCACCTGCCCACACTGTGCTGAGTGTTCAGCAGTTTTTGTGCATAAATGGCCTGGCCCCTGTGCCCCACCCTCCTATTCACTGGATCTTGTCCCAAGCTACTTTTTTGTTGTTTTTTTCCTCCAGATAAAGAAGTCCTCAAAGGGAAACATTTTGCCAATGTGGAAGAGGTGAAACACAAAACAGCAGAAGTACTAAAAGGCATTAAAATCAACAAATTCAAAAACTGGTTTGAACAGTGGAAAAAAACATCTCAATAGGTGTCCTGCATCAAATGGAGAGCATTTTAATGGTGGCTGAAGATTAAACATGTATGAATAAGTACACAATTTTTATAAATAAGTATACTTTTATAAATAATTTTTGGGTCCCTCCTCATATGTAGTTCATTTTTGGCTCTTCTATCAGAATGGAAAGCTCTCTGAGCTGTAACCAACTTCAACTTGCAGTTCTAGTGGCAAGGAAGAAAATTGATTATTGTTAAATACAAGCAATTCTATGAACATTTTACAGGAGTACGTGTTGTTCAATTGTTCAGATTTTCATTCAGTTAATATATTAATTTGTTTGAATGCAGATCAGCTGATCACTGCTAATATTGCAGACATCATTGCAAATTACTCATTCATGGATATTCTGAGGAAACTGGCTTGAGAAAACAGAAGGAAGTGGCTCCAGCTTCCTATGATGATAGTTACAGTGATGAGATCCATTGCTCAGGACCCTTTAATTTCCTTAAAAGATGAACAAATATGCTAACATATTTTTTTAAATATGACTCTTTCTTTGAAAATTTAAAAAGATTTTATTTATTTATTTTTAGAAAGAAAGGGAAGGAGAGAGAAAGGGAAGGAAACATTAATGTGTGGTTGCTTCTTGCATGCCCCTCTACTGGGGACTTGTCCTGCAACACAGGTATGTGTCCTGAGTGGGAATAGAATCAGCAACGCTTTGCTTCACAGTCTGGTGCTCAATCCACTGAACGATGCCAGTCAGGGGCATATTTTATTCCTCATTTATTTGATATTATTTGACATCTAATGCAAGTTTCTTAGTAGCTTAGATGGACTCTTTCTTTTCTTTTGATTCAGCCGTGATACATAACCTACATGATCTGACAACTATTTTATAGATCCCATAACAGTTTGTTTCCTACACATAAAATATTTTGCCGGTAGTGGATACTATATATTAGTGGGGCTGCCCAGTCCTGCACTGTGGCAACATGATAGTGGCCTTTTCATTTTCTAGAGCAACAGCAAGATACTTTCTAGTTGCTAGAATGTTTAAAAATTCATGTGTAAACCACACAACATCATTTAACCACTGTTGTTTCCCACCTGTGGTATCCTAATTGGCATTCTGACTGACTGATAAATTTAAAAAAATAGTTATGTTCTGTGATCTCACCTCACTTTAGAGCTAAGTGAAATTTGTGAAAGCCTCTATTAAATGAATTAGGAAGTAGGCCTTGTTGGTGATCAGAAATAGTAAAACCTGAGCACCAGAGACACCTTTCAGAGTATCCTGTCTGGTCACGATGAGTCAGTGACTTGAAAATGCAATGGTCGCCATTTACACTTTAAGGTGGTTTATGAAGCATTCCTACCTTAAAAAGTGACCCAAGACTCTAACTGTGTTGCCACCCTCAAAAATATGCTTCCAGGATTTAGTACAAAAGGGTGTTCATATGTGTTTGATTAATTTTTCCTTTTACTGAAAGTTAAACTTTTGTGTTACCATGTTGGTTGAGATTTCTGTACAAAGCAATGCTATGTAGTTCTTTCATTTTTCTAGATATATAGCTCATTTATTTATAAAGCCTTCAAGCATGTAATTAGAGTGGTACCTTGGTTCTCATCATTAATTCGTTGTAGAACTTGTGACAAGTGACACAACTGATGAGTACCAGATGATGAAGCATTTCTCTTGTGGGGCAGTGTCGGGGTAGTGACTCATACAAGTTCTAGCAACTGCGATGAGTCCGGAGCAAGTGCTGAGTGCTGAAACACTTCTCACCATCAAAATGTGAACAGTACAGGGTTTGATAAGTTCTGAAGCCAATAAGTACCAAGTTATGACTGTAGGGGTTTTTTTCCCTTTAAAACAGGATATTCAGTTGCTGCTGGGGAATTTACAGAAGATATTAGGCAAGGTGGGAGATATTGTTGAATGTAAGTCATTTATAAAACATGGGGAAAGGTAAAAATGACCTACAAAGACCTTTTACAAATGTTATTTTCTTTGCTACACAAAATGTATATAAATGGAATGCTAAAATGCATACATTTTGTAGAAAAGCAAAAAAAAAAAACCACTTTGAAACAGATTTTCAAGTCTAAAATAATTTACAAATTATTTCATATGAAATAATTCACATGAATGAATATCAATTTTTATGCAATCTAGTTAAGCAATAAAAAATTAATATAGTACTCCTATGTTATAGTACTCCTATGTTATGAGTACATCCAACTACAGATGATTAAATGACTTAGAAGCCATGCTATCACGGCACATCAAATATGAGGAATTGAGATCTTTCATTTTAATTTCTGGAATCCCATATTAGACATATTCAAACCAATTCTCCACAACAACCGGGCACCTCCACATGATATCTTTTTTCTCTTTGGTCATGGCCAAACCCAAAGTAACAGAGCAAACTAATCCCTGTGTTCATACAGCCCCTCACCTTCTGTCATCTAGGTTTCAATCCTCAGATTCTTCGTGTAACCTCATCTTCCAGTGGCCAAATGCTACCTTTTTTTGAGGTCAATTTTAAATGTCATCTCTTCCACAAATCCTTCCTTAGCTTCTTCTTTAAACTCCTATATCACCCCACTTTTCCTTCTACTAAGGCATTTACCATTTACTCGCCCATCAGATATTTTTGAGCATCTACTGCATGCCAGGTTAGGTGTTAAGTCAGAGCACACAACAGTGAACAAATGGCCCTTGATCCCAGAGTTTGCCTTCTAGAGGGGCTGACAGACATTAAACAATGACACAAAATACCTGATTAAAAATTGTAGTTAAGTTCTAAACACAGAACTAATCCCATTCCTGAGGACTATCCTCATGATTCAATCACCTTCCAGAATACATAATATCATGACATTGGGGGTTAGTTTTCAACATACGAATTTCAGGAGGACACTAACATTCAGTCCATAGCAATATCTATTGTATCATATACAAGACAATAAATGGTAGTGTTTAGGTAACTAGTAATATTTATTGAATAACTCAATCATCAATCAATATTTACTGTTTTCCATTATGTTTCGTAAGAACATTAACTGCTTTTCACTAATGTGTTTTAACCAATTCACAAATAATTAAATGAAATATGGCCCCTTTAAAAATCATCACAGCTATTTTCATAGTTCCATCTTGACAAGACACACAAAGTAGAAATTCATGAAGAATGTATCTGCTATTAGGTAGAGGTTGAAAAGTTATCTTTTTCTTTAAAAGAACATTTTTCTTTTGAATACAAGCTAACTACTAAAGGCCTTCTCTTCCCATCATTTTTTCCTTCAAGACATTAAAAGACAATCCATTGCTTTGGTTAAAAGCATGGACTTGTAGACCACTTGGGTTTAAACCCTCACTTTGTCACTTACTAGCTCTGTGACCTAGTTACCTAACATCTCAGTGCTTCCATTTCTTTATTCCTACAATAGGGATGATGATGACGATAGTATCATCTACATCATATGATTCTTGTGAGGATTAAAAGAGTTAATCCTGTGTGTTCATAAAACAGTGTAATACCTGATACATAAAAATACCATTTAAGTATTAGCTGTAATAAGAAAGAACCCTTTGGTTAGGAGCCATCAGAGATGAAATTGAATAACTATCACCTTTATGAAGTCAGATCTTATAATCATTTCATGATTTAGCACAGAAAACTGCAAAATATGCCAAATGATTTTTAAACATGGCATTAGGGCTCTATTGGAAGGCTCTCTAGAAGAGCGTTCAGTTCTGACCAAGGAAATTAATGTTGATGCATGGCAGCTTATCATAAAGATGATAAAATATCTTAGTAGTTTTCCATGGGATCTCAGAAATACCTAGAGAATGGAGCCAAAGTTTAAGTGATGTACCAGTATCTAAAGTAAAGGCATTATCAGAGATCACAAATCACTCATCAGACCATTCAAAATCCAAGGCTGTTCACTATTTACTTAATTAGACAAGGAATGGGAATTTTACAAAAAACAATTGTCCTATAGACAAGAGATTCTTAATACTGCATCCTGGAACTCTGGGTGGTACAGGGATGGACTTCATGAAATTTGAACACCTAGAAATTACATGCAAAATTTTGTGTGTATGTAAGTTTTTCTGGTGAGAAGATCCATAACTTTCATTTAATTTTCAAATGTGTTTATGACTCAAAAAAGGTTAAGACCTTCCATTCTCATTTTAGAGTGAGATGAAGTGAGTCAACACCCAAGAAAGTGATCTGGTTCTAATTCATCCTGGGATAGTCATATGATGGGATGGAAAGAATATTGACTTTGCTGTCAGTTCTTGAGTCCTACTACTCACCAACTGTGCTTGGTGACTGAACCTTTCTGAGCCTCAGTTTCCTAATCTGCCAAAAACGGATATGAATGACTACTTTTGAAAGGTTAAATGAAGAGAAATATTATTAAAAAATGCACATTGGCTAGTGGGTAGAAGATATTCAGTAAGTGGTAGCCTCCTTTCTGCTTCTCACTAGTGGGGTTGACATCCAAGTCTTATATTTTGAGGGCAGGGATCTAATTTTTCCTGTACATAGTGTTGACATTAAGAGACCTCTGAAAGTTTTGCCATGAGTTACTGAAATGATTCTAAGAAGAGTCTTCTATTTTCCTTTCTCCCATTGAGTATTTAGGTAGTTGAGTGATAGTTCTCCTAACTTGCCTCAGATTCAAATCAGTTTATTTATTTTTACTTTTTTTATTGATTATGCTATTACAGTTTTCCCAGTTTTCTCCTTTTGCCCCCCTCCACCCAGCCCCCTCCACTCCTTCAGGCAATCCCCACACATTGTTCATGCGCATGGGTCATGTGTATAAAAGTTCTTTGGCTACTCCATTTGCTGTACTGCACTTTACATCCCCATGGCTATTCTGTAACTACCTATTTGTACTTCTTAATCCCCTCATCTCTTCACTCATTCCCCCACACTCCCCTGGCAATCACTGAAACACTCTCTGTCCATGATTCTGTCTCTATTCTTCTTGTTTGCTTAGTTTGCTTTTTAGATTCAGTTGTTGACAAGTATGTATTTATTGCCATTTTATTGTTCATAGTTTTGATCTCATTTGCTTAAGTAAATCTCATTAACATTTTATATAATAATGGTTTGGTGGTGATGACCTCCTTTAGTTTTTTCTTATCTTGGAAGCTCTTTATCTGCCCTTGAATTCTAAATGATAACTTTGTTGGGTTGAGCAGTCTTGGCTGTAGGTCTCTGATTTTCATGACTTTGAATATTTCTTGGCAGTCTCTTTTAGACTGCAAATTTTTTTTGATATATCAGTTTACAGTCTTATGGGAACTCCCATGTAAATAACTGACTGCTTTTCTCTTGCTGCTTTTAAAATTTTCTCTCTTTCTTTAACCTTCGGCATTTTAATTATGATGTGTCTTGGTGTGATCTTCTTGCATCCATCTTATCTGGGACTCTGGAGGCCAGAGGTTGGGTCAGCAGTCACAGTCTGTCCTTGCAACTGACTGGCCTTGGTAAATCCCTCCCATTGACCTGCCAACAGCAATAAGGCTCAACTATAAGAGAAGGGTGTACTCAGGCCATGTGAAGGGTACACCTCAAGTACCCAGCTTGGGTGATAGGGGAAGCTGTGCCACTGGACCCTAGAGGACACCTGCTACATTAGGCCACACTACCAATTTATATTGTCTTAATCATTTTTAAACAGTTATGAACACTTTTAATCAACATTACATTTGCTAACTTCTTAATGTTGTGGCCAAATGCGGTTACAGATCCCAAAGTTAGTATGTGTGATTGATTTTTTTAAAATAAAATTCTGAGTGTCTGTGGGATGTGAGAAGTAGTGCTTGCCGTGTATCTCAAATAGTATAAACCCTTTAAGCTTTCCTGGTTAACAAGCCTCATCCAGAAATAGGTCAACTCCATTATATCGGACTGCCATATGTTTTAGTTTGTAAAGGTTTTTGAAACCTAGACAGTATGCTACCAGTTCTGACAGTTTTCCTGGCAATCTATCCAATTAGCTTAGTTTTTATGAACCCCATATTATTCTTCAAAAAGACTCTTCCCCTTCCCTCCTGTTGCCATAGTTGAACCATCCACACTCCTGTCTAAAGCTAATCTCCTCCACTTTGCACCAGGTCCCATTCCCTCTCGTGACTCAGAGATGCAACTCTAGCAATTCTTGATCCTGTCTCACATCATCAAAAAGAGTTTTTCCTCTTTCTGCTTGATCGTTCCCACCAACATATAAGTATACTGTATTTTCCCCATCTTTAAAAAAGTCTCTTATTCCATTCCCCTTCCAGCTACCACATGTTTTTCTCTGCTTCAATGGAGTTGTCACTCTTCCCTGCCTATATCACTGCAATTTTCATGGCTTCCTTTTCTCAAACTCACTTTTGTTAGATCAGACCCCTACCACTCTACTGAAACTGTCTTGTCAAGCAAACCGGTGGCCTCCATGCAACTCTTCCTCCTAGACTATCAGGAGGGGCATTTGACAGAGTTAACCTCTCCCTCCTCATTTCTGCCCTTGGCTTTTCAGACAGTGGCAGCTCCTTCTCCATCTCTTTCACTGATTGCTTTTTAATTTCCCTCACCTCATTCATGTGACCCAGGGTTTCTTTTACACTCTTTGAATCCTCTCTGGGTAATCTCATCCAGCCTCATTTCTCCAGCATATACCGAATTCCAAGTTCCTGTATTCAATACTCAACATCTCTATCTTAATAGGTATCTTAAAATAAATTTAAACTTAAACTTCAGCTAATAACCAAACTCCTGACTTTCTCCACTGACACATGCTCTACCCTCCATCATCTCCATTTCAGTGAGTGGCATTGCTAAGCACCTGGTTGCTCAAGCCAAATACCTTGAAGTCAGCCTTGAACTGTGTTCTTTCTCTCATACCTCATCCATATCTTATCCATGAACAAATCCTACTAATTAATTAAACTCTCAAAATAAGAGCAGAATCTGACCACTCTCACCCCCTTAAAGCATCTACTCCCATCCAAGTCCCCACTGACATTATTGCAATAGCTTCCTAGCTCACCTCCCTGTGTTCATTCTTGCCCTCCTGTAGTCCACCTTGAACCCAGCAGACAAAGTGGTTCTTTAGAAATAGGAATCAGATTGTGTAACTTCTTTGCCCACAATGATGTTCCAACTCATTCAGGCTAAAATCCAAATCCCCACAACAATGTAAAAAACTCTATTCATGAAACCACTAATTGCTTTGATCTCATCTCTTACTCTTTTACCCTTCACTCCCTCTACTTCAACCACCATGGCCTCCTTGCTTTCCTTTGAATATGCTAGACACACTTGTACCTCAGGACCTTTGAACTTCTTAGTCCACAATATTTACTTCCCTTCTTTCTTCAGCCTTTGCTCAGGTGTCACCTCTCTAAGTCGTTCCCTGACTACCCTAAAACATCACAAACCCTTCCTCATTCCAACTCCAGCACTCCCTGTTCCATTGTACTGCTTAGTTTTCTCCACTATACTTATCTGCTTCTGACATCCATTTAATTAACTCTATTTTTTTAATTGATAGTCTCTTTCCACTAGAGTATTAGATCCATGAAAGCAGGGAATTTTGTCTGTCTTGTTCACTGTGTATCCTATGTGTGGCTATAAATATTTGTTGACTAAGTGAGTTAATTTACTAAATTAAAAGTCTAACACCTACTTTACTAAATTGAAAAATCTAACATCTAGCCCTGAAACAATCTTCTCTGACTATGAATGCTAACAGCACGACCGCTCAATTTTGCTAATTTTCAGCACACCAGATAGAGTTAATGCTGGAATTTGTGCTAGGGGCAGGACTGGGTGAAGGGGAATTTGAATAGAAAGGGACTGTCTTTCAGGCCCTTCTTTTCTCAGTTAAAGTAAATTTTTAATTCCAATGAATCAAATAATAGTTTGATTTATAGAAACGAGAGTTGGAAAGACCTTTGATAATCAGATATTGCAATTCCCACATATTGCAGGCAACTGAAAAGGAATTAGGTTCAATGACTCATTCCAGGTATACAGCAGTACAAAGGATCCACACCACTACTTTGTGAATCTGGAGCCAGATCTCTGTGCCTTGGAACATCTGCCCTCTTTCCACCACAGTTGTTTCCTGCATCTCTATCATTGAAGCTTCCTTTCTTGGTTGCCAGGTTGCCCCCTAATTCTGTCAACAAACAGGTCTGAGGTGCAGACACATATCACCTGTGATATGTGGTTTTCCTTAGATAACCAATTTTTTTTAACATTTTAGTGTGACAGGTGCTATTAACTTTTTACACTAGTACAAAAGATACCACCACAATGAAAGCTGGAGAAATTAGGGAAAGAGCTTTAACTTGCAAATCACATGCAGACCTGAGAAGCCAGGATTATGGTCTAGAGTCAGAAACACATGGAGACTGTTGATCAAGACTGGTAAATCTCAAAGTACACCTTCAGGTCTTCTGTCTCCTATTCTCTGTAGCAGGAGCAAAATCTAATGCTTGCAAAACCATGACTTCAAACTTTCAGCTCTCTATATGATGTATTCATTGAAAAAAATACTGTTTTTAATTGATTTTTATAGCTGTAAAGTATTTATATATAGTAATTCACCTCCTGAATAACTATTTTCATCACCTGATTGGTTTCTGGAGTTCTGAAAGGAGCACAGAATTTTGGATGTGTAAGTGCTAAGAATGTATTACTGGATATTTTCTTATGTATGCATAAAAATGTTTTGTTTCATATGACTTTAAAATCTTTTAAAGTGCCCTTTAATAGCAAACTCTTACTGATCCATGCTTGTCTACTTACTAAAAAGGAGGCTAGCTTCTTTTTTCTGCTCTGTGTGCAGGATCAGCAGTATAATTGGTGAGACCCGATGCAAGAAAATGCCCCTTGTTCAAAATTAGTAAGAATTTCAGGATAGTGATAGCTGGATATTAAAGCAAGGGTGGGGCCCTGTGAGAATGCATGGGTTGCATACCCATGAAGCCAGCCTGATCCTTGTGCATAATCTAGGAATAACTGCAGAGAGCCCCAGTGTTGATATGCAACATTTTAATATGTCTCAAATGGTAGAAATAATACAATCAATTGTTACTTCACTAGTGCATTAGTTTTCTTGGGCTGACATCACAAATTACCACAAACTGGGTGGCTTAAAACAACAAAAAGTTTACTCTCTCTGGAGGCCTGAAACCTGAAATTGAGGTGTCTGTAGGGTCATACTCCCTCTGTGCATCTAGGGGAGAATTATCCTGCCTTTTCCCCCTTCAGGTGGCCCCTGACTCTCCTTGGCAAGCGGAGGCTTAAGTCCAATCTCTCTGCCTCAGTCTTCACATAGCTTTCTTCCATCTGTATCTATGGGCATCCACTTCTTTTTTATATATAAAGACACCAGTCATTACATATAGGGCCTAGTCTAAATCCAGGATGATTTTATCTCAAGATCCTTAATTTATTTCATATGCAAAGACCCTGCTTCCAAATAGCAGCATGGATTTTAGAGGAATACTATTGAAATCCATTATAACCAGTCACCACAAACTGAGGAAAAGGAGATACATAGATAGACCTTATAAAAAGAAATACCTTTTAAATAAAAATATTTTAAATGTTTATTTTTTAAAAGTCTAGTAAACTTGTTAAACAGTGATTATAACTAATCTGCATTTCTTAGTTTACAAATGAAATTAGCCAAAAAGAATAGGGATAGAAGGGGCATCAGAGGGACAGCAACTTAGGTAACAGAAAATCTCTAGAATCCCTTCCAGTTTCTAAAACACTTCGCAACTTCTTTATATCACCCTGGCTAGCCATAGAATTAAAGAATCTTAGTGATATTTAACATTAAATAGGGTTTGAGAGGTTTCTATTATAACGTCATTTTTCAAATGAAGAAATAAAATAAAATGAAGAAATAAGATAGGGTGTTCAAGTGTCACATACAGGTCACGCCAAGCGGCAGCACTCGTTTCATAATGATCTCCTGGCTGCTAACACACTTGCTCATTACATTTCAAGAATCTGAAGTAAATTGTAAGAATAACACACCAACTTGAACTAGTTAATATATCCTTTGTTGCGCAGTGATTTCTCAACAACACAAGCAGTATCTCACAAACCCTAACTCTCGACAGCAACGCGGCCCTGTCCCCTGTGATGTTCCGCAGAACCACTTCCTCTAGACTGGCCCACACCCCTTTCGCTCAGGCTGAGGATCTTCAGGGTGGTCAGTACATCCTCGTCCACCCTGACCCTTGTGGACTCTCAGCCCAGTCAACCGGGTCTGTCTCCCAACCCTTCAGGGAGAGTGCAGCCTGTGCCTAAATGTGCACGGTTCCGCTGCAGTCACCTGCTTTTTACAGCGGGTGTTTAGATTGTTGAAACCCTATTTCAGCCTTGAGCTAGTTCTGCCTCTGTGCAAATTTATAGTTCGGAGAGCTTTCCTGTCTTGCGCAAGTGCAGATGGGAAGCACAGAAGCCGAGTTTGATTTCACTGATTTAACAGACTCTTCCTCTTCTCTAATCGTGACCTAACCCTGCTTCGTGGTGTTCTGGGAAAACTGATGAGTTGAAGGAGTTTTTTCAATTTCAACAGCTTCTCCTAACATTTGCATTGCAGTAGAAAAACTTTGTGGCTGAAGGCAGATTATTTTAAAATTAGGTTTCAACTCCATCATATAACCACTTTATATTACCTACCCTTCTGAACTGGTTTCTTGTTTCACAGTCCATTGCAGTAATACCTCTTAGAATAATACCTGTTTCTTATAATTATTATGAAGAATAAATAATTTGTGAATTCACATTGTAAATTCAAGTGCTCTATAAAAGGCATAATTGGGTGTTATTCACTTTGTGGCTTATCCTCTGTTAAACTGAAGGGTACTTCATACCTCAGTTCATCTTGAAAGGGAGATGTAAATGTGAGGTAGAGCAGATACACACAAACCTCTGACGGTGAAACTTGGAAACAAATTTTACTCCTTATAAGAACTGCTTGCTACACCACAATTGCAGGAATTTATGTATGTGCTTTGTCTCCTTCACCAAGTTGTAAACCTTAGTGAAGGTACGAAACCTCTTATATAATATCTAGCAAAATGTCTGGTAACATAACAGACACTAAATAAAAATTAGCTCTTGGGGTTTATCTTCTTATACTTGCAGCTACTACCAGGTACAATAGATATTTGATTAAAAATACATATTAATAAAAATTAGAAACAATTTAAGAATTATTTTTTTAAATACCTGGAAAAGCTCTTTCATGGATGTCCAATTGGCTCCTTCACCTCCTTCAGGTTTTTTGCTCAAATGTTGCCTTCTTAATGAGGGCTTCCCTGTCCATACTACTGAAATTTGCAAATCCTTCCAATATTCCCTGTACCTCTTTTCATTATTTTTCTGCCTAGCACTTACCACCCTCCAATACACTAGATATTGTACTACTTTATTCACTGTTTAATATTCCCCAGAGAGAAGGGAAAATTCACAAAAGCAAGGATTTTTATCTGTTTGGTTTGTCATAGCTTCTGTGTCTGGAGTAGTTCCTACCATATAATATGTGCTGAATGAATATTTGTTGAATTAACTGAATAAATGTTTTAGAGTCCATTCCTAACTTTGAAGGCTGACGTCAGCCTGACAACCTCAACCTCTCGTAAAATAGTTCCTGAAACCTCAGTCAAGTGTATCCTAGCTATGGCATCAAGAGCATATTCGTGAAGTTCAAGGTATTGTCATGCTCTTCACACTCTAGGGCAGTATTTCTAAAAGCGTAGTGCCCAGATTCCGAAAGGTCCCTTGCAGGGAGTCCCCATGATCAAATTATTTTCATAAATTTTTAAGATGTTACATACTTTTTTCACTCTTGTTCTCTGACGTTTCAGTGGAATTTTCCACAAATCATAAGAGCAAAACAGATGGAAGGAAGAAACAGATATGACAATTCAACTACTTACAAATAAGCCAGCTCTTAAAGAGATTTGGAAAAGTGTAAAATAATACCATCTCACTAATTTTTTGTTTTAGAAGTTATTTTCATAAACATGCAAATTAACTAGCAATAGGTTTATTTTTAAATGAATTAATACACATATTTAAATTTTTGTTTTGATTTTTGAGTAAGTATTAAAAGATATGGCCACATAATCAGCTCTTTTGAGTCCACAATAATTTTTGTAAGAGTATACAATAATGTGTACAACCAAAAAGTTTGAGAACTGTTGTGTGGTACTATTCACAGCAAGATTAAAAAATTAAAAATGAAATTTTAAGAACCAGGCCTGGATTTATTGATGTTGCATGGAACATCATCAACCTACTTCAGCAACGCAATTTCTTATTAGATTTTTCTTCTACTTCTTGGTCATTTATCAGTTTTTTTGTGAGATCTGCTTGCTCACTTTTAAAACATTTTTGTTCTTTGGGTTTTAGCCCTTTTTCTTCTTACTGTGCACTCACATTGTCTAATTGATGTCCTGTTCATTGTTCTATGTGGCTTCCTCATTCCATGTACTTTGAGGAGTCCCAAAGTTACATTTCTGGTGGCGATTTCTGCGCTGAAAGTCAGGCCAACATACATAACTGCCAGGACAGCTTCTCACGGGTATGCCAGGTGGAGAGGGCCAAGTGAAACATGACTGAACCTGAACACATTACATTCCCTTCCATACTAGCTTACCCCCTTGATTTCCTATGTAAGGAATGACTAACACCCAGTTAATTTCCTCTCCCTCACTTCCCACACCCAAACAGTTAGTTCTCACAATTCTACTTCTTAAGAATCCTTGAAATTTATCCATCTCTACTATCACTGCTATGGTGAAGTTATACAAACCTGATGGGGTCATCCCACTTTCCATATGCTGCTTACTGCCCTTAGGAGTCTTTATTTTATCATTAACCTCTGATTATCCCTCCAATCTTATCTCTTAATGTCCCATGCCTTGCAATCTGGGTTCTAGCCAAATTGAACTCCTTTCATATTTCCAGTGAATCATGTTTTGCTTGTCTTAGGACATTGCATGTGTTGTACCTTCTGCCTGAAGTACTCTTGTCCTCCACCCCCCACCTGATCTGTGCACAAACTCACACACTTTTGCTGGGGCAACTCCTACTCACGCTCCATGGTCCAACTTTTGGATCCCTCTTTCTAGGATGACTTCCCTGGCCTCCCAGGTCAGCATTACACGTTCCTCTGGTGAGTTCTGATAGTGTCCTGCACATCTATTGTGATATGTACTCCACAGTATTATAACTGTATGTTTAATTGTTTGTTCTCCTACCAGAATGTGCCTTTTTTGAAAGCAAAATTAATTAATGTCCTGTTCATTGTTCTGCCTCTAGCACCGAGTACAATGCCTAGAGTAGTTGCTCAAAAATATTAACATAAAAATCCCAAGTAAATTTCAGGAGTTTGGAACAGTACTCTGCTTATTCATCTGTTGTTTATGTAGGTTGGGATGTCTCCTGAATCTCTATATTGAACATTAGGGGGATAAAAACCCTTAATGACTCTTAATGTGCAACCATTGACAGGTACTGCTAGAAAGGAAGTGAACATTCCTGCACAGATGAGGCAAAATAGTATTTTTTTGTGTGTGCTAAATAGGTGAAACAGACAATAAATATTCCAGAAATTCAGACAAGTGTAATCGGTCACTGAAGTTTAGAATGACCAGAAAAGACTTCATGAAGGAAGCAGGACTTGAAAGAAGGGTACAGTTTAGACAAGTACAAGAAAAGGGGCAACTTTTCAGGAAGAATGAATTTAGTATAAACATAGGCATTGGGTGGTTTTTAATGGATATCATTACACATAGTTATGTGTAATGAATGATATCTTAAGTGGATAAATCTGGCTATGTATAAGAAGTAATTAGGGAATGGGTAGGAGTAAAGGCATGGGGACCTCATAGGAAACTATTGGAAGACCTGAATGTGGTGGTGGCAGGGGGAGGTGGAAAATGGAGGGACTATAAAAAGGCACAAGGAATAACTGCCCCATGGAAGGACAAGGAGAAGGAAAGGGGAGAAAAATATCAAGCATTTCTCTAATGTTTTAAGCTTCATTGCTATGGACAAGAAACAAAAATAACAGAAATGAAGAGGAAAATGATTAATGAATTTTATGTGAAGGTAGGTAGGCCTCACAGACAAAATTTTTCAGAACTCTTTCAGAGCAGTGGTTCTAAGATTCAGGGCAGATAACAAGACACCAAAACAGAAGAATCTGGAAGACTTGACCTAGGTGCTCTGTTCCACATATACACAAGTATTCTTATATCCCTGGGTAAAAAGACCCATCTGTTCTTAGGCTTCAGACATAACTTACTGTCTTTTAAAAATGGATTCATTTTCCAGTGTTAATTCTTCCTGCCACATTCAAAAGATATGATGAGCTTGTTAGGGAATAGCTAAGCCAAGATTCTTAAGACCTGAAGTTTGGGATGACCTCTGAGCAAGCCAGTATAGAAGAAGAGGTTATAATTAAGAAACACTTGCAGGTGTGATGAGGAAGGCTTCCTGAGTCTGTGCTGTTCACAACATGCCCACAGTAACATCCCCAGAAAAGGAACAACAGGGGAGAAAATAGATCCGATTTGAACCATTTACTTTTCTGTGTCTTCCTGCTGCTCCTCTCAGCATTGATGATGGAGAATAGAAATGCTGCTTGCAAGACTCATGCTCTGGACAGGTACCCACATGAGCATTCTGACTCACACCTTGTATAGTGTGCCATGTCCAAATGTAACAGGGCTTTGTGACTGGAGTTTGGGTGCTACTGGAGGGAAATATCTTATGGCATTCCTTGTCACATCCTACTCACCCCTGATAGAGGTTCCAAAACCATACGTACCTTTCCAGGTGTCTCCTTGCCTCTGTTGATAAGCACAGAAGCTTTGATTTGCAGTCAAGGATGAGTTCATTTTATTATTTAGTTGTTTTGATAAAGCCCAGGGGACTTGGGAGAGATAGGTGAGAGATAAAGTCCCTGGAGGAGGTAGCTGGTGTGCTCTTTTGGTCTCTGGGGTAGGATTTCACCCCTAAGATGAGAGGGGTCAGGGTCAAGAGCTTGATGAGGTTTTGTAGCTTGACACAGGCAGTGCTGTCTTCAGGATCCATGGGACTGTTTATTCCAGAGTGGGAAGAGGGCAGTTGAGCTGTTATTCTTCATTTGACTGGGCCCATTATACCCACACAATTTCACTTCATACAAAAGAATTCATTTTGCAGCAAAATAAATGTGACAGAGGGCTCATGCATGCCCTTGGACTTCATAGGTGTTATCACTACATCTCACCAGCCAGAAGCAGCTGGTCTGATAGACTGGAATGGCCTAAGGCAGGCTCAGTTAAACTGCCAGCAATATGACAATACCCTGAGAGGTAGGGTTGCTGTCTTACTGATCCAGGGAAAACTTTAAATCTGCAAACTACAAATAATGCTGCTTTTCTAATAGAGTTCATAGCCAACAGGGAGCATCTGACTTCCCTGGTCTATATGAGATGTCCCTCTTACGTGGCTCCTACCATAGCCCCAGTTCTCACGGGGTTCTGCTAACACTGTTTTTTGCTGCTTCTCCTTCATAAATGGAGTAGAAAAGGCTTCCCACTAAGTTAATCTATGAGTTCCTACCTTGTTGGTTGTCTTATCCTGACCATGCTGCTGCAAATAGTCCCTTTATTATAGTTTCTTGAAATACTTGAGTTTCATTGACTCTCTTTCTGGAGCACTACAGGTACAGCCATTCCTGTCACCTCTTCATTGACCTGAGCACCACGTATTATTCTCAGTTTATAATTAAAGAAATTCAGTCACATAGGATTGAAGTGATTTGCCCTAGGTCAAAAGGCCAGGGGATGAGAATTGAATCCAGCTCTCCTGATATACTTCCATTGCTCCACAGCATCCCCATATTTATGCTCACTTTACTTTAGCTAGACCTGTTAAAGTTTGTTTTTTCCAACAACCAGCAACCAGTTGTAGGAAGAGGAGTCCTAAATGATCCAGTTCTTTCCTAGTTTCATCTCTTAACCACCAAGAAGCCACAAAGGAAGAGAAATTAACCTTGGAGAACACTGAATAAACAGATGTGAGTTCTGTGCTATTCAAATGTTTGCATTTTTCTCATTCTCGCTGCTGACTAGAACTTCTTAGATATTTCATGTTGATGCTGATACTTGCAGATCCAAAGGTCATGTGAATAGTCTGCTGTCTGAACATGGTAACAGATGGGCCACAATTTAAGGTAGACAGTAGATTTTCTTGGAGATGTGTTAAGCAATTAGTTGAAATTGAAGTGATTGATAAGAAGATCTTGGTGCCAATAGCCAACCACTTGGATTACTAAAAGCCAGCAAGAGATTAGCTGATAAAGAATGTCAATAGAATATATAATGTTAGAGGTAACTTTGGTTTTTATTATAAAGTTAATTGGGAATATTAGTCAATGTAGTATTAGAATCTAAAACAGATGTAAACCTTGCATGGATGTACCTGGAAGTCAAAGTCCTTGAGTGACAAAATTACTGTCCTATAAGGATACTTGAGTTCTAGTCCTGGTTTTGCTACATATTTACTCTGTAACCTTTGAGAAGTCACTTAGTCTTTCTGACATGTATCCTCATGTAAAATGAAAGATAAATTATTTTGGTCTTTGCGCCGCTTCTACCAGTTCCTGACACAGGACTCTTTAAACCCTAATAATTTCCTGAGTGATGGGAGTGATTTTAGGATGAGTTCCTAAATCTTTTGGGGTTTGCTGGGTGAAAGGAGCATCTTTTGTTTTAACAAGGCAACTCTTGGTGGGCTCCTAGATAGCTATAGTGTGGGGCTGATCACCACAAATACTATTATTTGAATTTCTGATCAGAAGATTCCCAAGATCAAGCCAAGAAGTTGTATACATAGGGACAGTCCACATAAATGCCGTATCAGAAGAGAAGAGTCAATACAAAGCCAAAAAAAGGGAGCGGGAGGTCAAGGACAAAAGGCATATGCAAACAACACAGATGGGCAGGAGGGAGCAGGCACAAAATGGTGAGATAGAGGGCAGATCAGAGAGCTGGCAGAGATGAGCAAAAGGGCAAGGACTGAGGAGGGGCAGATTCAGATTTAATCTCACCAATACCAAGCGGTGATCATCGTAGTTGTTGTTTCCGTGGTCTTGAAGTGGTACTTTGTTACAAGGTCATGTTTTTCATCCCTCAAGCCTGGCCTCAAAAGAACCAATAGCTTGCATAAAATTGTCTCTCAGGTTTCTTCCAACTCTGTATTTTATTAATCTGTAAAAATTTTTAAAATATTTTTCAATTACAGTTGTCCCCATTTATTAATCTTGAAAACTGAATCAAAGAACAAAACATAACAAGCACCTACCACTTGAAGAATCCATAGATTATGTTAGGAATGTCGAAGTAGGAGGAGGGACTAAGCTGCTGTAATACAGAGACCTCAGAATACAGTAGTTTAAATAAGGAAGATGTTTCTCTCCCACTTAATAGTTAAAAGATACATGGTCAATGCAGGGTGGGTAGATTGCTGTATTCCAGGTGGTCATCTGGACGCAGCCATAGAATTTGCCAAACTCAAGTTGAAGCTTCCATTTCTGGATCCAAGATAGCTGATTCTGTTGTTGTTTCCCATGCAGTGGGAAGGGGAAGAAATGAAGCCCAGGGGAAAACAACTTACCTTTAGCTAAGTAATGTACAGATTACCTCCTCACACCTCTTTAGCCTGAGGTTAATCATATGGCCAAACTGACCTTAAGGGAGCCTGGAAAATATAATGTGCATTTGGCAGCCATGTGCCCAGCTAAATCATGGATTGTGTTACTGAAATGAAAAAAGATACTGGATGCTGTGGAATAATAAATAGTTTTCACCATAAGATGCCTCACTTCCAGACAACTATAAGTCAAAATATTACTTTATTGAACCAGTGGCTATTTCCCTCATGTCAAACTTTAAAAAATATTATCAAATGCTAAAATTGGTGTTTCTGGTATACAGTCCTATAAATCCTAACCCATGAGTTTCTGCAGTCAGCCTCACAATTGGGATACAAAACAGTTCGGTCTCTTCCTCCAACCCCCTCATGCTATATCACTTTATAGTCACACCCTCCACACACCAACCACTGGCTGCCATTGCTCTGTCCCCAAAACCACTTTGAGAATGTCACACAAATGAAGTTGTATGTATGTAACTGTCTGAGACCAGTGTTTTTTCTCAGAGTGATGCCTTTGAGATACATACAAATTGTTGCATGTATCAATAGTTTGTTCCTTTTTGTGGTTAACATTTCATTGTATGGATGTAATGTAGTGTATTTTATTCACCATTCACTGAAGGACACTTGTACCCATTTTTTTAAAATTATGACTAGAAGCTCAGGAAGTTTCCTTCTACCACAGGTTTCTGAGTTGTTATTGTGAATGCTTGTTGAATTTGGTCAAATGCTTTTTCTGCATTAATTGATATGAATGTGTGGTCTGTTAAGATGGTAGATTACATTAAATGATTTTTGGCCATTGAACCAGCTTTACATTCCCAGATTAAACTCAGTTAGTTTAGGTGTATGGGGTTTGTCCAGAAGGTATCCATTCATGTAATATGAAAAATAGAGACATTTATTGAAGAACATAC
Organism: Trachops cirrhosus; assembly: GCA_028533065.1. Taxonomy (NCBI): domain Eukaryota; kingdom Metazoa; phylum Chordata; class Mammalia; order Chiroptera; family Phyllostomidae; genus Trachops; species Trachops cirrhosus. The sequence continues at coordinate 82,129,966 of CM052538.1, forward strand.
AAGATATAAGAAACATTGTACATAGGACATTGATGCCTTAGTCCCCTTCAAAGTGGGTACCTTGGGATCTCATCAGTTCTCCCAGTCTCCATCAGCCAACCCATTGTATTTTCCTGAATCTCATTGACAATCTGAAATCTCTTCCATTTCAAAGATGATTTTGGTTTGGGAAATGCCAGACCACACATTCATATCACAGGGTGCCAAATCTGGGCTGTAGTCGGACTGAGTCACCTGGGAGATTTGATGTTTTGCCAAAAGTACTCTGCACAAGATTTGATGCCCGAGTAGGCATGTTGTCATGATGAAGCTGCCAATCACCAGTTGCCCATAGCTGTGGCCTTCTGAATCATCCCAATAGTTTCTGCAGAGGAATGTTCAAACTTCATGCAAAATTTGGTGCAGATTCATTGCTCTACTTGCTCAGTCATTTTCAGTGAGATGGCCACATGGTACACATGCTCACTCAATGGTGTCTACCACCCCCACTGACTAGTACAGAGAAGTCATCATTGTTCACACAGGCACATTCCAGTCCACATTCGTTGGCTGCCAGGTTACATCAATGTTGCACAAACCATTCTCATTATATTAATAATGACTCAACTTTTTCTGGATAAACCTCATACTATATTTAAAATATATTATTAGATTTGGTTAGTGAATATTTTCTTAAGGATTTTTGTGTCTATATTTATAGGAGTAATTGGTATACAGTTTTTTTTGTCAGTACTGTCTTTGCCTAGTTTTGATTTTAAGATAATATTGCCCTCATAAAATGAGTTAAAAAGTATCCTTTCTTTTGCTTTCTAAAGAGATTGTGGAGAATTGAACTAAACTCAACTTCAACTTAACTGTTCCTTAAATATTTGGTAGAAATCATCAGTGAAACCATCTAGGTATGGTGTTTTATTTTTTGGAAGGTTATTTATTATTGATTTAATTTGTTTAGAAATTTGGTAGAATTCATATTATTTCTACTTTACTTCTCTGGTAGAATTTACCAGTAAAAGTATTTGAGGCTAGATATTTCCATTTTAGAAGTTTTTAAACTGAGAATTAGTTATATAAAATAGGTATAGTACCGTTCAACTTATCTATTTCAACATGGGTCCATTTCAGTAGTTCATGATTTTTGAAGAATTAGTGTATTTAATCTAGGTTCTTGAATTTATGTAATTATTATTTTAATATATCCAAGGTATATAGTGTTTTCTCCTCTGATAGGTGGTAATTTGTGACCTCACACTTTTTTCTTTACCACTCTTACTAGAGTTTTATTGAATCTATTTTTTCAAAGAAACAGCTTTTAGCTTCATTGATTTTTCTCTAGTTTTTGTTTTCCCTTTCATTGGTGTCTCTTTGTATCTTTATTATTGCCTTCATTTTGTTTGCTTTAGGTTTATTTTGTTCATATTTTTCTGGTTTCACATATGAAATTTTATGCTATTGATTTACAATCTCTCTTCTAATATGAGCATGTAATGCCAGAAACTTCCTAATAAGTACTGATGTAGCAGCATTTCGGGAATTTAGATGCACTATACTCTTGTTTTCTTTCATTTGAAAATATTTTCTTATTTCCCTTGAGAGTTGCTCTTTGATGCATGTATTATGTAAATGTCTGTGGCTTAATTTCCAAGTGTTTGGAGATTTTTCTGTTATCTTTTTTGTTATTGATTTCTAGTCTGATTTCATTGTGGTCAGAGAACCATTTCTATGATTTCAACTATTCTAGATTTGTGAAGATTTGTTTTGTGACCAGTGATGTGGTTTATCTTATTAAATGTTTGTGCACAGCTGAAATTAAATGAGTATCCTACTGGTTTGGGGTGGTGTGTTCTATAAATGTCCACTGGATTCAGTTGATTGATGGTGTTAAGTCTTTTATGTGCCAGCTGATTTTTTGTATACTATCAGAGAGGAATAATTATCTACTTCTCAATTTACTTCTATCTATTGTTCCTTCATGTATTTTGAGGTTTCATTGTTAGATGTGTAAAAAAAAAACCACAACAATTTAAAATAGAGTCAGAGCTACCAATTCAGAGGAAATGCCTTACACATCTTATGTCTCTAACTTTTGGAATGTACCTCATACCTGCCAGAATGGCTACCATCAATAAATCAACAAATAGCAAGTACTAGTGAGGATGTGGAGAAAAGGAACCTTAGTGCACTGTTGGTGAGAATGCAGACTGGTGCAGCCACTGTGGAAAGCAGTATGGAGATTCCTAAGAAAATGAGAAATGGAACTGCCTTTTCACCTAGCAATCCCACTTCTGGGAATTTATCCTAAGAATTCTGAAACACCAATTCAAAAGAATACATGCACCCATATATTCACAGTGGTGTTATTTACTGTATCCAAGATTTGGAAGCAGTCCAAGTGCCCATCAGTGGATGAATGGATAAAAAGCTGTGGTACATTTACCTTTTGCAACAACATGGATGGCCTTGGAGATTATTATGCTAAATGAAATAAATCTGTCAGAGAAAGACAAATACTGTATAATCTCACTTATATGTGGAGTCTAATGAGCGGCATAGAAACAGAGGCATGGATACATGGAATAGTCTGTCAGCTGTTGGAGGGGGAATGGGGGGACTGGATGAAATAAAGTGAAAGGTTTAGCCAAAGAACATACATACATAACTCACAGACAGACACAGACACCAGTGTGTCGATGGCCAGAGGGAAGGGGGGCTGGAGGCTGGGTAGAGGTGGGCAAAGGGGGAGAAAATGGACCCATCTGTAATAGTGTCAACAATAAACATTTTTCAAAATAAAAAAAAATAGGGCAAGATAACCTTTGGATTGGGCCTAAAGCAATATTATGTCCCAAAGCACTTTGTGCAAAGAAACAGGAAAGTAGAAATTAGGACTACTGGGCTGATGACCACAAACTAAAACTTTAAGAAATTGTCTGGAGTGAGCATCACTATGTTATGTTTTCTGCACTAATAGAAATACCTTTCTTCTATTGATATGATTGTTCCCTTCTCTTTCTCATAAGTACCTCCTGTCATTGTCTTCTGATCAGGACACTGTTTGGGCTTCTGCCTGAATCAGCTCTTGAATAGCTATTCTTTTTGATCTCAGATGAATTCTATTGCCTCTCAGTTTGAAAACCCTTTTATTTAGGTTAACAGATGCATACTAATTTAAAATTATTTCACCTTATAAATGACTTGACCTTTTATTGTTATATAGTGTTCCTGTTCACCCCTGGTTTTTCATCTCTCTGAAGTCTGTGCTGATAACCTATAGCTATTCCAGCTCCCTTTTAAGTAATTATATTTAAAATTAGGTCTTTTTGTAGGAAACATAGAGTTAGTTCAAATTATTTTTTAATCCACTCTGACAGCCTCTGTTTTTTAATTGGTATATTTAGATGATTGAAATATGATGTGTTTGAAAATGAACTTAGGTCTACAATTTTATTAGTTATTTTTTCCCTTATTTTCTTTGTTTTTTTTATTCCTCTGTTTCCTTTTTCAGACTTGTTGTGGGTTGCTGAACATTTTTTAATATTTCATTTTAATTTACCTATTTTTAAAACTATATATTGTTGCATAGTTTTTTAATGGTTGTTCTAAAGGTAGAATAGACATACTTAACTTTTCATAGCATACTTGAAATAAGTTTACCTCTTCAATGGAAAATGTCTAAATCTTACAAACCTGTAAATCCCTGTTACTTCTCCCTCTTATATTCTAGTTATTTTTATATCACATCAGCATATATTAAAGTCCTCATCAGACATTTTAAAAAACTTTGCTCTCAAACATCAAATATATTTTATTTTACATTATTTTTTAATAAAATATATTTATTTATTTATTTTTAGAGAGAAGGGAAAGGAGGGAGAAAGAGAGGGAGGGAAACATCCGTGCACCTGAGATACAATGTCTCCCACATGCACCCAACGGGGGACCTGGCCGGCAATTCAGGCATGTGCTCTGACTGGGAATTGAACTAGTGACATTTCAGTTCACAGGCTGGTGTGGGGGCACTCCACCCACAGATCTCCCCTCGCTGCCATGGATGAGAATGAGTCTACCAAGACATGATCTACTTGGGGAGGAAAAGCTGACCAGTCTCTCAGAGGAGAAAGGTCTTGAGCCTCTCTCTCAATGGGCTTTTATTGAGTTTAGCTTGCATAGGGATGCATATCAAAGAAAGGAGGTATGGTTTATAGATAACATTCTGGGATCACAGGGGTCCTTTTGAGTCAGGGTCTGGTAGATAGGGTGATGCCAATTGACTGTAAAACCTTGGGAAACAAACTTATTTTGTGATTGGACCCTTAACATTTAAATTGAGGACATTCTTAGCAAAGCAGGTTTCACAGGACTTTATGCATTCTTTCTTAGGCCTGATTGCTCCCTGTTGGGAATCACTGGTTCCGGCACAGGGCTGCACTCCCCTTCGACATTGTTTCAGGCCTGAATCAGGTGGGGTAACCAAGGTAGCCAAGAGATTAGGAGACTCTTTACAGATAGAATGAAAACTCAGGCTATGATAAAACCAAGGGGTGAGGGTCTTTTGTCCCTCTTCCAGAATCCCCTAAGTCCTTTCCTGATGGCCCCTTTGTGACTATGCCTGTCTTAGGTTGTTCCTTCATTGAGAAATCTTACCCATCATTGACTATTCAGCCATCCTCCAGGGGCCAAACAGAGTGAAGTAAAGGGGGAAGAGGCTGCGCCCTTGCTGGGAGGATAAGTTTGTCTCCTTAGTGGCTTATGGTCCCGAGGTCCCCTAGCTGTTGGGCCTTGTAACCTGTTGGTGGGGTTACAGCTCCTGAAACCAGGCAGGTTGGTTCCCAACACACCAGCACTCAATCCACTGAGCCACACCAGGCAGGGTCAAACAACAAATATATTTTAAAGAACTCTAGAGAAAATAATAATTTTGTATCTACCCAGATATTTATCATTTCTCTTGCTCTTCCTTAATTAATGGTATTCCAAGTATTCTTATAGCATTATTTCTCTTCTGTATGAAAAACTTCCTTTAGTGATTCCTTCATGTCAAATCTCCAGGCAATGAATTCTCTTAGTTTTCTTAATCAAAGATTATATTTCTTTCACTTTTACTTCTGAAGAATGTTTTCACCAGATAGATTGTTTTTGGTCGACAGTTCTTCTAACTCTTGAAAATGTACTTTTTTCTGCACTTCCTGGTTTCTGATGAAAAAATTGACAGCCATTCAAATAATTGTCACTCTCTATAGGTAATGAACAATAATGGCTATTTTCAAAATTTTTTCAGTATATCGAGGGTCCCCCCAAAAACTCAGAATTATCTTCTGGAAGGTGGGACCCTTGTAGTACAGGTTTCCCCCACTAGGTGAGTGTTCTAGGAATCCATCTGTACCAGTGTACCAGCTGGTGTTGTGGGAGAGGCTGCGTTGGACTCCAGTGAATTTTTCTTGAAGACTTTTTCAATGTGTTTGCCCATTTCATGACGAGTGATTTACGAGCACACCTGCCCACACCACACTGAGTGTGCAGCAGTTTTTGACTAAAAACATCATGCCTCACCCTCCCTATTCATCCAATCTTGCCACTAGGGATTTTTTGTTTTTTTTTCTTGGACGAAAAAAGTCCTCCAAGGGAAATATTTCATCAATGTGGAAGAGGTGAAACAAAATAGCAGAAGCACTAAAAGGATTCAAAATCAATGAATTCAAAAATTGTTTTGAGCAGTTGAAAACATGTCTTAATAGGTGTATTGCATCAAATGGAGAGTACTTTGAAGGCAATTGAAGTTTAAAGATGTAAGAGTAAATACACACTTTTTTTTTATAAATACGTTCTGGGATTTTTTGGATTCCCTGTGTGTATGTGTGTGTGTGTGTATGTTTGTTTGTTTTAGTTACAAAGTGTCTGGGAATGGGTTTCCTTAGGTTTATCTTGTTGTAAAGGGTTTTCTGATTTTCTTAAATCTGTAGGTTTACATCTTTTGGCAAATTTTGAAATTTTTAGCTATTTTTTTCTTCAAATCCCTTTTTTCAACTTCCCCTTTTCTTTGGTCCTTTTAAGACTTTAATGACATGAATGTTAGAGTATTGGCCCATCAGTTCCAATGAATATTAGAATTTTACTATTGTCCCCAGTCTATGCTTTAATTTTTTTCCTATCTTTTTTCTCTCCATTGTTCAGATTAGATAATTTCTATTAATCCTGTGACATTTCTATTCTGCTATTAGTCCCATCCAGGGAAATGTTTTTTTTTTTTTTTATTTCTGTTATTGTGTTTTTTGTTTTAAAATTTCTATCTGCTTCTTTATATTATTTTTTCTGAGATTGTTTTTCCATTCAAGAGTGTTATTGCTTGCTAGAGCATTTTAAAGTAGCTGCTTTAACATCTTTGTCAAATAATTCCAAGGTCCATGTCATCTCAGCATTGGAATCTCTTCATTGACATTCTGAGTTGAAATTCTCCCAATTCTCTATAAACTAAAAAATTTTGGATTATATTCTGGATATATTAAATATTGTATTGAGACTTTGAGTCTTGTTTAAAACCTATAAAGGATGTTGATATTTTGTTTTAGCAAGGAGCCTACCTGACTAGGCTGAGGGGAAAAGTTTCAACTCACTTTTTGTCAGTTGTGGTTCTCATGTTGGTTTGGTTGTCAGAGCCTTTGCAGAGCCATTTGGACCTATCCAGTGTATGTGCCACCCAACTGCCACCAGGTACACAGGCAGTGACGTATCTCTAACTTCATTGGTTTCTTGAGTAGTATCAGGACCAATTATATTAACTGGAAAGTTAGCCCAAGAATTTATAAACAAATGTATAGTGTCATTTCCTTGAGCTCCTCTCCTTTGGTAATCTGCCTAACATTTTCTGATTCCCCACAGATCCTCTTCTCAGTCTTCTAGCTGGAAGTTAGGGCTCTAGTTAATCTGGTATGCTGTGCACATTTTAAAAAAGATTTTATTTTTATTTATGTTTAGAGAGAAGGAAAAGCAGGGAGAAAGACAGGGAGAGAAACATAGATGTGAGGGAGAAACATCAATTGGTTGCCTATTGCATATCCCCAACTGGGGACCTGGCCTGCAGACCAGGTATGTGCCCTGACTGGGAATCAAACTGGTGACCTTTTGGTACACAGGTCTGTGCTCAATCCACTGAGCCACACCATCCAAGGTGCTGTGCACTTTTATAACCGATTTGTGTCTGTGGTCAAATTGTGGGAGAACTGAGGGAGGAAAAACAGCAATGCCAGTTGGTCCTGATATCTCCCTATCTCCACCAAATAGACAGGAAGGTTTTTCTCCCTGAGTTTTGCCTGCTATTGCCAGTGGCTGTTTTTGCTGTCACAGAATTGCCTGGAGGCTAGGGCACAAAAGAACAAAGAAAAGAAAAAGAGGAACCTAAACTTCCACACTCTCTCTGAACTTAGAAGTTACATTTTCCAGTCCTCAAGTCACCGCCAGAGGACCTCTGGAGCTCTGTCTTTTTGTGCTCTGTTGCTCACTTCCAGTGCCTTGAGCTGAGGCCAGGAGACATAAGAGGAGAAAAAATGTTAAACTTACTGCCAGTTTTGTGGTATTTCAAATTCTGGCCTTCTTCCCCAAGCCATATGCTTCTGTTTACTTTTCATAATCTTCAAATGGCTGATCCAAGCATTCTTTCCAGGTTTTAGAGCTTCATTCGATGGGAGAGAAAGGGTGGAGTATGCTCATTCCCTCCTACCTGAAACTGGATGCTTTGACAAGTGACATTTGAGTTTTGGAATCTGGTCCCTTAGTTTACTCACAGAGCTAGATATATTGAGTAACAAAGGGTAATCTACCATGTCAAAAGCTCAAACTTCAACAGAATATCTTTCATTAATGTATTTAAAACACAATGATTTATTTCATAATATATAATTCACAATCCTTGGTATACATGGAGGGAATTATCAGGGTTTGTCCCTACCTTTTTCAACCCAGGTACAACATGTTGTCAAAGAAGTATCCATTTAGGAATAGGCTTTCTACTTTCCCCCACCCCTGAACCAATGACCAGCCAACCCAGCACCACATAAAATCTCTTGTCCTGCTGCTCTCACCTAAGTGTGCTTACATTATGTGTCCAGTTCCAGTACCAACAGGTGGTGACAAACACACAATATGGCAAGTCTGGGCCACTACTTATCTCTCTTCTACCTAGGGCACTTCCAGCTTCCAGCTTCACTCCTGCCAGTCCCTTTTCCTGTGGGCTGGGACTTCTTCTTCTTTTCCTGTAGTTCTCAGCTTATTCTTAGAAAAATCTGAAACTAACACTCCCACTGTCCTTGTTCCAAGCAGGTCTGTGTCCTCATCCTTTAGATCAGGTTCTCCTTGTTGATAAACTAGACTGAATCTGTCCACTTTTGTTAACTTTGGTCTTTTATTGGTAAACAATACTCCAACTTTCTATTTATGATACTTTTAATATCTATTTTGTACCTCAATGCATTAACTAGTATTTTAAGAAAAAAATTAAATAATGATGATAATAATAAGCATCATTTTTCTCATTCTTAATTTTAATGGAACTATCTATAGTTTCACCTATTGTTTGTTATTTCTCATAACTTGTTAATGTAATATACTAACATTTTGTTATATTATTCTATGCTAAGATAGCTCTTGATTGATTTTGGTAAATTATTCCTTCATATACTATCGAATTATATTTTCTAGCATTTCATTCATGAGTTTGCACATATAAATATATTCCTAAATGAGACTGATTTTTATTTTCCTGTAAGTCACTTTTCCTTAGAGATAGAGCACAGTGAGCATTGTTGTATAAGATAGTCATAGATGGAGCGTACAGGCAATTTTTTGGTGGAAGTGCTTATTGTGGTAGTTCTCTGTTGTTTCTTGTTGCCCCGAATCTATTTCCTCTTCTTCTTAGCACTTTCCTAATTTCTTTGGAAAACATCTTCCTTAATGTCATTTGGGAAAAACTGATACCTTGTTACACCGACTTCAGGAGGTGTCATGTAATCATGGCCTATCTAACCAGCTCACTCTTTCAGTTAAAATGATTTAATTCATGAATGGGCACATCATTCAATGGGATGAAATTATAGGACTCTTACTAAAACTGTCAAGGAAAGTACTTTTTATAAGAGATGCTGAGAGTTTAGGACATGGGACGAGAGCTGTTGGGAGCTCTCTAGCTATCATAAATAAAGAACCTGAACAAGAACAGAACCCAGAGAGAAGAAAGTTGAACCAAGATATGGAGAAAGAGAGCTCCTGACAAAATGATGCTCTGGATAGAGCCAGTTACTTTCAGAGGTTTATGTTCCATGAGCCAGTAAATTCACTTTTGGAAGAAAACTATGAAATATTTTAAATATACAGATCAGAGTAGAGAATAATATGATGAACACCCGGTTTTATCACACATGTTAAGCATCGCCCTTTAGATGTTTTAAACCTGAAGCATTAAGCATTAAAGACAGATTTGAGAGATGGTGTGTGCTCCTGCCTGAGCCCTCTTCTCACACCAGAGATAATTACTGTCAGAATACAGTGCTTCCCAGGCCCATATGTGACATTATAGTTTTTACTGTTTACTTATATATCCTCGAACTTCTTTTACAGATTTTTAAACTTTATAATTTTATTAAAATAAACAGATACTTCTGCAACTTCACATTTTTATTCAGTGTTATGTTTTGGAGCTTGAACTATGTTGTGAGTTATAGCTATAGTTTATTTAAAGTGCTGTATTCTAACTTTATGAGAGTTGGATGCATCATTCTCTCTCTGATGTTTCCCATATTTTCCTAGTATGATTTCTTTTCCCTGAAGCCAGGCTGCATTTGTGTTTCCCTTACTTGCCTACCAAAGACTCCTGGTTGAGCCATTCAGGAAACCTTTAAAAGCACCCCATCTCTCTCTCTCTCTCTCTCTCTCTCCAATGTGTCTACAATCCCAACCATCAGCATCAATCTTGGGTAAGGCATTGCTTTTGGATATCTCTCATTAAATAAAGGTAGTATCTAGGAAGAGCCAAAGACAAATCATCACATCCTTTGGGTAGCTATCACCTAAAAGAAAACAGGGTCTTGGATAGAGAGCAATAGGTAGCTTTCTTCATGTGGGATTTTGAAGAAGAACTGGCCTGAGCTGGGTTGTAACTGGGGAGACCCTGGGAATCCAGTATTGACCTAAGAACACTAGGCACCTGAGAAGGGTTATCAGCTTGCCTTAGGGTGGGAGACATGCAAGATCAAATTTGTTTATGAAAGGCAGCAGGGTCTCACTAGATAGACATGGTTTCAAAGGTTCATTCAGTCATTTACTGTCTTTATGACCATTGGCAAGCCATTTGAGTTCCAGAGCCTCCATTGATCCATTTGTAAAATTAAATCAGTTATACCTGGCTTTAAATGTTGATTATATTATGTAATGTGATGAATATACAGTGTCTGGTGAAGAGCAGATCTTCAATGATGAAGGCTACTATTATTGTTATTAATTCAGCCAGCCCCATCAGCCAGGCCTGCCATCAACCTGGTGATTCCCCAGGGATTTTACTATGGAACGATGCCTTGAGAAAGGTTTGCCTTGGGCCCAATTTCAATGCTGGGGTTTAAAGAGAAGTTTACCAGAGTGTTACTTTTTCTTCCAGCAAAGACATGTCTTGGAAGCCTAGTGATTTGGAATAATTACCTAGTATGATATCCATTCTCCTGGCTTTTATCACAGGAAATTATTAGGTAGAAAGGAACTTGAAGAGCAACTAAAAGGACAGGGGTAGGGGTCTTAGTATGAAGAGAAGGGGAAAAAGGAAAAGGCGGAATTTCCCAATCGTTTTTGAAACTTGGGTCAAAGGTGTTGCAAGGGTCAGATATATTGGGGGCTAATTTCATTTCTGTGTATGAGCCTCGGGCCAGGTGGCATGCCAAATTATCACCCATCCTTTAGGTTCTGCATCATGCAGGTGCTGAAGGCAGGAGGCAGTTCCAAGGAAGATCTCTTGGAACACAATGCTTCCTAATGGTAGAGAAACCCAGAGAAAACAAGCACGTGATGACATGAAAGGAAACAGGAACTGCTTTCCATCATAAGAAGTCCTCCACAGACCTGCCAATACCTGCAACTCTTTCTAGACTCATTCTGAGCCTATCCTCTGGGATGCCCTCTTCCCCTGAAGGCCACCCTGAGCAGCTCCAGTCTTCTCACCTCACCACCCCCCTCTCATCACCACCACTGCTCAAAAGCTACCAAAACGTAGCTGGTGCCTGACTGATCATTGCTGATGGTAAAACTGTCTTCAGAGACAAGAGAGTGCTTGTTTATGTGGCTCTGTTTAGGTACCCTGCATTGTCCTGAAATCAGTGCGGCCAGATGAAGGCACACTTTAGTGCTGACAGAGGCTTGGCTTCCACTGAAAGTGGGCTCTAGTGATCACATTTTCATTGCAGGGATCTCAGGTGGTCTCACCATTCCTTCCCAGTGCTCATAGGAAGGAAATTGGGAGATAATGGGGGTGTTTTGCCAGTTTGTGACAACTTAATGATGATCCATTTGTTGGAAAAAAATGATGCCCTACCCTATGTTTGAAATATAGTGAAGCAATCAAGTTTGGGCTAAATTTTCAGTCACCTCAAGAATATAATTAGCATTGCTGGTAGGCTTACGATTGAAAAGCAAGGGATCTCCCAGAAAAGGCTGGAAGTTTCAGTGCTCTTCAACCCTTTAGAAATACCTACAAGTTTAAAACCATCAATGCCGATACCCCTCAGGAGATTGTGAGGTCATTGATTTAGGGTGGGCATAAGCTTTTTATCTGTTGTAATTTTTCAGATGGTTACAATGTGCTGCCAGGGATAAGATCCACTGGGGTAGAGAATGCTACCACTGCAGGGTCTCATGTGTATTGAGACAGTCACAGTGTAAAGCAGCAGCATTGGTGATTCTGGGAGCCAAGTTTCACATGCAGTTAGTGTGAGCTCCGCTGGGAGAGCTGTGATCATTTAGAATAGTTTATACCCATGGAATCCAAGGGAAACTGGGACTCAGGTGACTAAGAGAGAGCCCCACCTAGGAAAGACTGATGGGCTCTGAGGATTCCCAGGAACAGGACCTGGGAGGGTTCTCTCCCTCTCAAACCTCTAAACCACACCATCTTCCATGATATGTGCACAAATAATATAAGCAATTGTGCCTTGTAATCGAATGCAACACAGTAATAAAAACAAGTTACTTAACTGCATTGCTCTTGGTTAGAGAATATATGCTGGTCTACACAAACTCTTTTGTCATTAGAACATATTGCACCGAAGAGGCTCCTGGAATGCTTGCAATGTTCTTTCTTGTTCTAGATACTGGTTACATAGGTGTGTTCAGTTTATAAAAATTGGTAGAGTTATACACTTATGAATTTGAAATAAAAAACTGACTAACCATTGCTTCCTTTTAAGATGCATATGGGGGTGTGGCTAGATAATTCATATCAGGGGAAAATAAATGTCTATAATGAACTCTTTTACTTACAGAGCTGGGAGGAGGAAAATGTGGGTGGGGTGGGGGCTGAAGAAAAACAGAAATTGCAATCCTGCCAGTTCTTCAGTGTTGCACAGGAATGAGCTCCCAAAGAGATGCCTTTTGTTTAGCAAAGTGACAAATGTATTTTTGAAGATGCAGAGGTGAACCCTGACGTGGGAGGGAGTGGAGAGCTAATGGCTCTGCCTGTAAATGCAGGGGAGGTACCTAAGGGAGAATCCATGTCTAAGGGGGGTTATCTGAGGGAGGGGATGATTAAGCTTTGTGATGGCAGGTTGGAGCCTATAGAAAAGATGCCTGGAAAGTGGTGGATGGACTTTAAGAAAAGGGATTTCAAGCTGTTTATGTTCTGTAATGAATACCTGCTCCATTGCTCCAAATCCCTGGCAACACCTGCAATTCTAGTTACTCTGCGACCCACCTGTGCTATATTACAAATCATCCAGATGGAGGGGCAGTGTAACTTAATAACCCAGAGATAGTATGGGTTAGTTTGGATATTTTAACTAGCTTATTGCAGAGAATTGGATTGAATTTTCTTTTAATGATGATACACGTCTGCAACTTGGTCTCTTAAACTGCAAAATGGAAAAGTGTACAAACTGACATTGGGTGCCTTATGAGACAGCTTAATTCTGACACATAAATTTTAACTGCTATTTTCATCTTCAAGTATAGTCAGTGTCTCACCAACAACTGTCATGTGGGATAGAGCAGCAAAACCTGAACTCAGGAGGTCATCTACATGTCTTGGGAAAGCTATTTAATATCTCTATTTGTTTCCTCATCTATAAAATGCAGGAAAATAAGTCCCAAATAGAGATATGCCAAGACCTAAATAAAAGAATGTATTTGAAGTTCTGTAGAAGATGGCATGTAGTGAACAATAAATATTAATACCTTCCCCTTTCACTTATATAATATTGCATGTAGAAGTGTTTTGTAAATTGCAAAGCAGCAAAGTAATTGTTAATGAAATTAGTGAGAAAAAATTTGTTGATTATTTTAAAAGTATTTTCTTCATAAGAGCAAATTTCTAGAAATAGGAAAAAGATTTTTGTGCAGTAAATTAAATGAAGGGTTTTAGTGCAGTGATTTTCAACTGTGATTGATTTTGTTTGCCAGGAGACATTTGGCAAAGTCTGGAGACATTTTTGGTTGTCACAAAGGGGAGAGTGCAACTGACTTCTAATGGGCAGAAGCCACATGAATAGCGTGCAGCGCACAGAACCATCCCCTACACTACAGAGTACCAGCTCTCAGTGCCTATGGCACTGACGTTGAGAACCTGGTAGTAAGGTGAGTTATTCTGGTTAGTCTTGGTTTCCAACTTTGTTGATACCTATGCACACATTAACATTTCTTAAATTTAAAGTATTTATCTGTTAGCCTGTGAACTCTTATAAATAATGAGAAATTTTCATTCTAAACTGATTACATATCCATGCCTACATAAATCGTATACCTGTAATAGCAATACAAAGCTTGTGTTCAGCCCCAGAGAAGTCTAAAAAACACTGACACTACACATTCTTCTCCTCACCTCATTAAAAGGTGTATATTTTTAAAATGTTACCATTTTTGCCTGGCTGGTGTGGCTTAGTGGATTGAGCGCTGGCCTGTGAAACAAAGGGTTGCTGGTTCCATTTCCAGTCAGTGCACACAGCTGGGTTGTGGGCCAGGTCCCCAGTGGAGGGTGTGTGAGAAGCAACCACACACTGATGTTTGTCAGCCTCTCTTTCTCTTTCCCTCCCTCTCTGTCTAAAAATAAATAAAATCTTTAAAAATTTTTTTTTAAAAAGCTGATGTTCTAAAAAAAATGTTACCATCTTGAAACCTGTACAGCCCTGCTTATCTTGAGCAATTACACTCATCTAAAGTAGAGAACTCTGCCACTCGGTCCCTTGATCTCTTTGCTCTGCTCCCTTCTCCTTCCTTACAAAAACCTCTACCTCCGCTGAGAAGTGGAGATGGGCTTTGAGACATGAGTCCCCCATCTTCCAGGTGGTCAGCACCTGACAACAAAGGTCACCACTTTCCTTTACATCAGCACCCGCCCCTCAAGTATTGGCTTTCTCAGTAGCAGGGAGCTAGACTAGCTTTCCGTTTCAAGGAGGTAGAGAGAAACAGTGATTGGTTGCTTCCTGTACGTGACCTAACCAGGGATAAAACATACAACCTAGTGATGTGCCCTGACCAAGGATCGAACCTGCAACTTTTGGTCCATGGGATGATGCTGCAACCAACTGTGATACTGAGCCAGGGCTCCTTTGAGTTCTGTTCATTTGCTCTGCTTGTCTTGGCTACAGGAATGCAGAGGGGAACTGGAGATGCTGACCTGGTGGAGAGGGCCCGCAGGCTGCAGGGAAGGGGCAGGAATTCTTAAATAGAACAAAGAGATTTTAACTCACTGTCATTCTCTAAGCCAAAAAGGACCAACCATACAAAAATCTTAGGGAAAAATCATTCATTTCCTAAAATGTCATTTTCAGACCATAATCAGTCATCCAGCAGGGATTTTTCAAATTAGCCATTCAAGAAAATAATAAATAATTGAGTTCTTGCCTAATTTTCCTCCATTACTCTAATTTAACCATATTTGATTTGATGTGCTTTTCTTCAGGATGATTTTTTAAACATTTGAAGGCAGCTTGTTCTAAATCAGCAATGACATGACCTGAATGCATATATTTATTTCCTTCATTAACTTTCTTAGCTATTCACTCTTCCTTGAAAGGATTTTTTAGATCCTTAGCTTCCTCTTACTTGACTACTCAGTGTAATTGTTCTCGTACAGAACATACAGGTCTTGCTTTCTTTCTGAGACTGTGAAGCCATACTTGTGTAGTTATAGGAAGTCATTCTGATGAAGGTTTTTGTGCATGTATGTACAGGATATAATTTTAGTTTTATTTTTGTTTGTTTTCAGGGGAGATAAAATTTTTACAATGAACCATGAGTACTATTCAAAGGGAACTTTTAATATATAGCTACAAGGTTATATTATAACTATGAAGAACAAAAACAGGAATGAAGTATTATTCCTGCAGCAGCGTAGAGGCCCTGAATTAACAATATGTACTCCTGACTTCTACAGACACAACTAAAAGTCACACTGTTATTCCTTTCTGCTGCTATACTATGAAAATTCATATCTTCAAAGACACAGCAAAACCGAATGAGTATATATGAATCATGCACTTCCTTCATAGTAAGCTAGGCTTCAGTTGGAAAAAACAGAACTACTCTGTTCTGGTGTCATCTACTCTAGGAGAAAACAGAGAGACAGTTATTTTAAGAGTCACTATGAACTTACAACAATTCAGCACAGATCAAGGGTGGCAAGAATGTCACTGGATAAAATTGATCCTTTGACTTAGCAGTTCTTTAGCATTTCCATTTTTGTCTATCTCTGAATGAGACAACAATGCCTTCTTGCAACTAGATGGTCATTCCACTTTTTTAGGACACAAAACTTTAAAATTTTTCAGCAAAACTTTATTGTTGCTGGTAAAGGCCTGCTTCATTGAATATAAGTGTATTGTTACCTGAGTCATAGAGTAGGCACACCTTGAGCATTATCATATAACATTAAACCATCCCCCAAATGTCATTGTACCAACCTAAGCCCTCGTTCATTCTACATGTGAGTTCTTCAAGTTCCACATCCTTGCCAGCTTCTGTTTTGGGCAACTAGCAGCCTGAGAGAAGAATCAGAATGTGCTTTTCTGGAGGTAAATATTATTTGTCTCCTTCTCCATTGTTCTTGTATGCACAAAATCTGATCTAATATTAAGAATTATGACACATTCAAAGAAGCAAAAAAATGGGAATTATTATTGAAAAAAGAAACAGCCGATAAGAGCAAACTGAGGCCCAGATGTTGGGCTTGTCAGACAAGGACTTTAAAATAACTGTAATAAATATGTTAAGAGATGTAGTGGGTAAAAGATACACACTGTGTAAACAGATGGACAATAGCCACAGGGACCTGATATAAAAAAAAACAAATAGAAATGTTAGAAATAAAAGCTTAAAAGATACGAGAATCATTCACATTGATTTAGCAGACTGAATGCAGCAGAGGAAAAAAAATCTGTGAGCTTGTAGACAAGTCAATTAAAAATATTCAAATAAAACTAAAAGAAGGAAAGAAAGGTGTGTAAAAAAGATAGAGGGTCTGAGTTTTTTGGGAAATAACAACAATGGCTGAACATTGTTCCTGTAATTAGAGTGCCAGGAGGAGAGCAGAGAGATGGAACATAGGGGAAATTTGAAGAAACAATGGTTGATAAATTTTTTTAATTGATAAGGATATTAACCCACAGGTTCAAGAATCTGATTGGACTTCAAGCAAGACACACACACACACACACACACAGTATCTGCTCCTACACGTGTCGGAGACAAACTGCTAAAAACCAAAGACAAAGAGCGTACCTGAAGAGCATTCAGGGGGTGGGGGAATCATTCTTTTCAGAGGAATAATGATAAGATAGTTGAATTCTCCCAGAAACAATGAAGATCAGAAAATACTAGAACACACCTTTAAAGTCCTGAAAAAGGAAAAAAACCTGTCAAGCTATCTTTATATATCTAGTGAAAATATCTTTCAAAAATGAAGGCAAGGTAAAGACATTTTCAAACAGAGTAAAGCTGAGAGAATTCATTGCCAAGAAACTGTCACTACAAGAAATACTAACAAAAAGCCCTGGCTGGGTGGTTTGGTTGGTTAAATCAAAAAGTTGGAGGTTCAATTCTGGTCAGGGCACGTACCTATGTTGTGAGTTTGATCTCCATTTGGGACACATTGGGGAGGAAATCGAATGATATTTCTCTATCACGTTGATGTCTCTCCTTCTCTCTCTCTCCCTAAAATCAATTTAAGAAAACAAATCTTGGGGTGAGAAGGGAAATACTAACAAAAGGTTTCAGACTAAAGGGAAATCATACCAAATAGAAACAAGAATTTACAGATAAAGTGAAGAATACCAAAAAGTGTCAATATGTGGGTTTAGCATAAACTCTTGGCTTTGATAAATCAAGTCATGGTCATCAATACTTTGCCCAAAGGGAAGTGGTATGGGTAATGGACACATTTCCTCCAGAGTGCGTGAGCTCTCTAGCTGTCTGTCATAAAGAGCTGGCCACCATCTCGAGCTTGCTTGGGACATTTGTGAAAGTGTAACCCATACAGGCACTATTCTGGGGGCTCCTCCTTCCTTTCCTCTTGAGTATATTTCTTTCATAAAATCATTTTATAATGAAACACATCACTACCTGCCAGTAGTGTGGCAGGAGTGCTAAGTTTGAATAGATACGGAAAGAAAAGAGCAGTGTTGTGGGATGGGCACAGGTAAGTGGAGCGGCTGCAGCACTCCGACCAGCTTACAACAGCTCATGTGCCTCTTGTGCAGTTTTAGTCCAAGAGCACTCCTCATTCTGGATGGTCATTTGAGGTGAATTTAGAATTTATAGCACATACAGCCCCAAAATGTGTCTCTTAGCTTACACTCAGTGTTAGAATAGTGGGACTTTCTTTCAATTTTGTGGTCTATTTTTTACCCTTAATTTTCAGTTTTTGCCCATTTGTGTGTCTTCCCAGGTATTACATTGGATAGATCAGGTAAATCTAACCTGTTTCTTTTACAACTCTTTGTTATGTGAGTTTTCATACATACAGGAAAGCTGAAAGAATTCTACAGGGAATTTCTGTATATGCACCATTTAGGTGCTACCTTAAGTATTGCTTTTACTTATTAATGATAACTTTTAAATTTTTAGACACACATTACAATAGATTTTAGTTTGATTCAAGAAGATTATTATTATGTATATTCTCAAGACCTCTGAGTATTAGATATGCTTTTAAATATTAATAATTGTTGGGAATTGCCCTGCTTGGTTTCAGAAGCTATAACATGCTCCCTGAGCCACCCCTGCCACCTTCCACAGTTAAGGCTGAGTGAGCGACCTACAAACCAGAAGCCACTAGGGAGACAAAGCTTATCTCCCTGGCAGGGGTGCCACTTCTGCTCCTTTTTCTTCACCCTGCCTGGCCCTCAATGCTTGATCGGTTAGCCAATGATGTGTAAGATTCCCCAAGGGGGAAACAACCTAAGACAGGCACTATCACATGGAGGCTCTCAGGGAAGAACTTGGGGGCTATAGAAAAAACAGGTGATGGACCCTTGCCCCTCAGCTTTGACGTAGCCTGAGTCCTCATTCTGTCTGCAAGAAGTCTCCTAATCTCTTGGCTGCCTTACTTTCCTTGCCTGACTTAAACCTGAAACAATGGCAGAGGGCAGTGCAGGCCTGTGCTGGAAAGGGCAGGTTCCCCAGGCAATCCATCCTAAGAAAGAATGTGTAAAATCCCGTGAAATCTGCTTTGTTTAGAATGCTCTCAATTAAATGATAAAGGTCCGAGCAGGAAATGAGTTTGTCTCCCAAAGTTTTGTAGCCCTTTAGCTAACAGACTGTGACTCAGAATAGGCCCTCAGAGTTCTTTGTTATCTATTGTGTGATCCTTACTTCCTGCAATGATTAATGAGCTTTACCTCTATTCCTGTGCAAAATGAAGCTAATAAAAGCCCACTGAGGAAAAAGCTCTTGGCCCTTCGCCTTTGAGAGATTGGCCATCTTTCCCCCCAAGCAAATCATGTCTTGGTAGACTTATTCTCATCTGTGGTGACCTGAGGAGCCCTGTGGGTGGAGCCCCCCCACAAATAATAAAAAATAATTAACCAAAGAAATAAAAATTGGAGTGTATATAGTTGGATGATAAATGATATATCTGTAATATTTTAATAAATGGAGAATTGAAGCCATCATTTTAACAACTCATGTCTTAAGATATTTTTGATAGTTAACTGAATGTTATAAACTATTCAATTCATTCTGTAGGTAGAAAAAATTGGTTGATTGAAAGGAAAGGGGAAATAAGTGACCTTGATGTCAATTAGGTCCAGGTTGCACCAATTAAAAATTTACTTAAAATATAAATCAATCTTAGAATTCAAGAGATCTCCTATTGTATCTCCCATCCAAGTACTAACCAGGCCCGACCCTGCTTAGCTTCCAAGATCAGAGGAGATCGGGTGTGTTCAGGGTGGTATGGCCGTAGACAAGAGATCTCCTTTTGTAAATGATTTTTAAAGTCTATTATATAGTCACATAGTCTCATGCCAGATAATAAACACAATAATGAGAAAATTCTTCTTGGCTTTGTGATTCATCACCTTCCAATAATTTCATGATTTGGGAAAAGACAAGAGCTGCAGCAGCAAGTGGGTTGACTTTTTGAGAAGCCAAAAGATGGCCTCAAAGTCCTTTCAAAGGAGTATTTAAACTCTAATCTCCTTTAAAAGGGTGTTTTATACAAAAACCTTGCTTGTGGTATTCCTGCAGTTTACATTTTTCTCCTTGTACTACAGCATTTTTAACATCCCTGCCAAGGGATCATAAAGCAATCTGACTCATATAGCAATGCCCTATATGTTAGATTTTTTTAAAAAAAATTGCGTTTCCCTGGCACATATTACAAAGATCCCCCCCCCCCACACACACACACAGATCAAAACCAAAAGCTTGGACTGTGCCAATGTTTGTTTCAACTTGACTCACCACCCGCCAGGGCCTGACTTGGGCTGGCAGCCCAAAGGGAAAATCCTGCCTGAGTGCATTACTGCCTCTGCATCTTTCCCCTGCTCCAGTGCACAGACCCAGATTAGCTGGGAGAGGAGACAAGGCAAATTTAACTGGAGCTGAATTCTGAGAGGCAGGAGGGTTTGGGATAGCACAAACATTTGGTGAGGTCTAAGTAGAAATGACTTTTGAGGGAAAGAGTTTGAGCAAGAACAAGGTTGTTCATGATTCCAAACTGGTGCCAGGGCTTTTTAGCCAGAATTGCTTTCAGGACAAGACTTTTCCTCTGGAGAAGCATAAGGCCTAAAAACCAGCCATCTTTTGCTCCTTAAAACTTCAGAATATATAAAATTTTAAAACAAAACCTCATTCATGTTCAAGAACTTACCTAAAATAAAAATAAAATGGAATAATATGTTCTTTCTTTCTAAGATCCCTTTCAACACTAGGTTTTTACATACTAGATGTAGAATTCTTTTTCAAAGTAACTTGCAGGAAAAAGAAATATAGCTTTATTCGATAATTATTGATTTTTCCTTTTACCCATTGTCCAGATTTTTCCAGATGAATTACACTGTTAGTTGGCTGTTTGTAGCCTCAAATACCGTTACAGGCAGAATAGGTATCACACAGTCTGCTCTGCTCTTCCCCACCGAATCCCTGAGTCTAGGATGAGCTCCAGAGGGCCCATGAATTCCTGCAACAGGAAAAACTTAGAACACGTGCACACATAAACATCTTGCTAGAGAGAAGTCTCATGGCTTTTATCAGATATTCACATCCAAAACATGAAGAAATGCTGCATTACGATCTTTCAAAATGTAAAACTGTGGCTTCCCACATAACTTTATTGTACAGGACAATGTTAATCCTATAAAGAAATAGCCTGCTTGTTCTAGTTATTGTGGTAAAGTAATAAATAGACATTGTGATTTATCCAAAAGCAAAGTTAGAGAAAAATTGAAAGTATTTGTACTAAGGTTTACAATGCATCTGTAATACAACTATGATAAAAGAAACATTAGAAGAAGAAACATTAAATCGACACAAAGTTAATTGTTTCATGAATAATATGTATGCTGGAGTCTCTGAGAAATCTTGCCTTAGCTTATTCCCAGGGGAAGGGAACGAATGACTCCTTTCTGTTTGAAATCTCTGCTTACAAGAGTCACAACACTGAGTGAACATCTTAAGAGATTATCCACATTCAAGTTCAAATGTATTGTTGTAATAGGATTTAAATACTTCAATCGTACATTGATAATGTGGTACAATCACTTGGAATCTTTGATTAAAAAGCATTTAGTGTGTATTTTATTGTCGAAAAATAAAAAATTTTTAGAGATTCAACTAAAATTGAACTGAATTTTCAATACCATATTTCAGAATGAGAAAAAGGGAGAAGCTGATGTACAATGAGATAAATTTAAGAAAAACTGTAGGTTATTCACATAAACATATGTCCTCTTAGAATAAACACACATTAAAGTTAAGAAATATAATAATCTTATATCTTACCAATCATTATTTCTCTTCTCTTTCATGTAGCAAATGAGTAACATCATCTTCCAAGTAATAAAAAGTGCTTCTGAACCGAAAAATGTGTGTTCTCACTGATTTGTGTTTTACAGAGAGTCAGGAATTTAATCTGTTCTAAGAGTTAATGAATATAAGGATTTCACCTTTCAGGGTGCAGGAAACAAAACCGAGCATCTACATTCCCACCAAATTATCAGTGTACACTTGAGGTGTTTGAATCTAAGCCTGTCACACACTCTAGTAAGTTGAATAATATTGATGTGCTATCCAGTAATGTGTGGGCTTGCTTTTGTAAGTGTGCTTTAATCTTAATAATGGATGTAAGGCAAAAAGAAAGGAACTCTATGGACATCTATACAAGGAATGTTTTTTCCAAGCTGGACTATACTATTTGATCCCAAAATAGTATACATTTAACATTTGTAGAGGATCAGCTCAGAAAGGGATAGAATTACACATACTTATATCCCTTGAGACATCATTGGTGGCTTTGTTTTGGACACTTATTCCAGATATCCAGAAATATTATTATGAGATTAAAATGACATTGATGAACAACCTAAGATTTTTTACCCCTCACTATGCTGTGAGCACAATAATATGAAGCTCACAGATTTCAGGTAGAGCAAAGGTAGAGCTTAAGGTGGAAGAAAGCAAAGTGACTAGCGAATCAAGTAAGTCGCTATCATAGCAAGCATGTCAAGTGGAAATATCAGTCTCAATCCAAAGCATAAAGCAAAGCAGAGAGACAGAAGTGGAATCCACAAACAAAAGCATTTGATAGGAAAAACATAGAGAGCATCAATAAAAACCAAGAACCAATGGAATCTTGTGCCAAGATTGGATTTAAGCTCATGATAGAGCAGCCAAAGAATTACTTTTGTCCTCATTGAAGAAACAGACATTTGAATTAGAGCTCCTGGATCTAAGAAAATGCAGTCATGCACCTTCCTACATAAATTTAAGCCCATCAGAGGAATGGCCGTGAGAGGTTTACCTGGTCTCGCCACTTGAATTTGCAACAAGTGGAATGGCTATAATTTAACAAAGGATTCCCTGTGCGACACATGAACACAGCTGAGAGATTTATTCATTGAAACATCTGAAGATGGGCAAGTGCCAGGCTGCCACCTACACTCCCTGCAGCTCTGGGGAGCAGAGAGTTACAGACAGGTTCCTGATCCCGCCAGAGTGGTTAGTATGTGCTGAGGCTGAGCCCGGTGATGGGGCAAATACGGAGCACAGAGAGTGGTGATGGTTGTCTGGCAGCACCAACACGAGGCAGAAAAAAAGCCCTGGAGCCTGGCTGCTCCCCTCTCCCTCCCAGAGCTAGCAGTGGGGTACAGAGCACATTACTTGCAGCCCCGAGACCTGGAAAGGCATGAGCATTTTCCCCTGAGCGGTAGGCACAGGCTGCAACTACTCCTCTACATTTATTTTTATGTGGGAAATTCTTCCTGTTCACTGCTTTTTTGTCATTCATAATTAAATTATGTTAATAATTTATACTTATCAAGGTGGATTAAAAGACTGTAATTAAAGCTAATTATTTAACAAAAATGGCTTCTGGGTGATGTTATTCTTCTTTTTATTTTTCTGTAACTCTAATTCCTGTAGATTTGACAATTTACACTATATATAAAGAACTCTAAAGATTTCACCAAAAGTACTGTAACTGATAAATGATTTCAGTAAAGTAACAGGATACAAAACAAACATCTAGAAATCAGTTGCATTTCTATACACCAACAATGAACTAATAGAAAGGAAAACTAAGAAAACAATCCCATTCACAACTGCTTTGAAAAATACCTAGGAATAAATTTACCAAGAATATAAAAAACCTGTACTCAGAAAATTATAAAACACTGAAGAAAAAAACTGAGGAAGATACAAACAAGGGGAAGCACATACCACGTTCATGGGTAGCAAGAATTAACATCATTAAAATGTCCATACTGCCCAAAGCAATCTATAGATTCAATGCAATTCCTATCAAGACATCAATGCCATATTTCACAGAACTAGAACAAATATTCCAAAAATTTATATGGAACCACAAAAGAACCTGAATGGTCACAGCAATCTTGAGAAAGAAGAACACAGTTCAAGGAATCATGCTGCTATCAAACTATACTATAAGGCCATAGTAATCAAAACAGCATAGCATTGTTCTTGCATAAAAACAGATGCATAGATCAATTGGAACAGAATAGAGAAACTAGAAATAAACACACACCTTTATTATCAATATCTCACAAAGTAGCCAAGAACTTACATTGAGGTAAGATAGTCTATTCACTAAATGGTGTTGAGAATATTGGACAGATATCTTAAAAATGAAATTATACCACCTTCTTACACCATACACAAGAATAAACTCAAAAACGGGTTAAAGACCAATGTGTTAGATTCAAAACCATAAAAATCCTAGAAGAAAACATAGGCAGTAAAATCTCAGACATTTCTCATAACAATATTTTTTTTCTGCTGCCTCCTTGGACAAGGGAATTAAAAGATGAAAAACAAATGGGACTACATCAAACTAAAAAGGTTTTGCACAGCAAAGGAAATCATCAACAAAATGAAAAGACAACATATTTGCCAATGATACATGTGATAAGGGGTTAATATACAAGGTTTATAAAGAACTTATGCAACTCAACACATATATATATGCACACACAAAACACCAAAATCTAATTAAAAAATGGGCAAAGGACCTGAATAGGCACTTCTACAAAGGATACATACAGATGGTCAATAGACATATGAAAGGATGCTCAATGTCACTAGTCATCAGAGAAATGCAAATTAAAACCTCAGTGAGGTACCATCTCACACCAGTCAGAATGGCTATCTGTTGGTGAGAATGCAGATTGGGCAGCCACTGTGGAAAGCAGCATAGGGTTATCAAAAAAAAATTAAAAATGGAAATGCCTCAAGACTCAGACATTCCACTTCTAGGAATATATTTGAAGAAACATGAAACACTAATATGAAAGAATATAAGCATCCCTATGTTCATTACAGTGTTATCTACAATAGCCAAGATTTGGAAGTAGTACAAGTGTCCATCAGTAGATGAGTGGATAAAAAGAGCTGTGGTGTATTTACACAATGGAATACTAATTGGGTATAAAAACCAAAAAGGAAATCTTACCTTTTGCAACAGTATGGATACACCTGGAGGGTATTATGCTAAGTGAAATAAGTCAGTCAGAGAAAGACAAATGCCATATGATTTCATTCATATGTGGAATCTAATGAAAAACATTAACTACAAAACAATGTAGGAACAGACTCATAGACACAGGGAACAGACTGACAGCTGTCAGAGGGGAGGGTGTTGAGGGGCTGGGTGAAACAGATAAAGGGATTAAGCAAAAAAAAACCCCTCTTAGACAGAGGCAACATATGGTGATTACCAGAGGGAAAGGGAGCCAGGGAGGTAGGAGAGGGTAAAGAGGGAATGAATGGTGATGGAGGGAAATGACTTCAGGTGGCGAACACACAATACAATATACAGATGATGTATTATAGAATTATATACTTGAAACTTATATAATTTTATTAACCAATGTCATCCCAACAAATTCAATTTTTTAAAAAAGATGAATTTGATCGGTTCACTCCAATCTGTCCCTATCTCTGAAATGCCGCTGCTCAACAGGAGAACAGCACACTTCTGAGCACCTTGAAATGTTTGTCAGTTATGATATAACTTCCGATAAACTAGCTATGAAAATAAAGATGACACACATGTTCAGAGCCTCAAAAAAACAATGTACTTACAATAAATTTAACTTTAAAAATTGCAAAAATTAAATGTTAAGTGTAAGGCATGATTTTGAAATAAAGTATATAATATTATTTAGAGAATATCAGATTCTTTCCACTACTACTAAACAAATGTTGAACAAGCATTTTAAAAATTATTAGTCTTGCAGAGTATAAAACGTATATCAAGTTGTCCCTAATGGCATGTGAGCTCCTTTATCCCTGATTTTATCTATACATCATTCATATTATTTAATAAGTTTTCTCAAATGCATGGATAAATGAATTATCAAAATGAAACATATCTAAACAACTTTAGTATGAAGAGTTCTGTTCTCTAATTTGATTGTTTTTTTTCTGCCTGAGATTGTCTTGTATATATATATATTGTCTTGTATATATATACACTCAATTATATATATATATAATTTGACTGAATGATCTTAATTTCTGTTATTTATCCTCCAAATTCATATGTTGAAGCCCTAACCTCCTATACAAGAAAATGTGACCTTATTTGAAATAGGTCTGTTGTAGATGTACTTATTTGAGATGAAGGTATATTACAGCAGGGAAGGCCCTAATCCAGTATGGCCTGTGTCCCTATAAAAAAAGGAAATTTGGGTACAGCCATGTACACAGGGATAGTGCCGTGTGAAGACAAGGCAGAACTCAGGGTGATGCCATAAGCCATATGCCATATATGTATGGTTCAAGAGTCCCCTAAACACAACTCTGGTCGTATTATTCTCAACCTCACCAACATTCCATAGCTTACTATCGACTTATACATTGTGGCCCCAGACTTTGCACTGTAGTCCTATTTTCTCTGTTTGTCATGCCTTCTTTATTCTGTCCATCTATTCTGTCTTCTAATGAAATCACGTTATTCAATTTCCAAACTATGTCTTATGTTTTGCTTTGTAAAGATTTTGTTTAGGTTGTTCCCTTCCCCTAGGAATACCTCATACCTATTTAACAAAATTCTACTCATTTTCTAGACATTTCTCAAATGTCTTTTGTGAAGCCTTTTCTGATTCTGCCAACCAAATGAAATCTCTCCCTCTTTTAGAGCTGCTTAGAACTAATGGTACTAATCCTGTTCTATCTTCCAATGTAGGCACATATGCATTTACCTTATTTCCCTTTCTGCTCTACTGGAATTTCCTTGAGGTAGAACTTGATTATTTTTCCTCTTTGTATTCCCTATAACACCAAGATGTTAAGTGAATTAACACCTGTATAGCAGAAGATATAAGACAGAGAATCTTCTTTCACTTAAATTTCTACAGATTAGCCTTCCAGAATGTAAAATGAAAGATAAACTATTAATAGGTGATTCAAGCTGTAATTTGGAAATAAGTGATTATACCTTTGGCTTATTATAGTCTTAAAGAATAATGATTTGAAATTTTGATTTGTTTGATTATGAAAGTAAGAGAAAATCTATCGATGAGACTATGTTAAAGATGTAAACATTTCTCCAAAGCTTGGAACTCAGTATATTTAATTTGATTTCACCCTTCTATTTGATTAGACAATATAAAAAAGGATCACTCTGCACAGACACACAATACTAGGTATGGAAGATAATAAACTAACCTTTTGGGCAACATCAGTCTAAAAAATGACTATTGTTCATAGTATAACCAAATAGTAGTTCTTAGCTTTTGGTACTTGCATCAATACCTTATAGAGAGACAAAACAAAACAAAACTTTAGAAAAAATTGGAGAGTTTTCCTTGTTATCTCTTTCAATCCACACATTTTAAAATGAATTGGTTTTATGAAGACTCTGTTTCTAGATACCTGTGATAAGTTTCATTGGCCATATCTGTTTTCTCTAGTAATTTTCCTGCAGACTTTTATCTGACTTACTTCTAGCCATGCTCCTTAGGAGGGTTTATGATGTTGGAGGAGTCTGCTTTTGAATCTTCCACCTGTAGGTTAGTTCCATGTGCCCCTCAGGACATTTCCAGGCAGACTGTAGCCACTATGCTTTGTAGATTTTTTTAAATTAAATACTTTTGAATTTTATTGTTGTTCAAGTACAGTTTTCTGCCTTTTTCCCCCACCCCTCCCCATCACCCCAGCCATCCCCATCTCCCTTTCCTGTTTCCACCTCCCCTTGCTTTTGTCCATGTGTCCTTTATACATTTTCCTGACAACCCTACCCCGTCCCCCACATTATTCCCTCCTCTCTCCCTTCTGGTTACTGTCAGTTTGTTCTTAATTGCAATGTCTTTGGTTATATTTTGCTTGTTTGTTTGTTTTGTTGCTTAGGTTCCAGTTAAAGGTGAGATCATGTGGTGTTTATCTTTCACCGCCTGGCTTAGTTCACTTAGCATAATGCTCTCCAGTTCTATCCATGCTGTCACAAAGGATAGGAGCACTTTTCTTTCTGCTTCATAGAATTCAATTGTATAAATGTACCACAGTTTTTTCATCCACTCATTTACTGATGGGCACTTCGGTTGCTTCCAGCACTTGGCTATTGTAAATTGTGCTGCTATGAACATTGGGGCGCATAGGTTCTTTTGGATTGGTGTGTCAAGGTTCTCAAGATATAGTCCTACCAGTGGAATTGATAGAGTTTGAAGAGAACATAAATGAATACACTTCTTTCAGTCATGATCAGTTATAGAGAATATTAGTCACTGATATACATCTTTGATTCATACTTTATAGTTACCCAAAGATACTACATGCTGAAACTGACAAAGACAGTGTCTGAATAGATAATAATATGTATTGCTAAAGATAACTGACTATGCAAACTAAGGAGCAGTTTAACATCCAAAATCAAAGATGATATAAGTGGGTTTTTATCGTGAACTATTTAACTATAATATACTTTGAATTTTTTAGTAACAGTAGAAAAATATTGTATTTTATTTCTACTTTTGCTTCTGCTTTTTAACCAACACCATAGCTGACATTTAAATGATAATTTCAGGCCCTGGCTGGCATAGCTCAGTGGATTGAGCTTGGGCTGCGAACCAAAGCATCGCAGGTTTGATTCCCAGTCAGGGCACATGCCTGGGTTGCAGGCCAGGTCCCCAGTGGGGACCACATGAGATGCAACCACACATTGATGTTTCTCTCTCTCTCCTTCTCCCTCCCTTCCCCTCTCTAAAAATAAATAAATAAAATCTTTAAAAAAATTATAATTTCAGAATTAGTACATTGAAAAGGACACTAGAAATTGGGGAACTAGCCTTTGCTGGTGTAGCTCAGTGGATTGAGTGTGGGCCTGCAAACCAAAGGGTTGCTGGTTCGATTCCCAGTCAGGGCACATGCCTGGGTTGCAGGCGAGGTCCTCAGTTGGGGGAGTGTGAGAGGCAAAAACACATTGATGTTTCTCTCCCTCTTTTTCTTCTTCCTTTCCCTTCTCTCTAAAAATTCAATAAATAAAATCTTTAAAAAAAGAAATTGGGGAGCTAAGGAGGCTATCCTGGAAATTAAAATTTGCCGGATTATATTTTGCAAACATTAGCTCTATGAGAAGACTGTGGGGTAAAGGAGAGTTCATGGTCAAACATGCGTGGCATGACATAAATTTAAAACACTCATGAATTTAAAATATTGGTTTGGCCAAATAGTCCATTTAGTTTTTCCATAAAATAAAAGACACATTTCATTTTTGCCAATAACTTTAATTGGTTTGTATATTTTGAGTATGCAGGTTATAACCTGTGTGGTGGAACACTGATTGTTCTCAAAGTCTTGATTTGATTGCTATTTACTTTAACTGGTCTATTTGACAATGGAGCATTGTCCAGTGAGAAATCCCCAGCATAAAACTTCGCAAACCACTTTTGACAAGTTAGATCGGGCACAGCATCTTCTTTATACACTGCACAAATCTTTTTTTTGCATTTCAGTTGTGTTTTTTTTTAAAAGCTTTTATTTGTTTATTTTTAGACAGCAGGGAAGGTTGGGACAAAAAGAACGAGAGAAACATCAATGTGTGGTTGCCTCTCATGTGCCCCTCACTGGGAACTTAGCCTCACAGCCCAGGTATGTGCCCTACACTGAAAATCGAACCAGTGACCCTTTAGTTTGCAGGCCAGTGCTCCGTCCACTGAGCCACACCAGCCAGGGCTCAGTTGTGTTTTTACCTTACTTGAAAAAATAAAGCATAATATGCCAAAAATGTTGCTTATTTTCTTCCATCTTCAATATTAAAATAACTACACAGAAATTCACCAATTTTGATAACTTTTTAAAAATGCTCACTGATATGACAGCTGTCACAATACAATCTAACAAAATTGTTTCAAATGAAATTAAATACAAGTGCTATTATAGTCATCTTACAGAAAAAAACAAACTTTTTGGCCAACTCAATATAAAGACTCATATTTTACCTTAATGCATAATTCCCTTCTTTTCAAAATCTTGTTTCTATCTCTGCAGAACATACACTTTTAGAAGCAGAAGCCAAAGAGGTGTGTGTATGTAGTACATGTACACAATAACAAACTAACTTGTAGAGAAGAGCTTAGAGCAAAGCAATAGACGATTGCCTCATTCATGCATGTTACCAGAGACAAGCTTTTTAAATTACTTAGTGATGAAGCAAATGGAATGCAAGGGTAAATTTCCTTTCTGTAGTTCCAATGATATGATCTGCAGTCTTCTCAAAATACAATATTCTTATTATAAAAATCACTTGGATTTTCTCTTCTACATTCCATTAGTTGCTTAAGTTTTGCCATATTGTAATTAGCTTTATATTAGACTATAACTTTTTAATACAGTTATGTGGAAGTGTAAATTATCTTTTCAAAAAATATACATAACAAAAAATTTACCACATGAACCATTTTAAGTGCACAGTTCAGTGGTATCAAGTATAGTTATATTGTTGTGCCACCACCACCACCATCCACAGAACTCTCATCTTGCAAAGCTTGAAATCTCCCTATTAAATAATAACCCTGCAGCCCCTGGAAAACACCCTTTTACTCACTTTCTCTATGAATTTGACTACCGTCAATACCTAATGGAAGTGGAATCATACAAATTTCCTTTTTTCTTGAATGGTTTTCATTTTATCCACAGTGTAAATCACAATATTTGTTGTTAACTTAGAAACCTCTTTTGGGAGCTTCGTTGACCTCTTTTTGTTTGCATTACTTCTCTTCTAGGACTGATGTATTAGTCTGGGCTTTCATTTTATTGAAGTGGTGGCAGGACTTCGTACTTCAAGGTGTCTTCATTTTTCTCCTACATTGTCCTATTTTGCTTCACTGTTGTCTAATGTTCAGTTTTGGTGAGGCAAATATAATCTGATGGTGTTTGTAAATGTCTTCCTTTGTAGGTGACTCTCACCTTCCTTTCTGTGGAAACACTTAAGATTTTTTTTATGCTCAATATTCTACAACTTTACAAAGATATATCTATGGCTAAGTATTTTTTAATCAATTTCTGTACACAAGACCTTTACATTTTTAGAGTCCTTTTTACATTTGAGGGATTCTGTCTTTTTCCAGGCATCTAGAATTTATTTCATAATTTCCTCTCAGTATTTTCCTTTATTTTTATTTTTATTTTTATTTTTTATGTTGTTACAGTTGTTCCTGCTTTTTCTCTCTTTCCCCTCCTCCACCTAGCCCCACTGGAAACTCTGGATTTTTGAATGACCAGATGGTTTAAAAAAACACTCTATCTGCCCTGGCTGGCATAGCTCAGTGGATTGAGCTTGGGCTGTGAACCAAAGCATCGCAGGTTCGATTCCCAGTCAGGGCACATGCCTGGGTTGCAGGCCAGGTACCCAGTGGGGACCACATGAGACGCAACCACACATTGATGTTTCTTTCTCTCTCCTTCTCCCTCCCTTCCCCTTTCTAAAAAATAAATAAATAAATAAATAAAATCTTTAAAAAAACACTCTATCTTTCTATCATATTCTCTCTCTCTTTGTATATATATACTTTTAGTCCTTTTGCTCTATATTCTATGAGGCTTATTTTTTTTTTGCTTTGGCTATTTTTCCTGTCTCATTGAATTTTCTATATTAATAGTTATGTGCTTTTAAAATACATTCTTATTCTTTAATTATTCTTTCTTTTATCAAGGAAATATTATTATAAATGTATTTTAGTGTACCATTTATTTCATTTTTTAAAGTCTATTTTTTCCCTAATCAATGTTTTTCCACTAGTGTCAGTTTTTAAAATTTATTTTGGTTTTGGTATTTTATGCTGCTAGCTCTTCTCATATGCCAAGAGATGTTTGGTATTCATTTATGTTTTAAAAAGGACTAAGTATTTGGGTGCCCTTTGGGCACACTGGTGTAAGTGGTACTATTCTCTTGTCACTTTTAACAGCATTTCTGATTTGCAACTCTGTCTTATTTGGCAAAGGCAGGGATATTGTGAATAGTGGGCTTTGGTTTAGGATGAATAAGTAAAGCACCTGATTTCCTCCCCACTATAATGCTTCATCCTCACTTCCATGTGTTTTTTTCCCTCTTAAATGCTAACAGGAAGAGTAATAGGCAGAAGAACATTGCATCTTAAAATGCTTAGTCATCAAGGAGTAAAGATAAATCAACAGAAATAGAGACAAGAAGAGCAATGCATTTTAAAGTGTTTTCACTTTTTTTGTATTGTATTGTTTTTTAAAGTACTAAAGAGCCACAGAAACAGTATATTAATTAAATTTACTTATTTGTGCTTAAAAAGAAAAACTCATCACTGGCTGGTGTGGCTCAGTAGATTGAGGGCCGGCCTGCGAACCAAAATGTTGCTGGTTCAATTCCCAGTCTGGGGCACATGTCTGGGTTGCATGTCAGGTCCTTGGTGGGGGTGCTCAAGAGGCAACCACACATTGATATTTCTCTCCCTCTCTTTCTCCCTTCCTTCCCCTCTCTAACAATAAATAAAATCTTTTTATAAAAAGTTATTTAAAAAAAAGAAAAACCTTAAAGAACTACCAATATAAGTAAGTTCCTTATCCTGATAGAGATTATAAACCAAAAATTTGCACTAAACACTATGAACACTATGCCTAGACAGAGGAAGATAAGGATATCCACTGTTCCCACAGTCGTTTTCAACGAAGTAGGTGGTTCGCACCAACGCCTAAGAATAGAGTACCTAAGAACACAGAAGAAAGGGAAGGATTGAAAGTAAATAGAAAAAACTACCTATAATTGCAGCATAACATTATAATATTTTATATTATGTACTTTATATTATAGAATAATATAGCAAAATAATATTTTATATTATAGCATAGTATAGCAAAATAACATTTTAAAATGCAGAACTACTACTAGAACTAATAAGAAAATTCAGCACACTTGTTAGGTATAAGAATGCCAGTAGTGACTGTGTATAAAAAAAAACAAAAATAAGTACAACTCCCAAAAGGAATTAACTAAATTTCAAGAATTAACTAAAAAGACAAAAGTCTTCCATAAAGTAAATTTGTAAATGCTGTGAATAAATGAGGAGCTACCGTATTTTGCTGTGTATAATGTGCAACCACAATTTGTACACATCATACATGGGATTGTTATGCCCATTATTATACCCATGGTATGTAATCATTATACCCATATATAAAGCACATCCTTGTCTTTTCCTCAAAAATTTTGGGAAAAAGTGCACATAATACACAGCAAAATATGCTAATTTGAGGCTCTTGTATAGGATGACTTCATATAATAAAGATATCAATTTTCCCTATTTTAATCTATAAATGCAATCTCACTTAGGATCCTAGTTAGACTTTTTGAAGAAATTGATGAACACACTAAAATTTATGTATAAGTAAAGTTATATAAAAACTGGAAAAAAGTAAAGGAATGAAAAATTCCCATACCATTTATTAAGACATATTGCAGAACTATAATAAAAACATTGTGGGTTTTGGCACAACATAAGATAAATTAATAATGAAACAAAGAAAATAGCTTAGAGACAGAGCCATGCATATATGAAGATAATTTATCATAAATATGTCACTACAAATCAATGGGTAAAGAAAAAATTTAGTAGCACATACTGGGAAAATGAACACACTAACTAAAGGAAAATAAGATTAGATCCTAATAAAATACCATGTATAATGATGGAATCCAGGTGTATTAAAGACCTAAAGAAAGGGTAAAACTACCATGTGATCTCACCTTTAACAGGAACCTAAACAACAAAACAAAGAAACAAGTAAATTATAACAAAGGACACTGAAATGGAGGATGGGATGTCAGGGCCCAGAGGGGAGAGGGGAGGGAATTCCAGGGGAGAAGGGAAGGGTTTACAGGAACAAATATAGAGGACACATGGACAAAACTACAGGGATTGGAAATGGAAGGGAGGTGGGGAGGGATGGGTGGGTGGGCTGGAATGGGAATAAAAGATAGAAACTGTACTGAATAATCTAAAATAAAAAATTAAAAAAAAAGAAAGGGTAAAACTACAAAGTTAAAGGAGAAGATACTGGAGAATAGCATACTAACTTAGAGAAATACTTCTTAATGAAACTTCAAAAGAGCCATAGGCAAAAAAATATTTGTATGAGCTTGATTATATCAACACTAAGGATTTCAGTTCAACATTGGGCACCCTAGACAAAGTTAAGTAGATGATAGAAGGAAGAAGATATCTGCATATTAAAAACTGTCAGAAATCCAAATCTGGTCTAAACAAGGAATTTATAAACTTAAGAAGAACAAAACCAGAAACCCAAAGAGAAAATGGTCAAAGCATGTGAAAGTATTTTATAATCTCTATTGACTATTTCTTACTTTATTATTTTCCATAGAAATTTAACTTACTCCAGAAAGACTCATGTTCCTACTTCTTAAAACTATTTATTTTTATGTTAATACTATGAGAGTATAAAATGAATGTTAATGTTTTAAAACCTCAGGTAGTAACAGTTATTGTAACTCCCCTGGAAAGTCTGGCGATTATGCAACAAACACACAGGACTCTGACTTCAGTGATGAAGTTCTCTAAAAAGACTCATTGGAGTTACAATTATCAAGTCATTTTAAAGGAAAGGATAAATGCATTTTATAAAGCAAATTGGCATGGGAAACAATGTAGTATCAGGATTCATCAATGTGTATATCTCACCATTTCCCCTCCAGGTTTAAACAAATATTACATGAATGAGGACTCTTGTAAAATGTTATGTTTTGAAATAGATTTCATTAATGCTTTCTAGTGATAATTTATTTCTTCCTTTATGCACAAGTCTCTTCTTATACTAATAATGGATAGCTTATTTGCATATAAATAGATTTCAGTATTTGCTGAAGCAGAAAGCAAATATGTTTCTCCCTTTTTTTTCTCTTTTTATTTTTGTCTTCTTTACTGGACATTGTTAAACAGGAAAAAAAGAAAGAAGAGGAAGAAGGAGAAGAAGAAAGAAGCAGGAAAAAGAAGAGAAGGAGAAAGGAAGAGGAGGAGGAGGGGGAGGGAAGATCAGAGGGGAAGGGAAGGAGAAGGAAGGAGGATACTACAAGAATCAGCAATCAGAATTTATAATAATTTTCTCGGTGTTTTTATCAGTATCCTTTATGTTAAAGGTTTTGAGGTGTATTAAAATAATTAATACTACATATTTTGCTCAGCAATGTTTTTTTGGTATACCTGTGGTTCAAACTAAACAAAACAACAAAGCAGCTTGAATTGGGTTATTGGAATGCTTGCCATTACCCTGTGGGTATATTTTCTTAATTAGTTTTTACTGTTTCTGATAAGAAAGCGTGTTCTGTTTTAGAGAAGGTAAAGGTCATTTTTGTGACTATATTGCTTAATTAAATAAATCCTTTATTTTGGGGGATATAAAAAGTCCCATGCTTAGATGGGGAAAGATTTTGTTCTTTTCAGTTAAAAATACACAAGTGCTAATATTTCAGTTATCATATGCTTAAAAGCACCAAATCGCTAAAAAATTTATTCTAGAACATATGTGTTTCCCAAATATGTCTTATATTAAAAAGGCTTTTTAAGACTACTTTCATTTCCTCTGACAATGGTAATTAATAAAGAACAATTAACTCAATGTTTTTAAAAGACATCCATTTGATATTTGCTTTTTTGACTTTTAGTATTTCAAACAGGATGTGTCCCTGTATCATTGTTCTTTAAGTGAATAGGAGGCACCATCTTATGGTGCTCAGTACTTTTCAGTAATTCCTTCAGGAAATTGAGAAAACAGCTGTTTTCTGGTAGGTATGATGTCTGTTGATAAGTGTGTCTTTCTGACCAGCAAAGGTCACTCAGTGTGAAGTAATAATGACTTCTGCTTTCAAAAAAGACAGCAAACATGACTATTCTATTTGAGCAATTCTATTTTATTTGAATTCTGTTACTTACATAAATAGTTTCATCTGTGGTTACACATGCTTGTCTGGGCGAGAGAGACAGTTCCTCGGCGTCCAAAGACCTCGGCGTCCAAAGACCTTTCCAAACATGGAGCCAAAAATATCCTGAAAGAAATGGTAAAAACACTGTATTTAAATCTATGTATTTTTGAATATTATACAGATCTTTCCTCCTAGTTAAAAAAAAGTGAGAGAAAATTGTCCCGCATAGCACATGACACATTGCCTCCTACCACAGAGAGGCAGTCTTCACTAAAAGATGGGAGTCAAAGCTATTTGGTTTCCAGGAAAATAACATTTAACACTGTATTTTTAAAACAATACTGTTTATAACAGGTTTAGGAAACAGTAGTGTGTGGCAGTTTTGACAACTAGCAGTGTGTAAATAAGGAGATTTGAAGACAACTTGATTTTTGGATTGTGACATGTTTGTTTTCCTTAAATATTCATGTGCTTATACATTTAAAAGTAAAACCAAAATTACATTCACTTTGGTATGCTAATGAATTAATGATCCACGAACAAAAGCCTCTAAATTGATCATATAGACCCAGTTTATTCCATCTCTTAGACCTAATTGACCTGTTAGGGAAATGTCACATCCAGGTAAAAGCATAACATTTTCACTTAATTAACATCATATTTCTTTGGCAAAGTTGATGTTTTGGGAAGGTGCTAGAGACACCTAAAGGAGATGTAAAAGGCAGTGTGAAATAGTAGACATAGAGCCAGTTGCAGGTCAAGTATTAACTCATTTTTCTATAAAATTTAAACTTAATTTTTCCTTCTGTCCCCTCAGGAATTAAGTAGTTGAATAATTTGGTCCTTACTTCTGATATGACTTTGTGGAAGTCGCTTGGCTATTTTAATGCCTTTTGTAAAGGAAAAAGCTAAAACTTAACAAGGTTTAGAGAATTTATGAAAGTAAGGTGGCTAGAAAGCTTAGACCTGAACTTGTATTTAAGGCTTATTTTGGAAAATAATAGACTACAATGAAATAGAGATGATAATATACTTATACTTCAAAGAATGCAGCTCCCATGATCATAAAGGAAGTTTTGCTCATTTGGCCCCAAACTGGAATAGTGTGATGTGTCCACGACAGTGGTCACGTGTTAAAGGAGAGGCACTCAGAAGTAAGTCTTTTTTCTATCTTAACAATGTGTATCCTGCTAATCTCCTTTCTCTCCAGCTACAATTGCTTTAATCTTATTTATAAACATTTTTGTGATATATTATGTGAAAGTTATTTTCACATTGTAAATAGAAATGTGACTTCAAGGTATTCATTGTTCCATATACAGTTACTGAAAAAGATGTATAATGAGAAGAGAATCGATAAAAAGATTAGTCACAGGAGTAGATTCTTTTTTATTTCTTGACATACAAATTTATTTATTTATTTATTTATTTATTTATTTATTTATTTATTTAGCTCAGCAGGACTGATTGAAGCTTTACCGCAGTCAGGCAGGGAGACATGAGAGATTCAGATGTATTCTCAAGGAAATGATAGTCTCATCCATTATTTAAGAAGGCATATTCTCTGGATTACTACTTCTTGAGATTATTTGAGCAAGAAATGATTTAATGTTAAGGTATAGTGTTTGAGAATAGCTACATACTAAGTAGTTTAGAGGTCTAAAGCTATGGGTTTTGTTAAGAATTGTTTCCTTCATTTCACTTTCAGAGAATGTGATTTATTTTTCTGGTATGAATCCAAGGAATCTTCTTTCTAACATTAATCTGGATTATTCTGATGCCTGTGATCCATGACCTACACTTAGAGAAAGAATAGTTAAAAATACATAGTGCTAAATATGATCCTTTTTTGTCTTTCAGTCTTGATATTTCAAACCACAGAAGAAGTTCAGCCAGAGGTCAGTGTAGAAACATATCCAAAGCCATGAAAGATCTGTGAATAGGCCTTGTGGGTCATGGGTGTTAAACCAGATGAGGAAACCCTTAACTACTTGGAAACAAATATTATTAATATAAACAAGAAAAGATCTCAATGAATTCTCATAGCAGCCTGCTATTATTTCATGAAGGTGTGGGAACAGGGTTAGTGATATTTTATATTACCTGATCACAGGAACAGAGTATAGTGAGAACAATGTTAATGAAAAAAATCTTATTTTGATTTAAATCTTTGTATGTTAGTAAAAATGAACAAGAAGCTTTCTGAAATATCCAATGGTTAACCTAATAGTTTTTGTTTAATCGCTAATAAATGTAAACAAAACATTTGTGCATCAAAGTATGAAACCCCTTTCTATTATTCATTTAACCTATACAATATTTGTTATAAGATGCAGGATTTATTCATTTAAGTCACAAATCAAAGCATTAGCCTTTGTTTAATTGAGTTATCACTACGTAAGTCATGCAGACTCTTCCTTCAGAAAACTCTAAACTCTGTGAGTCCAGCTGTATGGTAGCAAACATAGTCAAAGAAGACTTCAAATAGAAACATTTTTAGGAGCCTAACCATTTTCAGCAAGTTGTAAAAATGGCAAGTAGTCACAATTAAAGTGGTAAAAATTAGCCATTTAAAAAAGTTTTGCTTTACATCATAGCATTTACTATAGAGCTTTCTTAAAGAATTTAGTTTGATTGGAAGTAATAAAATGTTTTAGTTATTTTTAAAAGAGTTGATATTTATATTGAAAGAACTCTACCTAACTTGCCCTATGACATATGTTTTACAAAGACATATAGCATTATCCTGAGTTTTAGATATAATAATAGTTACAGAAATAAGTGCCAGTCTTAAGAGGGAATATCTTACTAAGTCAGTCCTAATTAAGTGTGAAAATAATGATGGTGGCCTAAGAAGAAGGACTTCCAATATATGTTGAGACTTAACCTACCATTTGGCTTAGATAATTTTCTTGGCATTGTGGCTCCAAACATTTAAAAAGAACAGTGAAATATATATCCTAAAATTCAGTTGTGAAAGAAAAATTTGCTGCTAATATGTCAGGCCAATTGTAAGATATTTATTTCCCTTGGAGACAATTTTGTAATTTATTGATTATTTCACAATTTTGTTCATTCATCAATAAAAATCGCTCATATGTTATACATATTTATTATGTACTACCTACTGAAAGTAGTATTAGATGAAAGCTTATCATCCTTCCTCCCAGTTGCTGTTCTAATTCGTACAGAAAGTATGATAGAGCTACATTTATAAGACTGGTGAAAGTCATTCAAATTTGTTCAATGTTATTCTTTTATCAGAAAGTGAAATTTTTATAGGAGCAGTTCAAGGACTTTATTTGATAGGGCTTATGGATGCACATCTTGATAGCATGTACTCATGGTTACACAGGTAAACATACATTGCTGTCTGAAGACATATTTCAGTCAAGCCAAATTCATGGGATTTTGTATTTGTATGTCATAACAGTGATAGGCGTATGGCTTAATCAATGCTAGGACACATGTTTTAACAGGAGGATGATTCAGGTAGACTCCAGTAGATGTATTTCTCAGTCTACTTAGACTGGAGCGCTTATAACAGTCCATTGCTTAGGAACTGTGTTGGTAATAACTCCTAGATACTCCATGGTAGCTTCGATATCATCCTTAAGTGTTTAAGATATTATTTCTTTTATTATATTAAATTCATTTTATTTTATTTTTTTATTTTAATTGTGGTTCAAGTACAGTTTTATGCCTTTTACTCCCATCCCAGCCCACCCCCCCCAGCCATCCCCACCTCCCTCCCATTTCCACCCCACCTTGTTTTTGTCCATGTGTCCTTTATACTTGTTCCTGCAAACCCTTCCCCTTTTCCCCTGAAATTCCCCTGAAATTCCCTCCCCTCTCCACTCTGGTCACTGTCAGCCTGTTCTCCATTTCAGTGTCTTTGGTTATATTTTGCTTTTTCTTTGTTTTGTTGATTAGGTTCCTGTTAAAGGTGAGATCATATGGTATTTGTCTTTTACCACCTGGCTTATTTCGCTTAGCATAATGCTTTCCAGTTCCATTCATGCTGTCGCAAAGAGCAGGAGCTCCTTCTTTCTTTCTGCTGGAACAACCACTATGGAAAACAGTATGGAATTTTCTCAGAAAACTAAAAATGGATCTGTCTTTTGACCCAGCAATCCTACTGCTAAGATTATATCCTAAGAACCCTGAAACACCAATCCAAAAGAACTTATGCACTCCAATGTTCATAGCAGCTCAATTTACAATAACCAAGTGTTAGAAGCAACCTAGGTGACCATCAGTAAATGAATGGATCAAAAAACTATGGTACATCTACACAATGGAATTCAATGCAGCAGAAAGATATTATTTCTTAAGACATGTACTACCCATTTTGTTTTTGAATGGAGAAGTTAACAGGATGGTAAAACATATATGGAAATTTTAGTTAAAAATTTATGCATTAGTGGGATTCTGTTTTTTTCTCATCAAATACACAAAATTTAATAGCCTGTGCAGTTAGTTCTCTCTGGTCATGATCTGAAGTGCCATTTAATCAAATCAAGTCTTAGAAGCAGGAGAAAACTGTTAAACCTAAATATAACCTTGCCATTGATGATAATATTTCCTTGTGCACTAATCTTTTGTCTTAGCTATATTATTTACAGAACTGAAGAATAAAATAAGTGTGAGAAAATGCATTCTATAAAAATCTAAAGTCTCTAAATGTTATTTTAAAGGCACAGAATCCATTTTAATGAACAACTTCATAGATCCCTTTTAATTTCTAAAGATATGCTCACATATGGGATATTTACTGTTGCTTTTCAGTTGCTTTCTGTCACCTTCACATGAAAAAAGGATGGAGTATTCATAAGCAAAATTGACTACATGATTTATAAATTTCTTCTCATTATGAAGACAACCATATTTTAGTCTGAAATTTTGCAGCTTTATTTATAGAAACAGTCATTTCTGAGCCCATTCTAATGTACCAAAATGAATTTTATTTTAAATTACTCATTGTTCCCGTTCTCTCCCATTTTTGCCCTGTAGCATTGGTTGACATTTCATGGAGAGTGAGTTGGCATAGGGCTGGAAAATATGTAATTATAAGAATTACCTGCTCTTGAATTTTTCATTATATAGTAGCCATGATTCAAGTAGACTTTTCATAGGTGTTTGATTTGGAATGAGGAGTTTTGTTCTTCCATGACCAGTGATTAAAATACGGCATTTTGGTAAATAAAAAGAAGATCATTTCTGCACAATGCAGCAGTGAATTTGAGCTGGTGAAACAATGTAAATCTCTGACCTGTATCATATAAGCAGTAGCATATGTAATTGGAAATATATCTTAAAAATAAGAGCATTAAATCTTTTTTGAATGCCTTCTAACTTAAATCAGGCTAAGTGTGAAAATATAGCAAGATTCATATTTTGCTTCACCTAATGCTTCTTCAAGGAATTCTAATAAAAGGGACAACTTGTACAACTTGTACAAGGGAATCCAGTATGACTACATGTGAATATTTTCTTTTTTAATGTTATAATCATAATCATGAATGTAAATATTTATTGGTTGCTGTAGCATGGTAGTAAAGGAGGAGAGGATAGAATATATTGCTTCTTAATTGAAAATGAAACTTACCATTGCAAGAGTATTTGGATAACAGCCTTACCTGTTGTATTAACCTTAAATGTTTATGATTAAAGTTGCAATTTTCAAAAAATTGACTGTGGAATTATGCACCCAGTTCTTGACTATAATTTGTGTTTTTCTTTGGATACTGAAATAAAACTGGTATATTTCCCCATCCATATTGTAGTTTTTGTATTTCAGTCCATCTGCAAAGATATTTTGTATGCAGAAGTACATTATTTCTCTGCACTATAAATATAAATTGTATTATTCCAAAGTCATGCATGGTCTTGTTTTACAGTATGGTGGCATTTGCTACAACTCTTTACTTGTCACTTAGTAGGTCAAAACACATTAGCTTCTGTCATTCAATTTGGGCTGCTGTAACAAAAATACCAAAGACTAGGTAGCTTAAACAATAGAAATTTACTTTCCACATTTCTCAAGTCTGGGAAGTTCCAGGTCAACATATCCAAAGTGCTGAACAATTTGATACCTAATGAGGACCGTCTTCCTGGTTTGTAGGTAGACTTCTTCTTCTGTCCTCACACAGTGGAGAGGCAAGAGAGAGAAAATACAAATTCTCGTGTCTCTTCTTATAAGGGCACTAATGCCATCATGAGGGCCCCACCCTTGAAACTACCAGGTACCACCTCCTACTACCATCACACTGAGGATTGGGATTTGAACACATCCATTTTAGGGACACACAAACATTTAGTCCATAGCAGCTTCCTCCAAGGCCTTTATACCTTTAAGCATCTATCCTATTAATTGAATTTGTATTAGAATGATTAAACTAGAGCCAAATGTCATCTTTTACTTTAATTTTGAAATGTCCTATGTGAATAAAGCTAAAGCATTAAAAATGTTAGGTGAACATATTAATTCTAAAATATTTTATATTTTAAAACATCGATATTCTTTAAAGTAGGTGGTTTGAATTGTGTGTTTACTAAGGGCATTAATTTTGTATTCTTTTAATACCTTTATACTTACTATTTCACTATATATATACATTGTCAATATTCTATGCAAAAAGATTTTATTTCCTCTTCCTATATAGTATCTCTTTAATGCCCTCTAGTATAGTTTTATTTATCACCACTCTTCTAAAGTTACATTCTACAGTGAGACCTTATGATTTCACTGTAAGTCTCCTCTTGAAATATTTGCTATATTAGACTCCTAACACTTTTGAAATACAAGGCTTAGAATGTGACAGACAATAAATTGGTAAACGTGTAAATGGAGAAAAAATAACTTCTCCCTATTTTCTCTTGACGGTATTGTACGAGCCAGATTCCACTTACTAAACCATTGTTTTCTTTGACTCTTCTCCTCCCTCTCTGTATGCAAGCCCCCAAGTTCCAGTGCTCAGTTATTCAGTTTTCTGTCTCCAAGCACTTAAATTTAGAGAAACTTCAACTATTTCCTCTGTATGTATAACACCATGCTTTTTCTCCAGACCATCTTTCTCATGAGCTTATTACATATCTACAATTGTCTTCTGGACATTTCTGTTTGGGTATCCTGCCAACTTTTCCAACACTAGTTGGAATGCATGATGTTTCTCTCTAATGGTATGACTCTTCTATGTTTCCTAATTTCTGTCATGGTATTACCTTTTTCATAACCACTGTTTATTTTTATCTTCTTCAAATCACTATACATACTGAGCATTTGTTGCATGTCTTAGAAAAATATTCTGAATTGTTCTTCCTTTCCCTTATCAATATTATTAAACCCACTTGTTAGGGTCCCTGAAACACACTATGTTCAAGTCATCCCGTCCTATAAATTACTGCTAAAGTTTATTTTTTAAACTATCTCTGTCTTCATGAGTCTCTTTGAGTCTAAAACCTTCAAGGGTTCCACACTAACTATGGGACTGGTTTTCAAAATATTTTTTTAAATTACTAGACAACTTTGTTTAAACAAAATCTTACATGAGATCCACATAAATAAAACAGTAAATCTAGAGTTGTTGTTTTTTTAATTTTTTATTTTAGTTTATTCAGTACAGTTTCTATCCTTTATTTCCATTCCAGTCCACCCACCCAACCCTCCCTTCCTCCCTCCCATTTCCAACCCCCCTAGTTTTGTCCATGAGTCCTCTATATTTGTTCCTTAAACCCTTCCCTTCTCCCCTGAAATTCCCCTGAAATTCCCTCCCCTCTCCCCTCTGGTCACTGACAACCTGTCCTCTATTTCAGTGTCTTTTGTTATATTTTACTTGTTTCTTTGTTTTGTTGTTTTAACTACAAATAATTCAAGCCTCTACTTGAGCTTTACCT
The DNA here is from genome assembly GCA_028533065.1 of Trachops cirrhosus. Classification (NCBI taxonomy): domain Eukaryota; kingdom Metazoa; phylum Chordata; class Mammalia; order Chiroptera; family Phyllostomidae; genus Trachops; species Trachops cirrhosus. The sequence goes on from CM052538.1 coordinate 82,173,671, forward strand.
ACATATGTCCCCTAGGCACTGCTGCAGAATTTTGGGACAATTTAGAAAATGATTTGAAACCCATCAACTCTAGTACCAAATCTTTATTTAGGGTTAACTGGTCTGTTTACTACTTCCAATTGCTCCATGTAAATTCTATGTTTGTGTCTTGGCTCTTATCATGTTTAGTGCTCAGAATGCTATCAAACCACCTTTATGTTTGTTTAAATCTTATTCATATCTCCAAATGCAGTTTGGTAACTACCTCTTTACTGGACATATGAATGAATATTTAGGAAATTAAAGAGTTGAGTATCTTTTTCCTGATGTATACATATCTTGAGAGTGTACTGTATTTTTTTCTGGACAAGCTAGGGGAGCATGTTCTAAGTAAAGAAACTACATATGCAAATCAAAGAGACACTAAAATTTGCCTTGGCAAATTTTATTAAGTAATTACTGCTGAAATATAAAATGAACGGTATGACATGAGACATGTAGACAGTATTAGATCACAAAATATATTAAACAATATGCAGAGCTTTTGTTTTTTCTTTTTAACTGTAGGTAGATACTCAAGACTTCTGAGCAGAGGTATCCTGTTATATATTAATACAAATTAAGCAAATTTTAGTATTTACTTTTTAATATTTAAAAATATTTTCCCATTTTTGATAAGGTACTAATAAAGAATGGTAAGTTCTATTTAAATTATATAGTTTTTTAAATGAAGGTTAATCCCTAAGTTTATTTCCAGATGCTCACATTATCTTTGTAGAGAATATTTGGTTGTAGCTATAAAATATATTTATTTAAAAATGTGCCATAAGCTTCTGTTTTTAAAAACTTGATTTTACACCTTAGTTTTAAAGTTTGTGAGATAGTATTTCATATCCTTTGGAAATGTGATTTAAACTTTTCTTGTAGAAATCAGTTTTGTACTTCAATTGTAAAGGTCATGGCACATTACTTAAAACCCCAAAGTGAATGCTTAAAAGCTACCTGTCATTTGCCATTCCATAAAAAGGTCTTTGACTCTCCATGGACTACAATCTTACTTTAATTTTCCCCCTTCCTTTTTGCTTACTGAGCTTTTGATATTCCTCTGAACTTCCTCATTTACTAAGTTTTGGAAGACTGTTGTGTTCTGGAAATTCTGTTTTCAGACTAGATGAGGTCTTGAGATGCCTGTCAGAAGTATGATCTGTTCTATGATATGCTGAGAGGATCCCAGGTTACTTGTGTTACTAGTTACTATGGTGAAATATAGATGACTCTCTGGAACTTAAGGACTAGTTTCAGTGTAGAAACTAGTGATTACATATTATGAACCATTTTCATGGTATTTATAAACCCTTTAAAAGAAACAAAGTACACATTGTTTGTTCATTCATTTGTGTATTTTTCTGTGGATACTTTTCATAATACACTCAAAGGGAACTGTAACAACTCCCCACAAATAAAATTTAGGAATCACTGGTTTTTACCAAAAGAATAACTTTTATCTACTAATAATTCAGAGAAAGAGAAAAGAATTACAATTTCCACCTTACGTGAGGTTGTGCTATCAAGAAAAAAACTAAGCTCTACCCACACTAACTGTCATACCTAAAACCTCTTCAGGTATCAGCCAGCCAATGCTTTCCTGTATATCAGGGGTCCATCCCCTGGGCCATGGACTGGTGTCAGTCTGTAGCCTGTTAGGAACTGGGCTGCACAGCAGGAGGTGAGCAGCAAGCAAGCAAAGCTTTATCTGTATTTATAGCCACTGCTCATTGCTCACATTACCACTTGAGCTCTGCCTCCTGTCACATCAGCCGTGGCATTAAATTCTCATAGGAGTGTGAACTCTACTATAAACTGCACATGCAAAGGATGTAGACTGCACACTCCTTATAAAAATCTAATGCCTGATGATCTGAGGTGGAGCTAAGGTGGTGATGCCAGTGCTGGGGAGCGGCTGCAAATACTGATTATCATTAGCAGAGAGGTTTGACTGCACAGAGACCATAATAAATCAATTGCTTGCAGACTCACATCAAAACTTTATCAGTGAGTGGCAAGTGACAATTAAGCTGCATCTGGTGGCAGACTTATAGTGGCAAGTGAGTTGATTGATGTACATCAATTATACAGTTGCATTTAGTGGCAGGTTTTAAGTCAGAATCCAACAGTTATTTTGGTCCACATGTGGCCCACCCATCATTTTATTTACCACTTCTACCCACACTTCTTTCCCACACTGCACACTTGTCTCTAACCCTAGCCAAAATGAGGAAAAAAACACAAATGTCACTGGCTCCCACTGATTCTGCATTGTGGTAAATTGTATAATTATTTCATTATATATTACAATGTAATAATAATAGAAATAACGTGAATAATAAATGTAATGCGCTTGAATGATCCCCAAACCTTCCCACCCACCAGTCCATGGAAAAATTTTCTTCCATGAAACTGGTCTCCGGTGTCAGAAAGGTTGTGGACCACTGCTATATGTGTATGTTTGATTTAACACAGAACCTATGTTTTAAACTGGGATAGTTACATGTGACATTTTACACAGCCAATGGAGAACTGTGGTCAAAAAGATGGATGAAATATAGAACTTTTGCAGTGACATTGGATGATACCTTGAATAGAACAATATCAAATATAGGGATAAAGGAAAGGGACCAGATTCATATCTATTTAACTTATGTTTAATTTAAAATAATACTATTTTAATGGGTTACATTAAAATATTTTATTTTTTGTTTCAATACACTAAAAACATATCTAAGCCATCACTGTCTTTATTACCAAAAAGTACTTTTACCTAAGACATAATTTAAGTTTGAGCTGTAAAGGCATGAAAAATCTTACCCAAATGAAAATTATGTGTTTTCCTATTCTGTTCTGATTGCAATTTAGAGGTTTCATTATTTATTTAAAGTAATATTTCAACATACACTTTTTGACAAATAACCATGTTTATAACCAAAGAGAGGAAGAATATTTTACCAATTCTTAGGAAAAACAATTATGTAAAAGAGATTCTTAGGTAAAATAATTACCAAATTCTTATCTCTGATTATCATAACATATTTTCTTTTTCATCTTCTTCTAAACTATAAACTTTGGTTTACCAGGCCATAACCTGTAGTTTATAAGTTGAGGTCTGTGGATTAGAGGAGAATCAGTAATAATAAAGGAAGCAAAGAAAATAGGCTTTACTTGGCATTCCCAGGGGTAAAATCATTAGAATTATCAATTATTTTCTTATCCAAGAAAGTCAGAGATTATTTTCCTTGACAATCAAAAAAACTATTTAATGGCAAATATCAAAATGTACATCCTCTGACCCTCTCCTTCCTTGGACACCATAAGGCTCCAAGGATAATGCCTCTCAATGTCCAGTGAGTTCCTTCTGTTGCCCTTAACTGCCTGAGCACTGGATATTGACACTTAGTGCAGTAGTGTTTCATCCTCACTCATTCTGTCATTGATGTTGACCTTGTCATTCCTGAGGCAATTGACACTAGCCTACTTATGTTCCTGCTCAATAGTTCTACTCTTGAAGGAGAAGGTATGGCTACAAAAGAATATATCCTTTCATTCAGTTTTTTAGAGTCCCAAATTATATTGTTTGCCTTGATCTTTTTTTTTCTTAGCAACTTTCATTTTTTATCTCTAGAAGAAGTGGGGAGAAATAAATATTAACAGGATCATATAAGTTAATAGCCACGTGTATAAACGAATGCCAGAAGGGTTACTTAAACAAGCTAGGGCACCCCAAACTCTTCCTTCACAGTGAGCTTTCTGCTCAGTGGGTATTTTATGGAGAAAGGTATTAAATTAGTATTTTCCACCACATTGGTTAAAAATGTCAGACCTCAGAGAAGACCATCTATATCAGTTTGAATAATCATTACACATCAAAAATGGTCTTTGTTTTTTATGTAAATAGGGCTGTCTATTACTACTATTGGTGGCCTTATATTAGTCCTGACTTTCCCAAATGGATTCATATTTTTGTGTTGAGGATTAGATTAGGTCACCTTCTGGTTTTTTCCTGTATCAAATATTTTAAAATTTTGTAAGATAGTCCATTTTGTGTCCTGAAAAATATTAATTTTTTTTCATAGTTGACCCTAATAGGGTAGCTCAAATCTAATTATCATGAGCCTAAAATATATTCTGAGTAGCTGTTGTCAGTAAAATGTAAAAAAAAATCAATTATTTTAATATAGTGGGAAAAGGATGATGATATTCACCTTGTAAAACTAGTGTTACCTTTGTATTCCTAATTATTGGAAACTATATTTTAGTGCTGGCCTAGAAAAACTATCATTGCTTCAATGACTTTTATATTGATTTAAGTATTGTTAAAGTGTAAAATTAGTTTTAAGCCCTCCAAAGCCCTAAAATATTAGAGAAGATCTTAGGAAAATATTTCCAATTATAAGACAAATGAGAAAATACCATATGGGTATTATTTTATGCAATATAAATGAAATTATGGAGAGAGAAGATATACATGGTACTGGAGTTTTCTAACCATGTGAAATTTTAATGTGTCAAAATTGACTATCTGAATTCTCTTTGTAACTTACTTTCATGAAAACTGAGGAATTCCCAATTAAGGCTCTTCTTGAGAGGCTTGTGTCTTAAGTGGATTAAATAATGAACAACTAAACACAGTTCTCAAAGGTTATTTTGTTTAATATTATAAATGCTAGTGCTCCAAATATTTCTACAATTAAGTTTTACTATCATTTGATGTCTGTTATTGTGCCCTGTACTATGGTTATATTTTAATTTTTTTTGCGAGAAGGATAAATGCCTTCCTAAACTTTTCTAGCAAATGCACTATTTAATATTCATATAAGTCATCTATTTTCCTATTTGAAAGTTACTAATCATTTATATATAAAATATTATCAATTATTGCAAGCATTGCAACCCTTATCAATTATTGCCACATTTTCTCCTTGCAATAATAAACATTTACACTAGAGAGAGAGGAGTAAATCTCCTAAATGTACTTTTCATATCTAAACAACAGTGTTAAATAGGACATTTTTCTATGTGTAATACATACTGCTTTATATTTTATTAAAATATTTATCAGTATCTTGATGACAAACAGAAGATAGGAATGGCTTTTTATGAATACAAAGAAGTTAATGTCATGTATTTTAAATGCTCAGATGCTTTGATCTCAATCTTACATTGCATCCTTTGTGTTGCTCAAAAGCTTGACCAGAAAAGTAAAACCAGTATCAGATACCACATTTAGTTGTGTGTAAAAGCTGTTAATTTAGCTTCTTTTGAGAGTATAGAGCTCAGTGCTGCATGAATAAGCTGCCAAGCTTTGAAATTAGTTTTTATTTCTGTAGAAGTAATAGGTGAATTGATAAGATTGATGATTTATTTTTATCAGTCCCTAAATATAATATGTTTATACATCTTTCTGATCTCTGTCCTGAGTGAAAGATTGTAAGTTACAGTTTCTGCAGTATAATAGTTAATAATTATTTGTTGAACTAGTAAATGGAATGTCAGTTTATTCTGTAATATTAAATTCTAATTTTCTTCATTATTTTATAAGAATATTACTATCTTCATTTATGTATATTTATATAGGGAACCTATCCCCGTGGAATGGCAAAGGCAGCCCAGCCCTACCAGAGAACCAATAGGTGCAAGCCCGCACGTAGGAAGGCAAACCCACGGATCAGCTTTTCCGTGGGAAACCAGGCCTGCACTGTACCTAGGCTGCTTTCTGACTTGCTTTTGCTAAAACTCCCTCACCCTGAGTTGAAGCAGCAAACGCTTACTGCATATCTTTAAAGTAACTTCCTGAAGTCTGTGCTAATTCTCCCAAGGACAGAGTGTAGCCAGACCACTTTTATTGTTCCCTGGCATTTGCAACATTTTTTCCTTGTTAATCTGTAAGAAGTAATCAGTAACATCCTTTCCTTTGTTATTTGTAAAAAGTAATCGCCTAAAGCAAACCTGAGCATAAGGAATGAAAACCTTCTTTGCTGTATGCTCTCTCTCTCCAAGAGTGGCTGTGCCATCCTTTTTTCTCCACAGGACTTTGGTAGTCCGTGTGAATTTGTTTGTTGCATCCACAACACCTTGAACCCTGCTGGGCAGAGTCCGCATCATATTCAGTCGTTTTAGTTAACTGCTGAAAGATCAGAGACATATGCAGCCTTCATTATTAAACAATCTGATATCTGTTAGCTATAAATAAGGCTTTATCTCATGAAAAATGTTGACATCATTGTAAGTTTAAAGACACTCTAAATTGTTTTATTTTATTAGAAATCTAGCATTTTTCTCTGTATACATTTATTTTTTATTGTGCCTTTGCCCTAACTGAACTTGATTATTTTAAGATCTTTAATGAATATTTATAATTCCAATTATATTTTATATAATCTACTTAATGACTTGGTACTAATAGCAGTTAAACAACCAGATTTTCAAAATGATTTATTTCAATATTTTGGCTAAGCTAACATTTAGAAATTCATAAAAGATTTTCTTCATTTGGATGTTAAAAGAATGTTTGATAAAATTATGTCCTAATATTTCAATAAAGGTTACAAGTTAAACACAGAAGTATAATAATAAATTGCTAACTTTTACAACTTAATGGCTAAGTACATATTATATAAAGATTGTTTTTAGATCATAAAATTTGGGACTATTTTTATCATGCTCTGTAATTTAGTTCTTTTATCAAACAAATATAGCACACAAAGAATTAAGCATGGTACTCTGAAAAATCCATGAGTAGATGAATGTCTAGGTGTTCAAAACTGAATCGGTGGTTAAAAAATACAGGCATATATTAAATATGGAATATATATAAAATACAGAATTATATATTTTTTTCTTTATCTCTAATATCCATTTTACAATATGTTCAAAAGATCCCTTACTAATTCTAATTTGTCACTACTAATTTTAAGAGGCAGACTCATCTACAAATCCTTCCACTCCACATACACAGGTGAAAGGAAAAGGCTGAAAATCATAAGATTATGTGCATGTACTTTCATTTTCTGAACTTGAATTAGAAAGCATATTAAAATGTTAAGTATATAATGTGAGGCAAAATAAAAATTTGCCTTTGGAAAATTAGTCATAAAAATAAGTTCAGAGAAAAAGTAAATATCAATTTATAAAATGAAGTGCAATGTATTTACCACTCTGAAATATTTTATCTGACGGAGAAAAAATCAACCTTCGCTAACTGTAAAATGGTTTACTATCATGATTTAAAAATAACCAAGGAATAAAAATATTTGTGAACCAATGAATTTAGCATCAAAACAAAAGAAGAGGAGTCATGTACAAAAAAGGAGATGGGGGCGGTAAGGGAATAGATATTTACTGCATTTGAGACTACCAGCCTTCTTCTCCCAGCCTACTCTAGAAGGTTGGCATCCAGGACTATAACTTTTAGGCAGGATATTAGAAGAGTCTTTTCTGAATAATAGATTAATACTAAACAAACAGCAAAAACAAAAGCAACTGAAAAGTTCAGATGTCAAGCTTTTGCTAAGGAAATGGCTGAGCCACAACGTGCTGGACACAAGTTTACAAATTAGGTTGGCAAGCTCCAGCTATACCCAGAGACCTTCTAATCAACTTTTAGTGTCCTAAGGAGTGGGTCAAAATGTGAGGGGGAAAAATATCAACAACATTTGAGTGTAATGACTTTTATATGATAAAGGCAAAAAAGAAAGAGAGGATGAAAGGAAGGAAGAAAGGAGGGAGAGAAGGAGGAAGAAAAGAAAGAAAGAGAGAGAGAGAAAGAAAGAAAGGAAGAAAGAAAGAAAGAAAGAAAGAAAGAAAGAAAGAAAGAAAGAAAGAAAGAAAGAAAGAAAGAAAGAAAGAAGAGGAAAATAGCATATTTGTGGAAACATAGATCTTGCAAGAAGAAGAAAACCTTAAATAATCTAACATTAATTATTTTCAGACAAGACACTATATCCATGACATGAGAGCACTCAGTGGACTTTTATTTTGTCAGGAGTGCCTGTAAGGACTGTTGCCTGAAATAAATAGCATGATTTTTCTTCCATTTTGCCCCAAACAACCCTGTCTCTGACCTCATAAACAATTCAGGTTGAACCATATTAAATTACGAATTTTATAGGTCAACAGTGGTTAAATATTGACAATTTCGTATGTCTTGACCTAATCCTATTCTTCATTGTGTAAAACTATCAGCCAGACTGTTCTCTTTTCCTTTTTTAAAAAATGGATTTTATTTCTTTAGAGCAAGTTTAGGTTTAATGGAAAATTGTGCTGTAACAACAGACTACTTATCAATTTTTTTCTCATGGATTATCTCATTGGTATCATATCTAAAATTATTGACAACTGCATGGTCAACTAGATTTTCCTCCTATGTTATCTTGTAGAAGTTGTATGATTTTTTGTTTTTTTACATGAAGTTCTATAATTCATTTCAAGTTAGTTTTTGTAAAATGTGTATAGTCTCTTTTGTTTTTTCATGTGGATGTCTAACTTGTTCCAGCATCATTTGTTGAGAAAATTATCCTTTTTCTATTGAATTGTGTTTGCTCCTTTGCCAAAGATCAGTAGTTTCTATTTGTGTGAGTCAATTTGGGGCTTTATGTTCTGTTCCATTGATCTGTTATTTTGCCAATACCACATTGTTTTGATCACAGCATTTATAGTCAGTCTTTTTGTTTGATACACTAACAATATCAATTTATTTTTATTTTTAAGAGGGATCAAAGTGTTTGTGTTTATTTTAGAAATATAACTAATCAGAAAATAACGTTTAAATTCAACATACAGTGGTTCCTCACTTTATTCTTTTTTCCTTTCTTTCAATTTATTTTGTATTCAGTTCAGGTGTATGGTTTAGTGGTTACACAGTCATATATTTTACTTAGTGTTCCCCTTGATATTTTCAGTATTCCAAGTGGCACCATACATAGTTATTGCAGTATTATTGACTGTATTCCCTATGCCACAGGTAGCAAACACAAGGCCCAGGGGCCGAATCTGGCCCTCCACCTTGTTTTATCCGGTGGCAGCGCCAAGCTCTCACTTAATTGTTAAGGAGTGGTTTATAAATATTTATACAGTCCTAAAATTACATTCAGCCCTTCAAAGGCAACCGCGAGGCTGATGTGGCCTCTGGTGAAAATGAGTTTGACACCCCTGCCCCATGCTTTACGTACATCTCTGTGACTGTTTTGTAACTACCAATGTGTTTCTTAATCCCTTCACCTCTTTCACCTAGCCCTCTACAATGACCCCCTCCCCTGGCAACCCCCTGTTCATTCTCTGAGTCCATCAGTCTGTTCCAATTTTGTTCTTTTGTGGTTTAGGTTACACATAGAGGTGAGATCATATAATATTTGTCTTTCTCTGAGTGACTTATTTCACTGAACATATCACATTCTAGGTCTACCCATGCTGTCACAAATAGTGAGATTTCATTTTTTTTAATATGATTTTTAAAGATTTTATTTATTTATTTTTAGAGAAAGGTGAAGGGAGGAGGAAAGCAAGGGAGACATCAATGTGTGGTTGCCACTCTCATGCCCCCTGCTGAGAACCTGGCTCACGACCCAGGCATGTGCCTTGACTGGGAATCGAACCGGCAACCCTTTGGTTCACAGACCTGTGCTCAATCCACTGAGCCACACCAGCCAGGGAAGATTTCTGTCTTTTTTTAATGGTTTACTAACATTTTATCATATATAGGTACCATCGTTTTTTATCCCCTTGTTTATAGATGGGCACACAGTTTGGTTCCATATTTTGGCTATTGTAAATAATGCTACAAGGAATATATGGGTGCATATTCTTTTGAATTAGTGTTGGGCAAATCCCCAGTAGAGGAAACTATTGAACATAAAGCAGATCAATTTTTAATTTTTTGAGGAAACTCCATACTGTTTTCCATAGTGGATACACCAATATGCACTCCCACCAATAGTGCTTGAGGGTTCCCTTTTCTTCACATCCTCACCAACACTTGTCATTTGTGGATTTATTGGTGATAGGTGTGAGGTGATATCTAATCATGGTTTTAATTTACATTTCTCTGACAATTATGGTTAAAGTCTAGTAGTGTTGGTCCTTTGATTTAGTTCTTCTTAAGTAATGTCTAGGTTATTCTGGGACTCTTGTTTTTCTATGTAAATGCTAGGATTAGGTTTTTAATATCCACAAAATAACTTTCTGAAGTTTTGATTGCAAATGCATTCATACTATAGGTCACTTTGGAACAATTACATCTTAATAATAATAAGTCCTTCCATCTGTTAACTTGGAATTACTTCCTTATTTATTATTAGCTTTGATTTTTTTATTAGAATTTTGTAGTTTTCTGAGATCCAAGATGGCAGAGGAGTGAGTGGAAGTTACACTAACCTTCTTCCAGGACAAATCTGCAATTACAACTAAATTGTGGAGAAATCATCTTGGAACAAACAACTAAACAATAATGAGAGAGAAACCTTAACCACGGATAGACAGAAGAAATCACATCAGCACAACGTTACTGGTAGGGAGTGCCAAGGAGACATGAGAGGGCTAGTTGGTCTCCCATGGTTGCCAGCTGAAGTGCCAGAGGGATATTTCAGCAGCTGGGGAGACCCCTCTGAGTAGGGTGGGATCTAAATCCCAAGCTGGGCTCCCTAACCTATAGGACCAGAGCCCAAAAAGTACACAGATAGCATCCAGCTGCAAAAAGCAACAGCATATCTCTTTGCCAGAGATGGATGGCTGGACATGCAGAGAGTCTTTTAAAGGGCATGCATAAATTTTCATATGCAACCACTTACCAGGCTCTGGCATGGTGGAAGGGAGGAGAGTAGACTAGAGATGCTTGACAAGAGACTGGGAATGGAGGCTCTAGGGAGAGAACTGAGAGAGCAGCCATCAGGATCCTAGTGCTGAGTCATCCCCTATGCTGCAGGAACCATCTTGCTGAGGCAGACCACTCCTCTCTAAGGGACATCAGCCTGAGGGCAAGCAACAGCCTTGCCAACAGGAATTATACTGCCATACCCTGTGGTGTTTAAGCCAGGATGTTGATTATAGCTTAAGGCTATGCTACTGATCAGTAATTACCCACTGTCAACAACTGATAGACAAAGAATGAACAAGGATATTGTGGCATTGAATGACACTCTAGATCAAATGGATTTAACTGATATATACAGAATCTTTCACCCCAAAGAAGCAAAATACACATTCTTTTCAAATGTACATGGACATTTTCAAAGACAGACCATATGATATGACCCAAAACAAGCTTCAACAAATTAAGAGAATTGAAATCATATCGAGTATTTTCTTGAACCACAATGGCTAAAACTAGAAACCAACCTCAAGGAAAAAACAAATTCATGGAGACTGAATAACATGTTATTAAACAAGGAATGGATTAATAATGAGATTAAGGAAGAAATTAAAAGTTTCTGGAAACAAATGAAAATGAACACACGATAGCCTCAAACCTATGGGACACAGCAATGGCATTCCTGAAAGGGAAGTTCATAGCAATACAGGCCTACCTAGAAAATACAGAAACATTTCAAATATACTACCTAACCCTACATCTATAAGAACTGGAGGGACAATAAAAAACAAAGCCCAGACTGAGTAGAAGGAATGAAGTAATATCAGAGCAGAATTAAATGACAGAGAGACTAAAAGCACAATTCAATAAATCAATAAATCCAGGATCTGGTTCTTTGAAAAGATAAACAAAATGTATAAGCCTTTAACAAGACTTATTAAGAAAAACGATAGAGGACCCAAATAAATAAAATCAGATATGAAAGAGTGGAAATTACAACTAACACCACAAAAATACAAAGGATAGTAAGAAATCGCAATGAACAACTATATGCCAAGAAATTTGAAAGCCTGGGTGAAATGGGCAAATTTCTAAAAACATATAATCTTCCAAAACTGAGTCAAGATGAAGCAGAAAGCCTGAATAGACCAATAACAGGTGGTGAAATTGAAGCAGTAATCAAAAATTCCTGGCACACAAAAGCCTTGGGCCATATGGTTTCACAGGAGAATTTTATAAAACATTTAAGGAAGAGCTAACCTCTGTCTTTCTCAAACTATTCAAAAAAACCAAGAAAAGGGAAAACTCCCATACTCTTTTTATGAGGTCAGCATCATCCTAATCCCAAAATCAGATAATGACACCACAAAGAAAGAAAACTACAGGTTAATATTTCTGATAAATATACATGCTAAAATTCTCAACAAAAGTGTTGGGAAACCATCCCCAGCAATACATTAAAAAGATCATACACCATGATCAAATGGGATTCATGCCAGGGATGCAAGGTTGGTACAATTTTTGTAAATCAAAAAACATAATACATCATATAAACAAAAGGAAAGGCAAAAATCACATGATTATATTAATAGGTGCAGAAAAAGCATTTGATAAAATACAGTGTCCATTTATGATTAAAACACTCAGCAAAGTGGGAGTAGAAGGAGCATTCCTCAACATAGCAAAGGCCACATACAAGAAACCTACAGCCAACATAATACTCAGTGGGCAGAAACTAAATGCTTTCCCCCCAAAATCAGGAACAAGACAAGGGCATCCATTTTCACTATTTCTATTTAAGATTGTATTGGATGTTCTAGCCACATCAATCAGACAAGAAAAAGAAATAAACATCATCCAAATTGGAAAGGGGGAAATAAAACAGTCATTGTTTGCAGATGACATGATAGTGTACAGAGAATACCCTGTAGACTCCACTAAAAAAACTACTTGACCTAATAAGTGAATTTGGCAAAACAGTGGGATATAAATCAATATTCAGAAATTGAAGACATTTTTGTATACCAATAATGATATATCAGAAAAGGAAATTAGGGAAAAATCCCATTACTACAGCAAGAAGAAAAATAAAGTACCTAGGAGTAAATCTAACCAAGGAGGTAAAATATCCATAATCAGAAAACTATGAAACACTGAAGAAAGAAATTAAGGACGACACAAATAAATGGAAGCATATATTGTGTTCATGGATTGGAAGAATTAACATCATTAAAATGTCCATGCTACCCAAAGCAATTTATAGATTCAATGTAATCCCTTTTAAAATACCAATGACTTATTTCACAAATATAGAACAAATATTTCAAAAATTTATATGGAACCACAAATGACCTTGAATAGCAATTTTGAGAAAGAAGAATGAAGTAGGAGGGATCACAATATCTGATATCAAACTATATTATAAGGCCACTGTGATCAAAATAGTCTGGTAGTAGCATAAGAACAGACACATAGATCAATGGAACAGAATAGAGAGTCTAGATATAAACCCACGTCCCTATGGTCAATTGTTATTCAATAAAGACGGCAGGAGCATAAAATGGAGTAAAATTAGCCCAAAATGGTGTTGGGAAATCTGGACAGGTACATGAAAAAAATGAAACTGGACCACCAATTTATGCCATACACAAAACTAAAATCAAGATGGATGAAAGACTTAAATATAAGTCACGACACCATAAAAGGCTTAGAAGAGAACATAAGGAGATAATTCTCAGATATTCCATACAACAATATTTTCACCAATATGTCCCCAAGAGCAGGGGTGTCAAACTCATTTTCACTGGGGATAACATCAGCCTCACAAATGCCTTCAAAGGACTGAAATAATTTTAGGACTGTATAAATGTAACTACTCCTTAACTGTTAAGGAGTTGAAATTACATTCAGCCCTTTGAAGGCAACCATGAGGCTGATGTGGCCCCTGGTGAAAATGAGTTTGACACCCCTGCCCTAGAGCAAGGGATATAATGGAAAGAATAAACAAACAAGACTACATCAAATTGAAAAGCTTCTGCATGGCTGAATAAAACATCAGCAAACTGAAAAGGGAATCAACCATATGGGAAAAAATATTTGCAAATGATATGGACAAAGGTTTGATCTCCAAAATATATAAAGGACTCACATGACTCCACATCAGGAAGACAAATAATTTAATTAAAACATGGGCAAAGCAGCTGAACAGACACTTCTCCAAGGAGCAAAGACAGAGGGTCCAGCATATGAAAGATGTCCAGCATCACTAGCCATCTGAGAGATGCAAATTAAAACCACAATGAGATACCACTTCACACCAGTCAGAATGGCCACCATGAACAAATTAACAAATAGCAAGTGCTGATGAGGTTGTGAAGTAAGGGAAACCTAGTACTTTGTTGGTGGGAATGCAGTCTGGTGCAGTCACTGTGGAAAACTATGGAATTTTCTGAAAAACAAAAAATGGAACTGCCTTTTGACCCAGCAATTCCACTGCTGGGATTATACTCTAAGAATGCTGAAACACCATAGGTTCAAAAAAACCTATGCACCCTAATTTTTATAGCAGGATTATTTACAATAGCCAAGTGCTGGAAGCAGCCTAAGTGCCCATCAGTAAATAACTGGGTCAAAAATTGTGGTGCATTTACACAATTGAATACTACACTGCAGAAAAAAATAAAGAACTGCTACCCCATGTGATAGCATGGATGGAACTGGGGAGCATTATGCTAAGTGAAATAAGCCAGGCAATGAAAGACGAATACCATATGATCTCACCTATAAGCGGACCTTAATCAACCAACCAAACAAGCAAGCAAAATAGAACCAGAGACATTGAAATAAATAACAAACTGGCAGTGACCAGAGGGGAGGAGGAAAGGGGATAACAGGGGACAGAAAGAGGGGTCAAGTCTATGAACATGTATAAAGAACTCAGGAACAAGGATAACGGGTGGGAAGATTGAATGTGGGAGAGGGTGAATGGGCAGGGCAGAGGAGAGTAATGGGGGAAGAATGGGGAAAACTGTAATTGAACAACAATAAGGTTTTTTTAAAAGAATTTTGTTTGTATAGATCTTATACATGTTTGGTAGATATATATCTAAGTTGTTGATTTTCAGGGTAATTGTAAATAGTGTTGTTTTAAATCTTTAATTCTTGTTTAAGGATTTTATTTATTTTTAGAGGGGGGAAGGAGGGAGAAAGAGAGGGAGAGAAACATCGATGTGCCATTGCCTCTTGAGCACCCCCTACTGGGAACCTAGCCCACAACCCAGGCATGTGCCCTGAGTGGGAATCAAACCTGTGATGCTTTGTTTTGCAGTCTGGCACTCAATCCATTGAGCCACACCAGCCAGGGCTAATTTTTAATTATATTGCTCACTCATATGTAAGAAAACAATTGACTTTTAAGTTTAAATTTTGTATTTTACAACCTTGCTTTTCAATCATTAATTTCAGAAGAATTTTTTTGTTGATTCTTCAGGGTTTTTTACATAGGTAAAAAATTATGTTCCAACAAAGATAATTTTATACCCTTCATTTTAAACAATATTCATTTACTTATTTTTCTTTTTTTATTGCATTAACTATGTCTTCCAGTACAATATTGAATAAGACTAGTAAGCAGGAACATCCATCTCTTGTTTGCAATATTAGGGAAAAACCTTCTGGTTTCTCACCATTAGGTGTGAAGTTATTTGCAGGTATTTTTTGCAAATGATCTTTATCAAGTTGAAAAATTTCCTGTTTATTTCTAGCATACTAAAATAAAGAGCTTTTAAAAAGTGGGTATTGGATTTTGTCAAGTGTTTTTGTGCCTCTATTAATACGAATATATGATTTTTCTTCTAGTGAGATCTCTTTGTAAATATGTTAATAATGAACATCCAGGCAATCACTCTGGTGGCATTCCCAGGGCCAGAGTCCTTACCTATGGAGTGCTGGTATAGCAAGAGGTACCTGGTCTGTCAAGGTTGCTAATTGTAAATAAGTCTGAAATTTATTGATTTATAAGTCATGGCTGTCTGGAAAATGCCACTTAATCTATGCAATTATAGGTATATAAAGTAGAGATTTTTAGTGACTGAATAGCTTTCTTTTGTATAAGTAGTTATGCATGCATCATTTAGAAACCACACATGTTAAATCTGGGCCAGGACACATCCTAATGAGACAAGGAAGGGGAACTGACAAAAATATGCTCATAATTATGCTGCTTGCTGTGCCCTGAGTAATGAAATTCTTTGTCTCTGACCCAGAAATCTCATTGTGTTTGCCAGAATCATGAAATAGTAACTGGCTAGCTTATTAGCTTGTAAATAGGATAAAATGAAATCCTGACCTAGTACATTTCTATATGACAACGGTTGGCTGGAGCTGCTTAGCAGCTGTTCCTTTCAAAGAATTATGTTTTCTCCAGGTGCTGTGGTCCCCACTACTCTGGTCCACTGTCATTTGTCTCTTTTTATACTTGAGTTTTTAATTTCTTACTGTAAAATTAAAGAGTATCAGCCCCAAGGACTCAAAATATGATTCCAGTATTCAAATCTGAGTTTTACTACAGAGACATGTATGACTTTCATCAAGTTATTTAAGGTTTCTCTGCTTCTGTTTACCTATGTGATAATGATGATGAAGACAATAATGCTTTCTTTATGTTTGTTGTGAAGATTCACTGACTTAGTTACCAAATTCTGCTAATTTAGTTCACTGAGTTAATATGCTTAAAGTAATTTAGAATCAATCATATCGACTATATAGTAAGTGTTAGTTATTACTATTAAAAACCATGGTTCTATTAAAAATAACAAAGTAAAAGAGTGATATCAGGGTCAAAAAACTGAGCATTGATTATTATTTGTGGAATTCTTCTGTGTGCTTATCCAAAGTGCATCAGTATTGGAGAATTAGTTTAGTACTATTCCACATAGTTATAGGAAGCTGGGAATACTACATGGTTGTCTTTGTAATCTAATTTTTGTAATATTTTTAGATTTTATGGAATTTATATTAGAAATCTAATATTTAGAAAAAAGAGAAAGGAACAGAAACTTAGATATAATTTCAACAAGGAGAAAGGAGCATCTTATAGAACATTCTAAGTTTTCACACTATAGAAGAGTACCTGCAAATACTATCAGAACATCTATTGAGAATCAATAAGATTCTCAAGAAGAATCTTACCAATGGTCAATTTTTTCAATTCAGACTTTAAAAATATAAAAGCTAAATATGGTTTGATAGTTCCTCAAGAATTAAGATATTTTGCATCTGTGAATTCACGATTACGGTAAAGGTGGATTAATCATTCACTTGTTAAGGTTATAATCTTGATTCTCTTAGCCACATTCTTTTAAAAATGACATAGTTTTTGAGGTTACATCTATTTTTAGATGCCTGGTAGAGGCTTACTATGGCCTGTATAATTTGTGAAATGTGGTAAAATGAAGTTTCTGCATTTATTATTAACCTATAGGGAAAAATCCATACAGTAGACAAATATCTACATTATGAAGATATTGGGGATTTGATCCTGAACATTTTCTATCACATTGTATGAACAGGTATTTTATTATTAGCAGTCAACTAGAACAATAGCATTTGACTCAGATGATTCTAGACTCAGCTGGTTGTTTGTGTCAAGTTAGAATATTGATAATATCAGTACAACCAACACTATCTGCCAATGCTAAGTTGGTAATGGTGCTGCAGATCATTATGTGATTGCATGTTACATCACAAAAGAAATGAAACAGGGATGCAAACAGAACAAATGAATTAAATAATATTAGAACAACTCTACCACACTTATAAATCTCTAAATAATTCTTATATAAGGCTGTTTCAACACAGAGGTAGGTGTAGATTTTCTCAAATGAAGATGATAACTAGTAAAGGTGTGATTTCTGATTTAATTTTAAAAATAGTCATGGCTTTTATACCGAATTGCTTATATGGCATGTTTCAATTCACTAGAAACATGCAGAAAGGATGTATGATATCATTTCCATAAAAATAGGGACTTTAAAAATTAAATCCTAAACTTAGAACCCCAGTTTATAAAATATCTATGGGACCTCATGACATCAGTCACACTTAATTTAAGAAAACAAAATTTACTATGTTCTGGGCAGCTAAAATTATTATAAAATCAAGCTTCACTGATTCCCACCATAACCTATAATTTCTCTTATAAAAGTTATTTTTTGCACTGGCTAGAACACTTCCTGAAACATTTTAATACATTTCCTTTTCTTGTCTCTATACAGAACATAAAATGAACCGATTTAATCAGAGGTCAGAGCCTCTGCTCAATTCAACATTCTGAACATTATCTAACATGTTTTTTCCTTAAGAATGATAATTTTCTTAGACCTTTTCACTTCCTTTTTACTTCCATCAGCACTAATGGGTTTCTCTTTGGGTCTATATTTTTCCAGGAAATAGTTATAATAGTTACTGTGTTACTGTAAATGCAGAGTCAAATAGAAAATAACTAGTTTGAACTGAAACAGATGCCAACATCCTAACAAAGGGTTATGTAAAGACATACTTAAGCAAACGCACAAATCATAGATTTTTAAGAATTCTTACCTTTGTTGAAACTTTATATGGTAAATTCATTAAAACTAAATTCCTATTATAATTGTGATTATAGTTACTATTTAGCTACCAAAATGCAAGATGATCTTAGAGGTGGGGAAGACATAAAGAGAAAACTACATCTATTATATTTTGTTACTATTGTCTTTGTAGGTAGTGTTGCCTAATGGTTAACAGTTCACCTTTTCTGATAAAAGACATAAGAGCTCCACTAGCTCTTCCACCCCCTCCCCACTTCACTCATTCAGAGAACTGAGAACCAGATTCTTCATCTTTAAAGTGGGATTATTATAGAATCTGTTGGAAAGGATATTTTAGGGTTATGAAAAAATCATATGCTGCCTGGCACAGAGTAAGTGCTAGTTACATTGTTTAGACTTCTTAAAAATCATTAGCAAGCACCATTTTAAAAAGATATTTCTATATGTATAACTTAATCTATTAGTAAATATTTAATTTGAATTCTGTTGTTCTTAAATATAAATCGTTTCCAAATGTTTGTGTGTTGACTTTCTTTTAAGTGGATTGTTTTTTAGTTTTTTTTCTATGTTAGTAGAGAACTCTTTAACTTAGTATACAGTTATTAATTAGCTCTGTATGTTCATCACTGGCATGATTTCATAGTGGTTCCAATTAGAAAACTGAAAAAGAAAGTAAATCACTCTGAGTTCTAAATTATGTGTTAAATATGTATGATTAAAATGAACTGAATTTTTTTGAAGTATGTACTTCGTATAATACCTAGCATTTCCATTTACTATTTCTTGCTCTCAGTATATTCACACATTAATCACAACATTCACAATAAATTAAAAAAAACATTATATAGTTTCCCCCCAAAAGATAATATCTAATGGTATATACAAGGTCTGGCACTAATAAAGCCCCATTTTTTATTGCAAAATCTTTTATTAAAAAATCATAAGCATGTAAGTCTGCAACATAACAATATCACACTCAAGCACACCATATGACATTTTAGGTGAAATGTTCAAATTAAAATTATAAATTATTACACCCAGATTATTACCCTACCAACCACACTCAAGCCAGCCTTACTTCTGTCAGACCCTGTATATATTTATTTTTCACGAGATTTTAAGAAATTTTATACATGCATTTAATGGGAACTAAAACTCCTAATCTCACAAAATGCTTATGTTAGGAGTAGACTTAGTTGCATACAAAACAAAACTCAAAATAACTATGGAAATGTCTTCCTTTCTCATGTAACAGTGGTAGGTAGTCTAGGGCTCATGCAGAGGCTCTGTGAAGTCACCAGGAAAATGGACTTCAACCAGCTTACTATGTAACGATGCTGGCCCTGTGGTCTTCATCCTCCTGGGTTACAAGTACTCTTTCAGATATCATATCCAAGTTCCATGCACCAGAGGGAGGGAAAGGAGAGGGTATAACCTATCCTTTTGAAGTAAAGATCCCCAAATCTGCCACAGAAATTTACTTCTATAATCAGATAACCATTCTTTTTATGTGTTAATAGCCAGTATGTACAGATACCTATGTGTTAATACCCATTACCTACAGATACCTGGCCACATTCAAATATGAGGCCCAGCTAAAAACTGAGATATTAAAACCAATTAAGGATCTCTGCAACACTACCTTTTGAAGAATACAGGTACACACTCAAAAGTGTTAAAGGCAATTATTAAATTTGGTTTTGTAAACCATAGAAAATTGGTCAGGCTATTACAACCTAGTTATCATTTGTTTTTCATGATTAAATTGTTACACTAGCTATAATCAGTTCTGCATCATCTTCTAAGAAAATGGTAGAGTTATTAAAAAACAATGAATGCCATGTTATAGTACTCAACTATTCAATCCATCAGACCATTTAAGAATTACTTTAAAGAATTTTTACTAGGTAGGTAAGAATCTTTCATTGCAAAGAACATTTTATGGCTTATGAACAAATAGTGCCTCTTAGGAGTATTGAGTTAGGACAATATTCACATTGACTAAAATGCTTCAGTAATTGACTATTGAGAAAACTTTTTTAACCTCATACTTTTAATTTTGAAAAAAAACTTAGGAAACTACTAATCTAATGTTGTTATGGATTTAAATTGATAAAGCTCTCTTATTCATAAAGTTTTCATATGAGTAATTAACAATCTCTTTGTTCAAAGTAGCACTGCGTGTTCTTGCTTTCTAATGAAACTGCTAAGGTCTGAGAGAAATCATCAGAAAATTTTGAAGTGCAGGTTTTTGTCTGTTCTGATTATAAAGGAAACAAGTCTTTTGCTGTAGATTTAAAAACCTTGTGGCAGTACAACTAATGATTTAGTTTTAATTAATTTATCAAGGCATAGAGTTTTAGAATATGTGGAAACCTTTGAGAATATACCCTTCGATGCTGTCATTTTATGTTGAGATGCTGAGGTCTGGAGAGCTTAAGTGATTTGGCAAAGTCACACTAATGATTTAGTGGTAGTGTTGAAACCAGGGCTGAAGTTTTATTGACTTTTAATCTAGTGCATACTATCTCCCCCCTCTTTCCTTTTCCTTCCTTTCTGCCTTCCTGCCTCCCTTCCTCTGCTTTCTATATGTTAACTAGTATAAGAAATATTTATATATCATACCAGGTTCATATGTAAAAAAGTAAATCAATTTGGTTTGGCAAAACAATAATTTAATACAGGGAATAAGGGGTTTATAGCATTGCTGGAGAAATTGGTGGAAGGAACTCGAAGCTGGACTACTGGGAGTAACTTGCAGAACACTGAGGTACAGTCCAGCAGGGAAGAAGGGGCTACTACACACATTTCCATGTCCATGAAATTAGTGACTGGCACCTGGTACCTTGGTCAGCAGGCTGCACCTACTCCATAACTGCTACTCAACAGGCATAAAGCTACTGAATGGAGTTTGGCATATTGCAGCAGAAACCTCCATATATTAGCTATGCCTGTCAGCAAAGCTAAGCACAAAATAACAGCCTCCACTTCAATGTTCCTACCATCAGACATGTGTACATTTAATTGGTGGGACATCCAGATCCCCTACCATAAAGGAGTCTGATTGATGATATCTTTAGTTTGCAGTCTCTATAGTGCAAAGAAGGCACTCTATAAGGGGTGTTTAGAAGAAAACTGGCTTTATATACACAGACATGAACAAATGCTTTGACACACAGTGATGAAACGGAGCAAAGGAGAAAATACTTTTGTGGTTTCTGTTGGAGAACCTTCTCTTATTATTGGCGTACTCAGGAAACAGCACTTCACATCAGTGTAGGGTAGCACATCCAAATGTGGAGTATGTTGCTCCAAAGTCCACAGAGGCCTGACAAGGTATGAATCTCTTTTTTAATAATAGGGAGTATGGAACTTTTTTATTTGTTTGTTTGCTTTTTACTTTCCTTTGGCCGCATCAGTTTAGTGGCACTCAAGACATTTCATAAAGGTGGTAGGCTTTGAATTTTCAACAAGTTGCTCCCATGCTTGTAAATATAGTGAATTCAAAAATCATAGAAAATCAGACTTCAGAGAAACCTTGGAGAGTGTATACTTCGACACTACCAATATATAGTTTGGACAGTTGAGGTCAAGAGGTCGAATGAGTTTACCTTAGGTCATAATGGTTAGTTAGGGGCAGTGCTGAGTGTAAAACTAGATTTCTTCACTCTAATCTAATGTTTTTTATTGCACTCTGTTTCCCCTAAATGTATTATCATGCTTAATATATCAATAATTGTTGTATATAACATCTTAATTTTAAGATTTAGATCACAATTATTGGAAAAATAAAATGTTTTAAATATGAGAATGAATGAATACCTGCTTCTGTTAATTTCTTCAAAATTGACAATAATGTCATTAATAGCAACATAGGATTTTGTAGTTGCAGGCAGTCTGTGTTAAAAGGACAGAACTGATCATTTGAACTTAGGGAAACTTGAATGTCAACTCATTCTAGAGCTCTGGACGTGCTTAAGGGGTTGATTACAGACTGTTTAGAATCATCCTTTCCTTTCTTCTTCCTTTCTTCCTTCCTCTCTCCCTCCTTCCTTCCCTCTCTCTCTCCCTCCCTTTCTCACAGTTTATTTTTATTGTATTTATTACATTACCATTTACCCACCTTTATACCCTCTTCTACTTCCACCCATGCCCATCTCCTCCACAACACACACTGTTGTTCATTTCCATGAATTCTTTTTATTTTTTTCTCAGTCCTGCCACCCACCAACTCCTCTAACCAAAGCTGTCTTTAGTTTGCTTATTAGGTCAGCCTGCTCATTAGATTCCACATATGAGTGAAATTGTATGGTATTTGTCTTTCTCTGAGTGGCTTATTTCTCTTTGCATAATATTCTCCAGGTCCATCCATGCTGTTGCAACTGGTAAACTTTTATTCTTTTTTACTGCAGAGGAGTATTCCATTGTGTAAATAGGCCAGAGCTGTGCACTCATCTACTGATAGACACTCGGGCTGCTTCTAAATCTTGGCTATTGTAAATAATGCTGCAATGAACATAGGGGTCATATATTCTTTCAGATTAGTGTTTTGGGTTCCTTAGAAACGTTCTTTGTTAAATGGTTATCTTTATTAATTTAATTTTTTCCCATCACTATTTATCCCCCCATACCCTCCTCCATCCTTTCCATTATGCTTCTATGTTTAAAGTATGAAACTCAATTAGGACTCCAGAAAACTATGATGTCTGTCCAGAAGGTATTGAGCTATGTAATGTGAAAAATAGACACATTTAGAAAAGAAGATACAAGGTACAAGAAACATTGTATACTGGACAATGATGCCTCAGTGCCCTTCATAGTAGGCACCTTAGGACCTCACACAGTTCTTCCAGTTGCCATCAGCTGCCCAATTGTATTTTCCTGAATCTGATGGATGGCCTGAAATCTCTTCCTTTTGAAAGGTGATTTTAGCTTGGGGAAAAGCCAGAAGTCACAAGGTGCTGAATCTGGGCTGTAGGAGGGCTGAGTCACCTGGGTGATTTGATGTTTCACCAAAAACTCTGCATAAGATATGATGCGTGAGCAGACACATTGTAGTGATGAAGCTGCCAATCACCAGTTGCCCATAACTGCAGACTTATGAATCATCCGAATAGTTTCTGTGGAGGAATGTTCAAGCTTAATGCAAAATGTGATGCAGATTCATTGCTCTACTCACTCAGTCATTTTCAATGTGAGGGCCACACAGTACACATGCTCACTGAACAGTGTCTACCACCCCCACTGACTAGTGTGGTGAAGTTGTCATTGTTCACGAATGTACATTCCAGTCCACTCGCCCCGGCTACAAGGTTACATCAATGTCATGCAAACTGTTCTCATTATATTAACAATGGCTGGACTTTTTCTGGACAGATATCATATATGTGGAATAAACATACCCAAGTGAAATATGACTATTACTTTAGCAGTTTGGACTGTTTTGGCAGCTCCTCAAAATAACCAGCTACAGTCCTACTTTCCCATGTTCTGAATATAATGAACCACATTTTGATTTTTCAGTATTCCTATAATAATACAGTTTCTAGATTTCTGCTTCTGCCCCTTTTCTTTCTATTCTTTCTTCTCTTTTTTGTTATTATTTAATCTTAAAAATTTTCATAAACCTCTGTTATGTGGATGACCTGTTACTATTCATAAGAGAATTTGAAAGAGTAAGGCACTCCTACCTTCAAAGAACTTGTGGTCTAATTTAGAGGCACAGGGCCTATCTTAGCAAATGTTGGGTTAACATAAAACAAAACAGTATGGATAAGCATCAGAAAAAATCAGAGAAGGAAAGATCACCAGTGTGTGGTTAAGTCAATTAACAGAAACTTCAGAGAAGAATATCTATTTTACACTTGAAGGATTTTATCAGAATACATTATAATATGTATAAATTGGGACACTGTCATGTTCTTATGGATATTTTGAGTAAATTTGTGATAAACTACTTGATGTTAAATTTATGATGAACTAAATCATTTCAAGTAAATTTAAAACACAGAATGAGAGATTTCATTTAGGTTATATAAAACAATTACAAAAGATACACTTTAAAATATGTGTGCATATATTGTAAAGTGCCAGAAATGTTTTATATGCTACAGTAAAGACATAGGATGTGATAGAAGCATCACATGTGTCTCTGCACTTAAGTTTTTTTCACACTACTTAGTTATGGGACCCTATCAATGTGGAAAGAAAACCAATATAAATCCTCATATTCTTTAATTTAATTCTGGTTAAAAAAATGGAACTGAGGCCAGAGGCTACAAGCCTCAGTTGACAGTATAATGAAGACTCTTAAGAGAATGGGAGATTCTGGGTACTTTAAGATAAGCCCTGAGCAAGTCATTACATATGTTTAGACAAAGAAAATGTTAGTGAATATTTGCACATCATTACAAAAATAGATAAGTTAAATACATATTTATTTTTTATCTAGTTATCATAAATTTGCATTTTTCTTTAAATCTATTGGCTATGAAGGCCGAAGATCTCTCCAGCCATGTTGAATCATTTATATTTAAAGTCCCAAGAGCTGTTGACTTGTGTCTGTGAAACTATAAGTACTTATTATAGAAAAACCACACTCCAAAATGTTTGTTGTGAAATACCTGCCTTTTCATTTAAAGTTATAAATTCTAAAATTCATTTGAAACTGATTTTACCTACCACACTTGTAATATCAAGTATGTAATGGCTCACATTTTCTCTTGTTAATTTTCCTGTATAAGTGGCTTAAGTTTGTTTGTTAAATGGAATGCATCAGGGTTTTCTTCCTACAGGCTTACTTTTTGATACAATAGACCTTGTGACTATACTCCACTCATTTCTGGAACACATCACAAGTGTGAGTTTTATCAGACTATAAGATGTATTGTAGACAGTATAGGTTTTTGATCAGGTTCAGTTTCTGAAACTGATACAAATATAGAGGTAACCCGAGAAGTTAAAAATGTGGTGGTTGCCTTCATGTAAACCCCAGCACATTAGAACCCAATGACAAATTTCCTTCCCCACCCCCATCAGTAGATCTGAACATGAATTTTACAGTCTTTTAGTGTCTTACACACACATGTGACAAGAGAAGATAATGCTCTTCTTGCTCCAGGCAGTCCAAATGCATACTGACCTCCTGCAGATAAACTCAGTTATGCTTTCCTGAGATCCACCCCTAAAATTGCTTTCCTTTGACTCTTATCTTTATACCTCTCTTCAAACTTTTTTTACATTATTACCCTATGTCATAGCTATTTGTAGACATTTTTATATTGCTTACTCCCCTTACTATATTGTAATTTGTTGGAAACATGATGTGCAAGCATACCTCAAAGATATTGCAGGTTTGGTTACAGATCACCATGATAAAATGAGTATCAATAAAGTGAGTCATATGAAAAATTTTTTGGTTTTTCAGTGCATATAAAAGTTGTTTACACTGTAGTATATTAAGTGTGCAATAGCATTATGTCTAAAAATACTTTAAAGAAAAAAATACTTTTTTACTAAAAATTCTAACCATTATCTGAGCCTTCAGAGGGTCATAATCTTTCTACTGGTGGAGGGTATTGCTTCAATGTTGATAGCTGTGGATTGACAAGGGTGGTGTTTGCTGATAATTAGGGTGATTGTGACAATTTCTTAACATAAGACAATAATGAAGTTTGTCACATTAAATGTTCCTTGTATGAACAATTTCTCTGTGGAATGTAATGCTGTGTTTTTTAAATGTTAGTTTGTATTTTCATTTGAGAGACAGGGGAAGAGAGGGAGAAAAAACATCATGTGAAAGAGAAACATTGATCAGTTGCCTCCTGCATGTGCCGTGACTGGGAATCAAACCAGTGGCCTTTTGGTGTATGGGACGTCACTCCAACCAACTGAGCCACACTGTCCAGGGCTGGAATGTGATGCTGTTTGATAGCATTCTGCCCACAGTAAAACCTTTTTAAAAATGAGTCAGTCCTCTCAACCCCTGCTACTGCTTTATCAATGAAATTGTAATTTTCTAAAAAGTCCTTTGTTGTCATTTAAACAATCTTCACAGCATCCTCATCAGGAATAGATTCCATCTCAAGAAACCACTTTCTTTGCTCATCTATAAGAAGTAACTTCTTATCTGTTGAGTCCCAAACAAGATGGATTAAACCAGTCCACACCAAGACACATCATAAGTGAAATGCCAACATTTAAAGATAAAGAGAGAATCTGAAAAGCAGCAAGAGAAAAGCAGTTAGTTACTTACAGGGGAGTTCTCATAAGTCTGTGAGCTGATTTTTCCAAAGAAACTTTGCAGGCTAGAAGGGAATGTCATGAAATATTCAAAGTTATGAAAATCAGGACCTAGAGCCAAGACTGCTCTACCCAGCAAAGCTATCATTTAGAATCAAAGGGCAGATAAAAAGCTTCTCAGACAAGAAAAATCTAAAGGAGTTCATCCTCATCAAACCATTATTATAAGAAATGTTAAAGGGACTTATTTAAGAAGAAGATCAAAACTGTGAATAATAAAATGGCAATAAACACATACCTATCAACAATTGAATCTAAAGTCACACTAAGCAAACAAGAAGAATAGAGACAGAATCATGGATACAGAATGTATTTTGGTGGTTAGCAGATGGGAAGGGGGTTTGGAAGAATGGGTGGAAAGGTGAAGGGATTAAGAAATATAAATTGTTCATCACAGAATAGCCATGGGGGTATACAACATAGGAAATGGAATAGCCTAAGAACTTGTATGTATGACTCATGGACATGAAGAAAGGTGGGAGGATGGCCTGAGGGAAGTGGGGAATGCTGAGTAGGGGGACAAAGGGAAGAAAATTGGGAAAACTGTAACAGCACAATCAAAATATTTAGATAAATAAGTAAGTAAATAAATAAATGAATAAATAAATAGAGATTGCAGCTATCCAATCACATCTTCAGGCTTCACTTCTAATTCCAGTTCACTCCACCACTTCTGCAGTTACTTCTTCCATTGAAGTCTTTAACCCCCTCAAAGTCATCCATCAGGTTTAGAATCAAGTTCTTTAAAACTCCTGTTATTGTTGATATTTCAACCTCTTGCCATGAATAACCAATGTCTCTAATGACATCTAGAATGGTGAATCCATTCCAGAGGATTTTCAATTTACTTTGCCCATAGCCATTAGAATCACTGCCCTAAAACAAAAACAAAAGCAAACTAACCAAACAACTAGAACAGAAACAGAACCACAGAAATGGAGATCACATGGAGGGTTATCAATAGGGGACTGGGAGGGGGAGAGAGAAGGAAAAGGTATAGAGAATAAGTAGCATGGATGGTAGGTAGAAAATAGATGGGGGTAGGGTAAGAATAGTATGGGAAATGTAGAAGCCAAAGAACTTATAAGCATGACACATGGACATGAACTAAAGGGGGGAATGTGGGTGGGAGGGGGTGCACAGGGTGGAGGGGAGTGAAGGGTGGAAAATGGGACAACTATAATAGCACAATCAATAAAATATATTTAAAAAGACATAAGGATAACCACATGAAATATTTATAAATAAAAATAAAGCCAAAATAAAATTTAGAGCTTAAATAAAAGAAAAAAGAATCACTGTCTATGGCAGGTATGACATTACAAATGATATTGCTTAAATAATAAGGCCCAATGTCTAAATTACTCCTTGATCCAAGGGCTACAATATGGCTGTTGTGTTAGCAGGCATAAAAATGACATTAATCTTAATCTTATTGTATATCTCCATTAGAGATTTTATTTGATTAGGTGCATTATAAATGAACAGTAAATATTTCAAAAGAATTTTTTTCTAAGCAGTAGTCTCAACAGTGAGCTTAAAATATCCAGTAAGCCAATTGTAAATAGATATGCTGTCATCTACTTGTTGTTCTATTCATAGAGCACAGGCAGTATGGATTTAGTGTAATTCTTAAGGGCTGTAAGGTTTTTGGAATGGTAAATGAGCACTGATTCAACTTAAAGACACCAACAGTACGATCTCCTAACAAGAGAGTCAGCCTGTCCTCTGAGGTTTTAAAGCCAGGCATTGAAAGTTCTAGATGGCATCTTCTTCCAATATTAGGCTGCTTCATCTACATTAGAAACCTGTTATTTAAAGTAGCCACCTTCATTAATTATCTTCTTTCCTTCAAGAAACTTTTTTTAGTAGTCACAGCATGGTTAACTAGTGCATGGGGCCTAGTTTTTGGCCTTTCTTAGCTTTCAACATACCTTCTTTACTAAACTTAAACATTTCTAACTTTTGATTTAAAGTCCTTCACTTGAACAGTTAAAAGCCATTGTATGACTATTATTGAACTAACTCCAATATCCTTATGTTTCAGGGAATAGGGAGACCAGAGGAGGGGGAAAAAGGGAGAACAGCTGGTTAGTGGAGTTGTTAGAACACATACAACATTTCTTGATTAAGTACAATTGATGCAATATCTGCAAAGTGCAATAAAATGAAGTATGTCTGTATTAATTTTTATATCCCCACAGCATTTCTAACATGAATATAAAGAAAGGCCTTGGAATTACTGGTTGTGCAAATAATTTAACTTCTTTGAGATTCAGTTACATATTCTGTTAAACGGAGATAACAACAACATACTGGTCTATTTTTTTGTGGCAATTAAAATAACTGAAAGTGCTTACAGTGCCTGGCATGTCGCTATAACAGCAGTAGTAGCAACAGAAGTAGTAGTGACAATAGTAATAGTAGTAGTAGTATAAAAAGTGTTATGAATAACTGGGTATCTAAATTTGTATGCATGTAGTGTTAACCTAAAAATAAAAAGACAAGGTGAGAGGCAAGAAGCATTATTTGAAATAGCAGAATTCCAATTCAAAGCACAGATTCAGGGAGAAACTAAAATGTACCCCAATTACAGGGTAAGGGCCAGTTTTTTTTTAAAAGGAAGAGAAATAATTACATGAATAAAAATTTTTAATGGTGTTAGGAGTGACGCTTTAGCTACACATGTGTGGTTACTCACTGATTTTATCTTTAGAAAGAGTCCATAACCATCAGTCCTCGTGGTGGATGTCTGTGTTTCCTGTTGTCTTTGCAAACAGTTGTTTGTAAGATAATGTTGATTTGGTTCAATTCAAAGCTTATTTTGCTCAGTTTAAAAAGTTCAAAGGTTTCAGGAGCAAGACGTGCAAACAGGTCCTCTGGAACGGCTTCTCTGGCTCTACTTCAGAATGACTCCACTTATCTCAACTTTTCACTGTGGGGTGTACACTTACCATATATTGCTTTTGATGTATAATCCACACAAGAGATTCAGTCCCATTACTTTTTACTCAGATTTTCTATCTGAATATTGGTAGATACATATGGCATCAACTACAGGAGTAAATCAAGTGAGATGGTACAAAAACATTTGCCTTTCCGGTGCAATCTTTTGAACCTTTTTTTTTTGTCTCAATTGAGCCCATTTTCAAAGAAGCTGAATATAAGGACTTTGGATATGGTATCTGTTGTTTGGTCTTATTACAGTCATTAACTGCAGTCAAGGTGCCTTTCAGGAAGAAAGGATGATAGATAGGCTGCATTCTCATGATCACATTTGCTGTCATGGGGAAAAAAAGTCAGGGAGGCAGGAGGTTGCAGAAGACAGAGTGCAGTGGGATACAGGTGCACCGTTTCCAGAGAAGAACAAGATGAATGTTCCCATTGTCACTGCTCCCTGCATTTCCTTAGTCATTAGTATGACAGGGCTGTAATTGATGACATGACACGGGACCTTTGTGAAGCTTCTTTCTCTTCTTTGAAACTATTCCTGTGTCCTTTAAGCAGTATATGGTTATCTAATGTGTCAGGGCATCTGCCTTCGTATCTCAGTCCAAGCTATTTTCATTGGTAATGACAGAAAATCATACAACATGTAACAGGGAAGATGGTATTAAAATTTCATAGCTGTGTTAACTGCAATTCTCAGCAGTGGTTTCTTATGTAATAAGAAGCAAGGTCAAGAATACGTTTATCAGAGTAAGAGAAAATAGCATAACATGAGCTCTCAATCTGCTGCTGAAGAATGCTTTGTAGTCCGAAGTCATTGTTTTACTTATATACTTCTTTCTAACACTATTTAGATTAAGACACTCAAAGTTCTATTGCAAGAAATACTACATGACATACATCATTTGAATTAATTATTTAAGTACTTGAGCAAAATAACTGAATGTGCAAATCATGACTAACCACTTTAATTCCTTTATAAGAATTGTTTGAAAATTATTGAATCGTTCAAGAATATATTTAATTTTAATTATATATTTAGGCTTATTTTATAATTACCTATTAACTAATCAATATTGTCCATGTGGGATTTTATTGGGGAAATTACTGTGAGAAACCTTGGAGTTTGAAATATGTACTGGTACAAGAAATACATGTTTAATTTTTTAAATTGAATCCTTAAGATTAAAACTTCATTACTCATCAAAAATGTCAACAACAGTTTTGTAAAGTTTGTTCTTCTTGGATAGAGTTTGCTTTTTTAATGTTATAAAAGATATATTTTCCCCTCTTAAGTTTTTAATAATATAGCAATAACAAAAATATACTTTTTATAGCAATTATCTATGAGATATCCTGCAAATGTTGGGAAAAATCCATTTTTTATATATGAAATTTGGCTATTCCACATGTAGAGTTGCTTTACTATAACTCTTTAATATTTATAACCTCATTAGCATTGTAATGACTTAAGCTTCCAAAGAAAATTACAATGAAAATTAAAAAGCATTAGTGATGATACAAGTCAAAACTACATAAAATCTATTTTTGGTTTCCTTATTCTTCATACCATACTCTTAGGTCTGATTCTAAAGATTATGTCTTTAATAAAAGTATTATTAGTCACATCCTTTAGATGTATACCTTACTTTTAATACATTGCACATGAGACCATAACCTATGTCATCCTGGTGACTTAAATAATTCATGAACCAAAATATATCAGAGTATATTTTTTTGTTAACTAGTTACATCAGAGTTTGTGAAGTATTTTTTTTAGCTAAAAATCTACTTAGATAACCATCAAAATGTCTGGAAAGATCTTGAAAGTACATTTAGCTGGTCTCTTCTTTATTTGCCGAATACACATTTTCTTTTATTTGTTTTTGAACAGAGACTTCCTCCTGGTTCTCCTTCACCTCTTGAAACATGACATCTTCTCATTCTGGGCCTGCGGTTTAAATGTCAGTCCACAGGTGTTTGCCAGAGTCTGACCTGTCCTATTTTCTTCTCAGGTGTCATAAGTTTACTCTGAATTTTATACCACTTAATCAAATTCCTTTATAAACCTTTTTTTAAAAAATGAGGATTGGGTACATGCCTGTAGTCTTCTACCGAGATCTATGGCTGAAAGGCCTGCTGATGATGCAAACTCAGCTTCCCCCATCAAATCCCACTCATTATTTCAAAGTAGAAATCTTGATACTGTCTTCAATCTTCTTTCTTCCTTTCTAATTTTTCAATTCTGTGAATTTGTGTGCTGGTAAATTTGATCATCACAACTGCTCCTAAAGTCATGCCATTCTTTCTATTCTCAGAGACAGTCACTTGCTATCCTTTCCCTGAATTATTACAGCAGGCTCCTGATTCTGTTGCCAGCCTTTCCATGTGATAGTCGCAGTTACATCCCTAAGTCACAGACCTGATCATTTCGCCTTCCTGTTAAATCACTTTTCTGGCTTTCCACTTCCGGCATAGTCAAGTCCAAACGCCTTAGCTTAGCTATCAGAATGGTTCACAGTCTGGCCACTATCTATCTTCCAGCCTCCTTTTCTGGTAATTTCTTTCAGAGGACTGCTGCCTACTCCCAGAATATGGCATTTACTTTTGTGTCACTCTTCCTTTAGTTGGTTCTGACTGTGGCCTTGAATGTGCACCCAGTTTTTCCTTCTCATACTCTCATCCTTATTATTGAATTCAGTCACCAAATATCCATTATATATCACTATTTTATATATTTAATTTTTACATAATTGATTCATACTATGTATGATAGCTGTTTTTTTAATTCAACTATTTTTTAGATTTTTTACATGTTAAAACAGATGGATGTTATTACTTTTAGTTGTTGCAAACACCCTGGGATATGAATACACTACGTTTTTCCATGCTCTTAGTGAGAGGCAAATGGATTGTTTTTGCTTTTTTCCCTTTTGGATAAAAAGGCTATAGAGAGCAATCTTGCCATTGTATCCTTGAGCATATGTGTGCAATTCATTAGGTAATTAATGAATTAGTTTCAAATGGCTAGTCTGGGGACCTGTGGAGAGTAATGAGAAGATGGTGAAATGTAGACACCTGCCATCATTTTCCAAATATTCTTCACTTGAAATGTCCTTGTATGAGGCATGATAGTGTCAGAATGCCCATGTTATGCTTGGTTTGGCATGTAGTTATATGATGCAAATAAATGTAAGGAATGGAAGGTTTAAAAAATTATTAAGTTAGGTTTTTTCTATGCCATGTGAAAATGTGCTTCCATTTTACCTATTTGTGGCAACAAATGCAAAGTTTTGAAAGTCAATTTATATTGCACTGCTTTCTTTCTCCAAAATTATGCAAATAGATTAGTACTTTGATTATCATTTATTCCTTACAGACCTAATTGTTTTTTTTTTACAGTGAAGTCTTATTATATACATGCTTGAAAATTACAGTAGATCATACTCTTCTCAATGTCACAAAATACAAAAGAATAAACAACTGGATCTATAACTGAAACTACTATTCCATTTGCCATTCTAGTTATACTTTTCTAGCCTTAAAATATTTGTTAAAATATTTTAATAATTGAAAAACCCTCATATAAATTGAACCGCTATTGCATATTATAGAGGTCCTTTCATTTTACTTTGTGTAAGAATTGCCAGGGGAAATGTATTAAGATATATATTTTTGGTATCCATTATGTAACATTCTGATTCAGTAATTTTGGGGTATATATTTTGAACTTTATCTCTCTCCTTACCACAACTACCACCACTCCAATGGTCCTCTGGAAACTGACTTCTTCAGGAACACAGGTTGAGGCAAAGGATGGGGTGGTGGTGGTCATGGCACTAGCTGCGGTGCTGGCGGCAGTGAAGGCAGTGGTGGTAATGGTGGTGGCAGTGGTGACGGCGGCTGTGGTGATCTTGGAGGCCGTAGTTGTGACGGTGGGAATGGAATAGAGCTGGCATAATTCAGGCCTTTGGAATCAAATAATCCAAGTTTGAATCTCGGTTTTTATACCAGCTTTATCATCTTGGTCAGGTTGGTTAACTTTTCTGCACCTGAGGTTTCTCATTTATAAAACAAAGATAATGATTTACCTTATTCCTAAGGCACTCATAATGCGTGGCCTGTAGGAAGTACATAAATAATGCCAACTGTTATGTATTCCTAAAGTGGCTTTATTTCTTTACTGATTTTGTAAACAACATCTTGAAAGTGGATTTTCTATGGAAGAACAGAAATATATCCAAAACTCTAGATCTCTGAGTTTCATACACCAAAACCCAAGGAATATTTGGGTATTTTATAATCCTCATTTCTGTAAATATTGCTTAGTGCCTTCGAACATCAGAAAACTTAGAAGGCACTTCTTTAGGAAGTATTTAAATATCTATTCTTTGTCCTGAATGTGAATCAATGAAGGGGTTACACATTAACATTACAGGTTGTGGAGAAAAACTCCACTTTTTTTTTTTGCCAGTCTGTGAATGTCGTTTTCTCTCATAGGTGGTACTCAAGTGAAAAACTGGAGAGCTTCTCATCAGACACACACTCTGTTTCTCTCTCTCTGTCCCTCTCTGTCTCTTCCCCTCTCTCCCTCTCTGGGGTACTTCACAGAGTAACTTGTTAAAAGTGCCTTGCCCCAGAAATATCAAATTTACATCTCTGGTATTAAATTAATCTTAAGAATCTAACTGATATGGTGACTTTGGTATAGATGGTCCAAAAGATAAGGCTTTGAAAAACACTAAGAAGTAGAAAAATAATTCTGGAACTTGAACACTTAAAAGTAACTTAGCGTCTGTGAATTTCTTCATCAGTAAAATGAGAAAATATATGAAGTACCAGACACATATTAGATTGTCATTAATTTTATTCTCCTTATGTAAGGCAAGATGATTAGTGGTTAAAATCATGAGCTTTAGAATTAGACAGACTTTAAGATTAGATACTAATTCTTTACCGCTTAGGTAAGTGACTTTAAACAATACTTAAGCTTTCTGCATGCAGGTTTCTCACTTGTGATATGGTAATAATAATTGTAGCTGTACCTACATTTTAGGGTTTTTATGAAGACTAAATGTGATAAAGTATAAAAATAGTTGGAAAATGACTGCTAGAAAGTAGTGCTTAATAAATTATATATATAGTAATAAAAATTACTATTATTTCTCCTTTTCTCATCTGAATATGCTATCATATGTATTTATTTACTTTTATATCAAATATACTCACACATATAAATAAGTTTATTTAGTTTATGGTATACTGTTTTAATGACAATAATTGGACATTTTGCTTGCAGGATTCATTATGTTGTCAGTATTTTAAAATCAGTAGTAATATGGTTATTTTGACCCTTAACTATGGAACTAGTGGCAAATTTTAACAGTGCAAATTCACCATATTTCAAGGGTTTTCTTACTGTTTCAGTTTTGTCTCTTTTACATGGTTTTTGGAATGGATCAAGTGATTCAGTTCAGGAATCAGCAGGTCTATCGATAAGAAGACTAACACTTCGCATATAATAAATAGCTTCCAGAAAAGAGCCAATAATACAGAGTCTTTGGCATGGATAGGGACCTGTACTTTTTAATGGTGATTATTTTCAATATTAGCTTTAAAAACATCTTGAGTTTTTCAATATGTATTTGCTTCTGGAATTTTTGATTAGGTATAAATTGTTTTATAATGGTTGGAAAGGAAAGTTGTTCTATGCAAAGTTTACTTTATTATTAAACATAATATTTAAAATTGTGATACCATTGTTTGCTAGTCTGTCATAGAAATTTTAAGATACATATGTTGATTGAATGGATAATTTAGCCTGTAATATTTTAAATTATTTCATTGGTACTTGTAATTTTTTAATTTGTTAAGTTTATTTTTGTTAATTTACTTTTTTTTCTGTGGTATACTATCCCAGATCTGGGTTTATTTTATATTTCCATTACAAGCACATAGTAACAATAAAGATGATGAAAATAATGAATAACATATACTGAGTATTAAATATTTTCAGGCATTAGGCTAAGGACTTCACCTACCTTCTATCAGTTTATCCTCTCAATACTACTGCCAGATAGGCCCATGTATGATCCCATTTGGTGCGATATACAAGGATATCATGTATATGAATACATTCTGAACATGACCACATGAAATGTTGGTAAGCTATAATAGGCTCACTTTCCTGAAGATTTGCATGTTAGTTCTTCTAGTATTTTAAAATCTAAAAAAATTCCACTAAAAAAGTAACAATTAAAAAATTTAAAATTAAATCATATTTGAACTTATACAAAAATAAATTTATTTGTCCCGTTATCAGGAACTCTTAATCATATGTAAATTTTTATGAATCTATGAAACTAAATGTGAAATATTACATATTTAAGTTTGTATTTATCTTTCATCAGGTTCTAAAATAAACCTATGAATTCAAAATTTTTAAATGACATTAAAGTAGGTCAGAAAAATTATCTTCCTCAGAACACATATTTTGTAAAATCAAAATGAAGAAAATCAATTACATCCAATTTCATAATTTTATCAATTTGTTCTAATTATTGCTTGTTTTATAAATTGACTTTCACTCACTTTCTCTGTTGTGATATTTAATATCTATCTTTTATTCTTCATTACTGAATTTACTTTCTCCTGTGATTTATTGACTTCACAACTTATATTTAGAAATTTGAATGTAGTATACATTCTTTATTCTTGGTCAATTATTTCCTTCATTTTTTAACTGAGTGTTTTCTAATAAAACTAGGCTGTGGAATTATGGAAAACAAGAATTTGCTAGGAAATGCTCAAAAGTTAGAGAATTACCTGTAAGGAGACTGTGCAGAACACTGCTCTTCAAGGTGTGGTGTGAGGCCCCGTGGTGGCATGCAGACGCTTTGTTACCAGTCCATTACCAGTGGGAACAGAAATTGAGAGCAATTATTTAGAATCACTACAATTTGACATCACCTTGAAATCCAAGGGCATGATCATTTTTCTGTTAATTCATTTCATTGTTATTCTGTAAGGCTTGGCCTGCAACATGGACTGGAAACTTTAAAACATGGCTTTTTAACCACAGATAGCTTGAGAAACAGTGATGTAGACTGCTTGGTTCACAAGCTCCACTAGAACTGTTATTAGTAAAGAACAGAAGAATAGAAGGAAAATTATAATTTTTGTCCAGAATTTTAAGTTTTGAACTTTATGAAACTGGGAATGATGTTTTATATTTTCCCCTATACAAGTATTTTGAATTGCTGTGGTGTTTTGCTAGGCAAATTTAGAATACTGTTAAATTACCAGTTTTAGATGGGGAAAATATTCTCTTTTCTTATTCTAATATATATTGTATATTATAATTTCCATATTAAAATATATATACAGGGTGAGGCAAAGGTAGGTTTATAGTTTTCTTCTGGAAAATAATACAAAAATTAATAAATAATATAAGCAACAGCAATGATGGAACTGGAGAGGGGATTATGCTAAGTGAAATAAGCCAGGCAGTAAAAAACAAATACCATATGATCTCACCTATAAGTGGAACTTAATCAACAAAACAAATGAGCAAGCAAAATAGAACGAGAGGTGTTGAAATAAAGAAAGTGAACAGAGGGGCAGCGGGGGGAGAAGAATGGGGAAAAAGAAGGGGAAGGGTCAAGTGAAGGCACTTGTACAAAGGGCCCATGGACAAAGCCAATGGTCAGGGCAAGGACTGACTATGGAAGAAATGGGGTGGGTAGGGCAGGGGAGAGTAATAGGGGGAAAATGAGACAACTGTAATTGAACAACAATAACAAAATAAACTTTCACATACCGACAGCTATAAACCTACTTTTGTCTCACCCTCTATGTATATATAGAAATGAAGAGCAGTAACTGCTGTGAAGCACTTCACAGAGAGGCAGAGAGAATTGTGACACAAAGGTGGTAGTTGGCGCTCTGAGAAGGAATGGAAATAAGAGAGAGAAAGGAGAGATGAGAGTTCAGACTTAGAATGCCAGTCTTACTAAGTCCACTGGAATAAAGATGAGGAGAAGCTGTAAGTGCACCTGGGAAATTTAGTAATTTATAGGATTATTAAAGGGTTTGTCAAATATATGTATTAATTATAACTAAAATATTACTTAAATATTATATTACCATGTATTAGTGGAATACCGAGGAGAGAAGTAATGATTAAGAGGATAGGATAGTGATCAAAGTAATCAGTTTAGAAGAATTACCTCAGAATCCTTTGATTTATCTGAGATGACAGAGCTACATAGCTCTGGAGCCTCCTTGTCCAACCTTGAATTCAAGGTTTCTTAGTCCACTACTCAGAATCACTGCTTCCAAAACTCCTTCTTGGTATATGATGCCTAGAAAAAGTAGCACAGAACTGGAAAAAGTAACATGTGGAGCCTAAGCCTAGAACTGAGAAGTTCCTTGAAGTTCCTTTTTTCTCCTTTATTATTTATGGTCTTTTTCCCCCATTAATACAACTTTTCTTTTCATAAAAAGTACACATTTTTATTTTAGGTATTAATGTACTAAGAAGTCCAAAAAGCTTAGGCTTCAGCCCTTTCACTTCCATTTTAAAGAACATTGAGAGCAGCTACCTTGTGCCTTCTACCTCAGTTTTTCCAAATGCATTGAAATCCTGCTGCTTTTTTCCCCCTTGCATGCAAATTCTCAACCCCAGACAGTAAGTACATTATTCTGATATAATTTAGTCTAGGGAATGATGTGATATGGATTGTGGAAGACTATCACATCACAGTGACCTTAGTATACAACTACTAATTCTAACAATGGCCATGCCATCCACTTCCAAAGATCATCATTTTACTGATGAGGAAACTGACTCAGAGAGGTTAAGTACAATAATTTGCTCAGATTTACACAGCTCATTATGAGCAAAGCCAGGTGTATCTAGTTGAAAGAGTATGTTTGTGCGTGTTTTGTTTTGCTTTCATGATGCTAATCCCCTCTGTTATTATAAGTTGTTTTCCTAAACTGTCATGAATAAATCCATATTAACCATGGGATCATTGCAGTATTTGTGCTAGCTATAAGATTTCATGTAAGATTTCTCTCACAATCTTAATAAAAAATTGTCATTTAAGTCATTTTTGCCTTCATAGAAATATTTCGTGAATATCAGTTTCATAGAATAATCTTTCCATCTAAATGTGTATGGTTTTATTTTAAGTAGGTTGGCAAAGTGCACTTCTTGGTTCTTACCAGGAATACGAATCTCTAATCTAAACAAATCTCAGTAGTCAAAGTATAGGTAATTAATTAATGTGTACATTGCCTAATCAATGAGATTGAAAAAGATTAACAACCTAGCTTCTTCCATTTACTAATGTGATTTAGGGAAAATATTTAACCTTTTTGAACCTTGATTTCCTAACATACAGAATTGAAATGATGACAGTAACCCCCTCTTAGGTTTTTTTGGGGATCTCAAGACAAAGTGCATGTAAAACACTTGGTACCATCTCTGACCGAGAGTAAGTGCTCAATAAATTAACCAGCTCTTACATCTCCTGTCTGTGGATTGAACAGTTAGCACAATATTCCCAGATCTGGGAATGATGCCATTATACAGTAGGTGTATTTCATAAAAGAAGTATGAATAAATGACACTTTTTTCATCCAGGCTCAGAGGTGTTTAAAAGGTCCTTGGTACCATGTGTCACATCCCTCTTTAATTGTGATAGGACTGCCCAGTGTTCTAATCCTGGCAGTTGTAATGTGATGAAGTGCACAAAATCTCTTGTTGGGATGCAGCAGGAATCTCAGCAGCTCAGTTGCTCAATAACTACAAGGTAAAACCTAATTTAACAGATCCATCAACATAATATGAAGCCTCATGCACAAATGCTCTGCTCCCCGAAGAGGATCATGTCCAGATTATTGGTCAAAGGCTGAAGGAAACCATATTAGGATGAATTATTGTTGGGATATGATAGATGTCTTCTGTCTCATATCGACAGAACATGCACTGGTGTACAGTAGTTCACTTTTCCAATTCTTTCAAATGTGTGTTCCCTAGGTCAGCTAAGCTTTGACAACTTTTTCCCCTTACTTACTATTTATTATGTAACAAAAGGGGGTCATGTTCAGTACCCTAGAAATACTGTTCAGAAGTTATAAATAGCCATTATTATATCACTGAACTGGCATTAAAACCTATAAGATATATGTAGTGTGTCAAAGCACTTCATTTTTTCTTTCCTTATAGTGCAGCTAAAACTTTACCTGAAATAGCTACTTCAGAAATAAAAATGTCACCCATTCCCACATAGTCTAGAAAGTTTGATGAGCTGACATAAAGCCCAAGTGTGTAAAGAAATTACTGCCACGTGAGTCATTTCAAGAAAGACAACTTTACTTCTCTTTATGTAGTAGATCCTTCTCCATGTCTGTAGGGATCTAAAGTCTACTTTTTTAAAACTTTTTTTATTGTTGTCCAAGTACAGTTGTAAATGAAGTAACCAGACCCTTGATTAAGCTATAAGTCTGTCTTTAAATGATTTGCAGTAGTTAATTCTGAGCCTGAATATGTTCAATCCAAACTAAATAACAATTAAAATGTTGTATGTGCTGAAATTATTCTGTTGTTTGTTATACACATATGAATGATTAATGAACGTATGTTTTTTGAAGGGAGTTCTCTAATTGGCCTTTTTGAGTTCCACCTACACAGAGATGTGGAAACAATTTGGTTCCTAGCTGCGATTCTCAATCATTTTGATCACATAACCACTTTCTATTCTTGAAACCCACTGAGGATTTCAAAGAGCTTTTTTTATGTGGGTTATACTTACCAATATCTACTGCTGAAATTAAAACAGATAATTTCTTTCAGTACTTATTAATTCATTGTTTTTCTGCTGGGTAATTCCTCCCTCAAGGAACACAGAATGACTGGTCACGTGAGTGGGGGAGGAGCACATAGGGCAAGCAAAATAATCAGCAGAGAAACTATAGTGTTTATATTTTTAAAATATTATTCCTGCAGTATTATATATTTGTTTGTGGATGTTTGCATATGCAGTATGAAGTAAAAGTAGGTTTATAGTTGTTCATATGGAAAAATAATATAATAAGTAATGAATAGTAATGTAAGAATAATTCTGTGTTTCACATATTCACAAGTATGAACCTATTTCTGCCCACCCTGTATTATCTTAGTACTCCTACTGGTTGTTCAGGCATCTACTTCCAGGTACTTGCCCCATTTCCCCGAAATTTACCTGGCCATGTTGTTTCTTACTACTTTATGACATAATTTATTCTGCATATTGGCACAAGCATGGATGATTCTGCCTGATCTTGCTTTTGTCAGTACTTTTCAACTCGATTATCGGCACTGGTGTTATAAAGTTATTAATTATTCATATATTTGAAAATAATGGGTGGAATTTATTGTCTATCTTTCCTTAAAAATAAAACTTCAAATTCAAATATGGCAAGTATATATTATATTTAGTATTGACTCAACAATTAAAGCACATTATAGTAAATAGCTTCTGTTGCACATCATCTCAAAATATCAGCATTCTAATTGTTGAAAAGGATGTCTACAGAATGTGATAAGGTCTGAATATTAGAATAATCCAGCATCATGGAATTATTTATCTGGTTATTCACCTTGGGTAGGGAAAAAAACATGTATGTCTTTATTATAGAATTTTTTATTTTTTTCAAGTCACAGTTTCTGAAGAAGACACTGTTTTGACCATGTTTCTCCCACAATATGTAGCAGTTTTCCTTACACCTCCTTGGTCTGCTACACAAACACAAACTGAAAACTAATTGATGTCCATGAATGTGTTCAGAGATGGGGTTTTCATTATTTTGGTTAGTTCACTTTTAAAGTTGTGTCTTTAAATAACACTCTTCTTACAAGTTGCCCTAGTTGACAATTTTTAGATATAACTCAGCTTTCATGGAAAATCATGAAAATGTGTGTCTGTAACATGGATTGGTTGAGATAATACTTTGAGTTCCTATTAAGCAATGTGGTAAAGCTAAAACCTGCAACTAAACCACAATAGTGACCTATTATTTGGGGATTAGGTATAGGTTGAATCTTGAGCTAATGTAGAATGAGAAACGCAGGAATTTGCCACCTGGAACTGCACTGTTTTGATGACTGTGGCTTTGTAATATATTTTGAAATCAGGAAATGTGATAGTTCTAGATTTGTTCTGTTTGCTCAAGATTGCTTTGTTTATTCAGAGTCTTTTGTGGTTCCACATGCATTTTAGGGCTTTTTTTCATGTCTGCAGGCTCATCCCAAGTTATGTATCTTAAATTCAAGATATTCTAACTACAAAATTAAGAAAATTATGTGTAAGGGTTTTTATATTTTGGAGTTTGCCAATATCAAAGATGATTGAATTTAATTACTATTCCTATCTGTGTAAACTAATGATTAGCTAGCAGAGTTTACATGAAGAATGAAGTAATGACATACATAATTCAAAATTATTACATTGTTGAGTAAATTTATTTTTTTTGTTTTCATTTCAGTAAACTCACCGTTTTGTGATTGACAGTGTTGATTTAAATTGGGACTATAAAATAAGTGGATATTGCATTAAAATGTATATCAAATATGATTATGTATTTCCCAAATTTTAAAGTGTCAGTGAGGACTTCCAATCAAGATAGCAGCTTAGAAGACATGGCTCACCTCCTTCCACAACCACATCAAAATAACAACTAAAATATAGAACAACCATCACTCAAAACTGTCAGAAATTGAGTTGAATGGAAGTCTGACAAAATAGAAATTAATAAACC
The DNA here is from genome assembly GCA_028533065.1 of Trachops cirrhosus. Classification (NCBI taxonomy): domain Eukaryota; kingdom Metazoa; phylum Chordata; class Mammalia; order Chiroptera; family Phyllostomidae; genus Trachops; species Trachops cirrhosus. The sequence continues at coordinate 82,216,148 of CM052538.1, forward strand.
ACGTCCAGCCAGCCTGGTTGAAGGGGCAAAAACATGGAATGAGCTGGTCTCACATCCACATGTGGTAGACAAAACTTTGGGAGGGATATCGCAGGAGTGAGGTGTTCCAGCCCCATACCAGGACCCACAGCACCACAGTGCCAAGAAGATAAGTCCCCACAACTTCTGGATGGGAAACCCAGGAGGGACTGAGTTGGTGGGAGAAGCTACTGGAACCCCCAAACAGTTCCTTTTAAAGAATCTACACATGGCCTCACCTACTAAGAATCATTCCCTCTGAGCTTCAGCAGTGAAATAACAACTTGAAAGTCACCAGTGACATACAGGGAGGAACTGAAGTGGCTGACATCAATGTGAGCAGAGGCCATTGTCCCTATTCTACACCCTCCCCCCACAGAACCAGCAAGCTGGTGCCATATTTGAGACTCCATCACCCTGACTAAAACTGTTTGCCCCACCCTGGAGATGCCCTGAGACTCCACTGCACCCAACTTATGGGCTCACCCAAGCTGCTTTTCTACATGAATGGCTGGTTTTTGTTCATGCTTCACAACTTCCTAAATACTCTCAAGCAACAGCTGGCCTTAGTGAGTCCCAGGCTTGACACTAGAAGCAGCCAGCTTAGTTTCACAGCTTGGCTTTGCCTGGGAATCTCCAAGCCCAGGATAAGTAGCATCTCAGATTGTTTTACAGCTCAGGCAGGGAGGCTCAAGGCAAAATACAGGTGGGGGTGACCTTGCCCTGAACTACCCAGGAAAACCGAGAGCCTGTGCACCCCATGGGCAGCTATAGACCATGTCAGAGTACCACCACCCTGCCTCTTCACAGCTGATCTTCCACAGTGGGCAAATGGTAGTAGCCAGTGGTCACAGCCAGTCCTTGCAGCTGACTGGCCTGGATAAATCTCTCCCATTGACCTGCCAACAGCAACCAAATCTCAACTACAAGAGGAAGCTGCACTCAGCTCACATGGAGGGTGTACCTTGAGTATTCAGCTTGGGTGATAAAAGAGACTGTTTGACTGGAATGTACAAGGCACCAGCTACACTAGGCCATACTACCAAGACACGGAGTCAAAGAATCTCTACCTGGTACATAGAAATGAACACAGGGAGGCTGCCAAAATGTAGAGACAAAGAAACGTGGCTCAAATGAAAGAACAGATTAAAACTCTACAAAAAGAGAGAAATAAAATAGGGAAAAGCAATCCATCAGGTACAGAGTTCAAAACAGTGGTCATAAGGATGCTCAAGGAATTTAGTGAGGACCTCAGCAGTTTAAAAAAAACTCAATCAGAAGAAAAGTATATACTAATTGTAATAAAAAAACAATTTACAGGGAAACAACAGTAGAGTGGATGAAGCCAAGAATCAAATCAATGATTTGGAACACAAGAAAGCTAAAACCAATCAATTAGAATAACAAGAAGACAAATAATCCAAAAAATGAGGCAAGTATAAGCAACCTTTGGGACAACTTCAAGTGGTCCAACATTCACCTTACAAGGGTACCAGAAGGAAAAGAGAAAGAGCAAGAAATTGGAAATCTATTTGAAAAAATAATGGAGGAGAACTTCCCTAATTTGGTGAAAGAAGTAGACATGCAAGTCCAGGAAGCACAGAGACTCCCAAACAAAGTAAATCCAAAGAGGCCCACTCTATGACCCATCATAATTAAAATGCCAAGGGTTAACGATAAAGAGAGAATCTTAAAAGCAACAAGAGAAAAGCAATTAGTTACCTATAAGGGAGTTCTAAAGGAGAGTTCTAAAGGGAGTTCTAAGTGAGTTCGTCATGTAATTTCTCAAAAGAAACTTTGCAAACTAAAAAGAATTGTAAAGGAATACTTAAAGTCATGAAAAGTAGGGATCTAAAAGTAGGGACCAAGAGTGCTCTACCCAGCAAAGCTATCATTTAGACTGGAAGGGCAAATAAAGAGCGCCCAGGCAAGAATAAACTAAAGGGGTTCATCATCACCAAACCATTATTATAAGAAATGTTAAAGGGACTTATTTAAGAAAAAGAAGATCAAAACTTTGAACAATAAAATGGCAATAAATACATATCTATCAACAATCGAACCTACAAGTCAAACTAAGCAAACACTAAAAACAGACAGAATCATAGATATGGAGAGTGTTTTGGTGGTTTTCAGATGAGAGGAAGGTGTGGGGGAATGAATGAAGAGTGAGGGGATTGAGAAGTACAAATAGGTAGTCACAGAATAGCCATGGGGATGTAAAGTACATTATAGGAGATGGAGTAGCCAAGAAGTTATTCACATCACCCACGGACATGATCTATGGTGGGAGGATTGCCTCTCAATGGTGAGGAGTGGGCAACAAGGGAAAAATAGTTATAGCCTGATCAATAAAATATAATTAAAAATTTTTTAAAACATAAAAAGAATGTGTCATGTGATTAAAGTTATTTTCCTTTTTTCAAAAATGTTTTTCTAAATATTTTAAATTATTAAAATAATTAAAAATTTGTTGTTTTTCTTCTAAATTTTTAATTATTAAAATTAAAAAACATACACAATGTAACTAGTGAATATAAAAATTTTAAATATAATACAGAGTGGGACAAAAATATGTTTATATTTTACTTATTCTTATACTATTATTTATTAATTATTGCATTATTTTCCATAAAATAACTGTAAACTTACTTTTGCCCCACTCTGCATATAGAGCTAGAATTTTTATTTAGTAATATGAAGATCCAATTAAATTTTATTAATTTTCATAATAATGAAAATATACACAATTCTAACATTTGATGTCTGTCTAGTTGCCAATATAAAGAAATAATTTCAAGCTGCATGCCTGTTATATCACCCATGTACATATAAAAGTAATGTGAGCTGTTAATTCTCTAAATATTAGTTGACTACCATGTAACCTTCCACTATTGTGAAGACCATGCCAATCTGTGGTACATATAGAGAAAAGAAAAACAGGGATGCTCTGTGCTACTGGAAATGTTGTCTTGTTATGTAAAACTCTATTACATTTGTATTCTTTGCATCTTTGTAAAAGATCACTTGAGTATAAATGCATGGATTTACTTGCAGGCTCTCTAGTCTGTTCCATTGGTCTATGTGTCTGTTTTTATGCTAATACCACACTGTTTTGACTACTGTGGCTTTGTAATACATTTTGAAATAAGGAAATGCGATGCGTCCAAATTTGTTCTTCTCACCTTCTACAACTCAATGGCAAAAATCAAATGACTCAATTAAAAGTGGTCAAAAGACCTAAATATACATTTCTCAAATGAAGACATAAATTGGTGAACAGATATATGAAAAAATGCTCATCATCACTAATAATCAGGGAATGCAAATCAAAACAACAATGAGATAGTACCTTATGCCTCTTAGAATAAATGAAATAGAGGCAACGCAGCTATCAGATTCTGAGTTCAAAGCAATGATTATCAGGAAGTTCCACGAACTCTCAATGAGTTACGAGAAACTACAGGGAAACTA
>CM052538.1:82220139-82321105 GCA_028533065.1 Trachops cirrhosus
ATGGATCAAAAAACCATGGTACATTTACACAATGGAATTCTATGCAGCTGAAAGAAAGAAGGAACTCATACGTTTTGCAAGAGCATGGATGGAGTTGGAAAGCATTATGCTAAGCGAAATAAGCCAGGCAGTGAAAGACAAATACCATATGATCTCGCCTTTAACAGGAACCTAAACAACAAAACAAAGAAGCAAGTGAAATATAACAAAAGACACTGAAATAGAGGACAAGTTGTCAGTGACCAGAGGGGAGAGGGGAGGGAATTTCAGGGGAGAAGGGAAGGGTTTACAGGAACAAATATAGAGGACACATGGACAAAACTAGGGTTGTTGGAAAGGGGAGGGAGGAGGGAAGGAATGGGTGGGTGGGCTGGAAAAGGAATAAAGGATAGAAACTGTACTGAATAAACTAAAATAAAAAATAAAAAAAATAAAAATAAAAGACAATAGATAAAAAGTATAAATGGGAAAAGGGAACACTTCTACACTGTTGATGTGGATGTAAATTGGTACAGCAATTATGGAAAACAGTATGGAGATTCCTCAAAAATTAAAAGTACTATATGATCTAGCAACCTCACTTCTGGGTATACTCATATATCTGAAGGAAATGAAATCAAAATCTCAAAGAGATATATCTGGACTCCTGGATGTTTTGCAGCATTACTGACAAATGCTAAATTATGAAAACCACTTAATATAGAAATAAAAAAATTATGTGTATCCTGCTCTTGGGATTTTATTTTCTCTATTGCATCCAAAATGTTAATATAGGAAGTTGACATTAATATGAATCAGTACATTAACCTATATAAAGAGTTATATTTTGGTGTAATAGTTTTATCAGATCCCTATAAAGGTAAAAGAGAACAACCTTCATTTTATTAATTTTTTCTACAACACACATAAATATACCCCATTAGAGAGCTATTAAAACTAGTTTAGTTCTCATACCACCAGTTCTGCAACTCTCATGTACAAGTCTAGATTACATGAAGAATTTATAGGTTAGTATCATAATGTACTGAAATGTTTTCATCATTCTCAAATGTTTCTTTGACGCTTGGTCAATTAACTACATTGTTAAAATTCAAGATGCAATTTTTTAACCCCAATATGCTTTTTATATTACATTCAACATGTTTTCACAATAGAAATAACTTTATAATTCATGATGATGATAAAGCATACACAAGATAATATTTATAGTAGAAAATATTGAAAATCACCTGTGAATAGTGAATCAACTTTTGAGTTCTGAGATAACCAGTCAATATTTCTCTGTATATTATTCCAGATTTAGATTTATACTAAATATTTTTATTCATAATTGTTATATTAAATATGATTTTTGGTAAACACCCTTGTTGACTTAATTGTATATCATGTGCAGTTTCCCTTGTCAAAAATATATATCTACATTATTTTTTAATATTTGTAATATTTGTGTATATTATGTAAACAGCACATCTTTTGGTAATTGTTATTTCTGTTCTTTCATTATTATAAACATCATCAAGGTAAACTTTACTTAAGTATATCTGTGATCAATAATTCTATTGTTGTCTAATGATATATTCGTGGAAAGTAATTTATTCAATAATTTTGTGGATTATCCATTGAAGAAGAGGTCTAGCTACTCTCTTCTTGAGTGTAGGTGACAATGAATAAAGCAGACTAAAGTCCCTATCTTCATGTGACACATAGTCTCATGAAGGTAAAAACAATAAAAATAAATAATGACATTAAAAAATGTGGATAGGTATTATGGAGAAAAAAGAATGGAAGGATGATTGAAGTGTCAAAAAGAGATTTGAGGTTGTGAATAAGAGGACCTGAAAGTGGAACTGCTGGGCCAATGTACATCACACACAGACAAATTGGCTTATTATTTTTATAAACCTGTCATCAATTGCATTTTCACCAACATATGACAATATGTTTCTGACATTAAAAATCATTTCAAATATTATTTTATTTTTAAGATATTTTTCCAGTTTTTAGAGATATAAGATATAATTGACATATAGCATGATAATTTGACTTACATAATTTTAAATATGCAAAATCCAAATATCTTAAAATTTGTGTTACTTGATTACTGATGAAATTGATCTTTGTTTTTCATGACTATCAAACATTTATATATTGTTAATGTAAATTACCAGTTCATTTTATGTTTAGAATTAATATCATTTGCTCCTTGTAGCAGAGGCAATAGAAACTCTGCCATTTCTCTGGAGACTGTTCTAGCAAGGGCCAGCCAACTTCCAGTGGCCGGTATCTGCCTCTGTTTCCTTAACGGTCTTCTCCAAAGTCACAGAGGTCACATAGTGGACCACAGGTGTCAGAGAATTAACACTCTTTAGGGCAACTTTGCATCATAATCGGTGGCAGTAATTGATGGTAAACAACCCACCTCCCTCACCCTTGCAATTCTAACTTCGAGGACTGTGTTCTACACCATTTCCCTGAGTTTCATGTAGGATTAAACTAATACTGTTCCCTTATTAACTATCTTCATTTTCCTGTCTTATTTAACCCCTCTTTTGCCATTGATTCCAGCATTTTCCCTATAAATTATTCACATGTGAATTCTTTTTTTAGGATCATCTTGGGGACATTGAATATCATTCTCAGACAAGAGTTGTTCTACTTCTCTTTAATTGCTACAAGATTTAAATTATCAATAATATAAGCATTTACCAGCTACATACCTTATAGATAGTATTTTAGTTCGTGGGTTTATATAGTTCTTTCAGAGAGGGATTCTGCATTTTTGTTAAGTGAAATATATCCAATTGTTTATAATTTCTGGTTTTCGAGCCACATTTACTTTTTTTTCCTAACCTTGCTCTAAAACATAAAAAACAAAACAAAACAAAAACCCAAGCACACACACAAAAAAAACCTCATAGTACTCTTAATGCTTTTTATTTTCTTTTGTTTTTTGTTTTTTACTTTTCACTTGGAATTTTGGTAGCAGATGAGAAAGGAGGAGATTCAACATTACTTTTATTTTTATACCAGTGATTATTTTTCCTAACGTCATTCAGACATTATATTATTTGAAATCACAACTTGTGTTTGGCTATATTAAGTAACAAAATTAGATTCTCAAACCAACTTTCTTTCTTTTCCCATTCTGTGCTGCTGTATGGTCCTCTAATGCCTCAATAAAAACCTTCAGTTAGGAGTGAATCTGAATGTAAAAATTTTATACACACACACACACACACACACACATACGTCCACCAGTTTACATATTTAAATTAAATTTGGTCTTCTACTAAATGTGTATAAGGCATCATTGTCTAAATCTTTAGACAAAATGTTTTCTCTTAGCACCAATCATAGAAAGTGGTGATCATTCTACTCCATCTTGGTTTAAGGACAACCTTGGTAGCATTAGTAAAATGAGTTGTTGAATAATCTACTTAGTTATGACTGACTTCATCCTTAATAATTTTCTTGGCTTTTAATGTGCTCATGTTCTTATGAAAATTTATTTATTCTCCCTGGCTGACGTAGCTCAGTGGATTGAGTGCGGGCTGTGAACCAAAGCATCGCAGGTTCGATTCCTAGTCAGGGCACATGCCTGGGTTGCAGGCCAGGTCCCCATTGGGGACCACTTGAGAGACAACCACACATTGATGTTCCTCTCTCTCTCCTTCTCCCTCTCTTCCCCTCTCTAAAAATAAATAAATAAAATCTTAAAAAAAGAAAATTCATTTATTATCTGTATCACCCATTTAAGTTTCAACAATAGAGTAATTTCTACTATTATGTTTTATTATTTTACCTCTATATACATTATCTCTCCATAAGTCTTCTGCTATCCTTTAAGGCATAGATTTAATTTTATTTCTGATTGTCTCCCCAATGTACAGAGCTGAGAATGAGATAGGAAAATTATTCTATAATTTTTAGATAAAATATATAAATTTAAATGGTTCAAAAGCATATGTTTCATTTTACAAAATATCAAACATTCTAATATAAATAGCTTATAGGTAAGTGTGAAACTGTAGCAGTTTCTAGTGCAAGAATATATACTATCAATTCCCAGTATATTTTCCTCTTATTTTTTTCATATCCCATACAGGCATTCAGTGATCAGAGACAATGAAAGCTGATGCCAAAGTTGCACTCTATACAGAAAATGACATGCTTGATTTTGTTTATAGTCTCATCAAACTTTAATTTTTCTTATAAGTTAGAGAATAGATATAAAATGGAATAAGAAAACTCTTTTTTGTTTTTAAAAATATTAAACTATACTTCTATCAGTAAAAGACTGATAAAGCAATGTATTTGTAGGACATGGTGAAGGACATTCTAGCAATTTTAACAGTATTTTTTATGCTTCACTTTCTTCATTACTATATATAAATTAAAATATTTGTCATAAATCCCATTAAAATTTTATTACAAATAATATTTCAAGGTCTTTGGATAAAAACTCATTTGAGCTTTGCAAACCAACCTGTGATGGTAATATTACTACCAGAGCATTCATTTATATGCTTAAAGTTTTACACAATTGTTTTACTATTATGTCAGGCAATACAATTCATATTAATAATCATCACCAAAATTTCACTCAAATTTCCGGCATAACTATATTCATAAAATGTGAGCCCTTTCTATGGTTAGTTTAATTTCCTATGAATTTACTAAAAGTCAGTGAAGAAACTTCAAATATATTTCACATTACAAATGGCCAGTTTTAAAAAATATAGAAATTATTTTAAATAATGTGAACCTGTTTTTCATTTCTCCTTTATTTACTTTTCAGATTTAAATTACCCTTTCTTAGTTCATACAACCTTTAACAGTTTCCCTCTAATCATATCTCATCTATCTCTGTTCTATCTCTCATCTTCTTTGCTTTCAAGCATTACCTATAAAATGATAAAAGAGAGAAACATGTGTTTTTTTATTCTAGTTAAAAAAATAAACAACTTATTGTCCAACAAAGTCTAAAATAGAAGTTTATCTGACCAAAGTATATTACATTCTGATGTTTAACTTTTTTCAAATATTTGTCTGCATCATTTAAGAATTTATATTTAATTCAATTCTACCTTGATGATTTTAATTTAAAATGTTCTGAGTAGCCTAATGACAAATATAAATACATAGGACTCTAAAGGAACAGAATTTATGAAAACTTTTCCTTATAATATTAAGTTTAAAGGCATTTTATACTGTAGATTGATCTTTATAATAGTGATTTTACCTGTTAAAACTCTGATGCTAAGCATTTCTGATAATGCATTCTCTTTCATTGATGAGTTTTCTTCATATTTTTAGATTTATAAATCATTTGTTTTATAAATCAGGACATGCAAACCATAATTTTTGCTCTATGTTGTAGAACTATATTGTCCAAGACTAATCACAACTATATAAGAAATCTATTCAAATATGCAGGACTTAAAAACTGGATGGCTTCTAGGGCTTTGTAACTTTACTTTCATTTTTAGGATGAACTGATGGAAGCATCTTGTGCTTTCCTCATAGTCTTCACATACACATGCCATGCATGGTTTTTTCCCTGTTGGTTCTCCAGAAGAACAGGTAACACTGAGATACAACTGCAATGGACTGTTAAAACTATTTTTAATTTCAAATGGTAATCTTGGTTAAGTCTTCATCTCATAACAGAGATCAGAATCTCTGCTCCAAATTCCATACTGAAACATCTGCATTATGCTTCTTCACCCCTCACTGGTGGCCCTTCCATCTGCAGACAAAGTGCCACAGCTTCCTCTGCTACTACCAGCCCCTAATAGCTAAGAACGAATTTTCCGGCTTTGATAATATGTCCCTTTTAGGTACCCCTAAAGCCCTCAGCCAGATTAAATCAAATCAAATTAAACATAAAAATATTTTGAACTATTGTTTTGTCCTGAAACTAACATGCAATAGGACCATTTCAAAATAGAACCAAGTCAAAATTTTGAGATAGAGAAAATCTTTACAAAGAAGACTATTAGAATACCTGTTTTTCCCAATGAGTGTGTTAATGTGATTATAAAAAATAGAATAAATGGTGCCAAAGCTTTTAAAGCTTGACTCTTCATTCACAGGTCCACAGATGAAAATAATTTTCTGATTTCTAGAGAAGTTCTATGCATAACTAAGGTAGTAATTGTTCATACTCCATAGTGATGAGAATGGTCACAATGCCTGGCAAATAATCAGGTTATACATCACAAAGAATGTTTTTACTAGGTTTTGATTCTTTTCTTAAAGCATTTCCTGACAATTAGTGGAGAATTATTTTATCTGTATTTTAATGAAAAAGAAGTCAAGTTATGTGTTCTGAATTATCATTAGATAAACTGGCTTGGTTACTATGTTTGCAGAAAATTTATATCTGGATTTGTGAATGGAAAAGAAACAATATTTTAGCTAATTTAAGTCATGGGAGGTTGACCTGAATATTATGATTTCTCCTCCTTAGACAAGGAAAGGCTAACAGTCTGCTTCAGTATGTTAATAACAACACCAATGAATAACAACAATAATAGGTATAATTTATTTATTTTCCCAGGTACTAGATATAATTTATGTACATTTCCTACCAGGCTTGTAAAGTAGATATTATCTTTAGAAATGAGAAAATTATTGTCTCATAGTCTCAGAGATCAGAAGTGATTTGTCTATGATTACTAAAGATGGTAGGGACAAAACTGGGGTTTGAATTATAATGCATCTGACTTCAAAGCTTATGTTCATTTCACTAGTGCTGGATTTCACTGTTGATAAGAGAATGTTCAGCACACTTCAAGCATAAGATCTATTCAGGTACCATTGATAGTAAGTGGTCCAAACTTTTCAGAAAAGTAAAATGGGAAAGATTTCTTCAGGTACATTCATCAAGTCACTCATTCAGTAAATATCTATTGAGTTCCTTCTGTGTGCCAGGCTGTAATTGAGAACTGATAGATACAAGCATTGTGATTCTTTGAGTTCCCATCTATGCCCGAGGGATGGTAGAATAGTAGAAATCCCACTTTTAATTTAGACAGAACTAATATTTTACCCACATACACTGTGATGATTTAATCTGTTGTTGAAGTATGTGTATATCTGTTAGCAAATAATCTTTGTCTCAAGCACTTCCCCAACCCAGGGCCATTCAACTGTCCCAGCCTTTTTCCAGGACCACTTCAGACCTCCCCAGCAACTAGAGGATTCCTGTCTAAAGAGGGCTTTCAAAATTCTGCATCTTCTCTAAGGTTGGCAGCTATGAGGGAGAATCCAGAAAAAACCATAATTATATTACAGAGGGTAGGTCCCTTGTAGTACAGGCTTCCCCTGCTAGGTGAGTGCTCTAGAAACCCATCCGTATCAGTGTACCAGCTGGTGTTATTGTGAAAAGCTGTATTTGGCTTCTGTGAATTTTTTTTGAGACTCTTTCAACACCTTTGCCCATGTCATGATGGGTGATGTGCATGCACACCTGCCCACACAGCACTGTGTGTTCAGCAGTTTTTGACCAAAAACAGCACGACTCCCATTCCCCACCCTCCCTATTCACCTGATCTTGCCTGGAGGGAATTTTTGTTTGTTTGTTTGTTTGTTTGTTTTCCTGAGTGAAAAAAAGGCCTCAAAGGAAAATGTTTCACCCTTGTGGAAGAGGTGAAACAAAAAATGGCAGCAGCACTAAAAGGCATCAAAACCCACAAGTTCAAAAACTGTTTTGAACACTGGAAAAAATTTCAGTGGGTGTATTGTATCAAATGGAGAGTACTTTGAGGCTGACTGAAGTTTAAACATGTAAGAAAAAATACACAATTTTTAATAAATAAATTCCTTTTTTTGAGTCCCCCCTCATATTAGGCAGTGCCATCAACTACCAGATCACCCGTTAGACAACCAAATGGGCTCCCACCCTCCTAGCGCCCAAGGGTTTCTTTTGTCTTATGCAGTCATTTATTCAGTGAATATCTATTATGTCGATCCTGTGCCCCATGCTACAGGGACCTCATGGGAGCCATGAGAGCCACACTGGTCCCAACTGATCTGCCGGACTTCCAGATGGTTCTCTGAACTCACTGCAGCTCCTGACCTGGCCCACTTACTGTTTGCCCCTACTCAGAGCATGCCGAAAGGAAACGTCTGAGGAGCAATGGTGTCCAGCTGCCCCCATGAGGTTGTAGCCACACACCCCTGTTCCTATCTCAGTCATCATTACATGGGGCTTTTGTAGACTGTAGCCTCACTAGGACGCTGAGAAAGCAGACAGAGATGGAGAGAGCTGATAGATAGTGAGTAATTCAGACAGCCTCAGGCAAAGACTGCTAACTCTTCTGGTGTAGTGGGGATTTTTGCAAGGGAGGAAGAAGCAGAAGGTGAAAGAAGCCTGTGGGAGTAATATGGAGCTGGGAGATGCCAGGAGTGCAAATTCTTGTTTTCAATCTTCTCAGTTAAATATCACCTCTAACTCACTGTATGACTGTTCATCACAGGCATTAATAACATCAATAGTAATAAATCAAGGACCAGACACCATTCCGACACACTTGAGTGTTCCTCACTCAGTAGGCAAGGAAATTGAGGCATTGAAAGCTTATTTAAAACTTAAATGGCAGGCAGAGCCAGGGTTTTAACTAGTGTGGCCTGGCAATAAGCCCATATTCTCAATCACCATTTTATGCTGCCTCTCACCTGACCTGAAGGATTAGTTAAATCCTATTAAAATGAGATTCAGATTTATTGTTGTCATATTTCAATTGATAATAGAAAATTGAATCTATAGGGATCTCAGAAATGGGCTAGAAAATATTTAAATGCATTTGCTATTAATTTAATGGAACCTAAGGGAGGAGTCAGCACTATGATCAGTGTTGATATGACAAGAAATTCTCTATGTATTGATACAGCAATGATTATCAATTAAACAGGAGAAATTGTTTAAAAGTTAGATGTGGTTCTCTATGTCAAATCATGGAATAGGTAGAGGCATTGCTTTTACCAAATAAAAGACTATATCAAGATTTGTAACAATCAATAAATGATTTTGAAATTATTAGGATAATTTGCATTATAATTTGTCACTTATTAAGCAGTTTTATAATAGAAAATTTTGTTAATGTAGAGAATAAACATGAATATATTTAGATAGTAGATGCATATATTGAATTACATAAGCCATCAAAGCTTTTGAAATCTGTACTTAAGACAGATAAATTAGGAAATGCTGATATGAATCGAAAGTACAGAAGGATCTGGCACTTTCTCAGAAGTTCTTATGCTTTCAGTTTTCATTATAAAGCTATGTTTAGTTAATTTTGTTGCATAATTCAAGTTTTATATAAAAGACAATTTTAAATTAATAGAATATATTGGAATATGCATTTTCTTCATAAAATGAAACAAGATATACCAAAAAATAATTGTCATCCTTTTAGATTTTCACTGAGAATGATAGGAAGATGATAACATGAGACTTCATTGAGATACAAATGATAGGCAGAGGGCTAGATTTTCTTATAATAAATCTCACTGCTTCCTGCATATAGCCTTGCAGTATGTGCAAACAAAATTTGTTCCTCAGCAAAATTAAAAATTGTTACTTGTCATAGACGTCAAGGACTCTCACATATCCACAAAACCACACATTTTAATTTGTGAAGTCCAAGCAAGGGTCTACTTGAAGTAGCATAAAGTTTGTGATTGAGTACATGTGAAAGAGCCACAGAACCATGGGCGTTTCCAGTGAGACAGGATCAGATCACGCAGCCCAGTGCCTCATTACAAAGATGAAGCAACTGAGACCCCGATCCCTGAGCTCAAGAAGTCTGTTTGTGACAGGGCTCAGATAGAATTTATGTATAGCAGAAACACTGTTTTCCAGTATCTTATGTTGCCTTCTCACTAAGTCTCACTATGAGAAAAAAATCAATTATTTACGGTAATCATTTTTATCTCAATGAAGTTTTAGAGGGAGTCCAGAAACAATCTGTGTATCTACAGCAAATTACATAAAAGTGTAACTAATTGAACTTCTGCAGGAGTCATGAAGTTGGCCAGATAAGGTTGTGAAAGTGTCCTAAAAAAGGATGGCTTCCACATTGCCGTTTGTGGGTAGGACATACCATCTGGCCAATTTCTTAAAGCCTGGAATAGAAGCAGCTAAAGGTTGCCAACCCCCCATGATCAGGAATGAGAGTCTCTGACAATGCCTATTAATTATGTCAGAAAACTAACTAAACTAGCCACATTTGCACGCCCACATGCCACATGGCAGAGGTTAGGAGGCAGCTCGTGAAGTTTAAACAGTTAGAGCTTTGGAACTTTGATAGCTGCAGCATAGTTGGAAGTCAATAGCAGAATACAAAGGCTTTTTGATATTACTTTACATACTCTATCTTTAAAACCCAAGTTTCAGGTCCTTCATGCAGAGGAGACTGCAGAGCTGAGTTCATATTGTTGTGCTGCCAGTTTCTTTGTTTTCCTAGCAAGATGATTTCAGCCACTCAATTCCACAGCTGCCATGTAGCAGAGGCTTTTTCTTGTGAATGGGGATTTTTTTAAAACCATAGCTACATAAAACAATAGGCCACATGCAGCTCTCCATCTGTCTTTTATGCCCTTCTGGATAGCTTAAAGAGGCAACAGTTTATTTATAATCACCATAATACTCTAAATAATATTTAATAGTTTTTAAAGTTTCAGAGAAATCACATAACTCTACCTTTAGGGTATGAGAAAAAGCACAGTGCCACTGCCTGTAACTTTCTCAACCCTGCTGAGGCATGCAATTTGCCTGTATGCTTTATTCCATTTTGAACATGACATTGTAGGGAACAGGAGATGACAGAAATTCACCCAAAATCTAGTGTTGTCATTGACAAAAATCTAAAATACTTCTAAATCTGTGCTTGAGAGAAGAAAAGCAAAGTAAATTGACATATCTTGACCAGAGGTTCAAAATAAGGAGATTTTGGAAAACTAGAACACTAAAAAATACATATTACTGATCTGCTAATTGTGCTCTGGTAAATCAAGTTGGTACTCTTCAGGTTAAGAGTGTATTGAACGTCATTACACTCCTTCCAAGTGAGATCTGCTTAATTGAAAACTAAACCACATTATGTTCGGGTTCCCAGTCTCCTGAGTGTCACATCTAACCCAGAGGTTCCCACAAGTGACTAGGGAGTTATGTGATGTTTGTTTTCTTTCTGATTCTTTTATTTTGGTTAAAAGGTAGGGACATGACAGAAAGGTACAGATCAAATAATATACTTTCCGCTGGAACAATGTCTGGACAGTTTGTCAGAGAAAATAACTCATTTGTAGAATGCTTATTTGTTCCTTTGAATGTGCTTATTTGCTTAGCTGGGGACTCATGAAAGGTAATTCTTTTGTTAAAAGCAGTGATGCAGGACAGATAAGATGCTCATTTTCTTCCTGAGTTCTTGTGACAATTTGTGCTTTATTTTTTTTGAAAGGGAAAGGAACTGATGTAATCTGATGCTTTATGCATTCTAGATGCTCTAAAAGCATTTTCTCATTTTGTTGTCAAAAGAAATATGTGAGTCAGGTACTTTTCTTAAATAATGTATACACATTCCATATTAAAATGAAAAATTTTACTAAAGTCATATTTTTACTTCAAAGACTTTTGAAAATCAAAAGGTCAAAGGTCACATCAAATAAACATCACAGCTCTTCAATTTCATTCTCTTACATTGCAAGATGGCAGGACATAAACTTTGGTATATCAGTTCAAGTCTAGATTTTAAGATTTTATAGTACTGGAGATTGGAAAGATTGAAAAACAATTTTTAAAGATATTTCTCTATAGTGTTTGTGGTAAATTCAATATCTCTTATTTTGTAGTGATTTCCAATTTGTGTGGCCCAGTTTTCAGCCTACAAGTACTGTTAGGAAAGTAAATATGGCTGGAAATCAGGTGAATTTTACCAAAATTAACTTTGGAATAGAGAGAGTTATCTCAAATTCTCTTACAATATCAAACACTCTTGAAACGGAGTCCCATTTGGAAAGGATGTATTAATTTAATACTTTTAATCACAGGTATATATGTATGCCTGTAGAAGTCAACTAAAAGAATTTCATGAAAAAGAGGCCAATAAATTCTATATTGACCTAAGAAATATATTTGGGTATGTGACCTCACAACTGTATATTTAATGTTGCTGCAAACAAGCCATTTAAAGTGATTTAAAGAAGTAAACAGTTAAGTGGTTATATTGTGGAGATTACTCATACACAAGTGCAGAATGAATGAAGAAACCACCACCATTGTACTGTGATATAGAGATAACTTCATAGGGATTAGGATAAAATTTGCCATTGCAGTATCAAAATTTCTTTCAAAAATTGCTGTATTTGTAATTACTTAGATGGAAGTGAGGATAATGTGCTCTAGGAAACTATGTGACTGAAACTGGCTATATATTGATGAGAAAGCTGGTAATGTTTAAATGCACATGAAGAGTTTAAATCAAGCTGTTTCATGCAATGTGAGACAGAAATATGGAAATTCTTTATTAATAGTTTAAATAGCCTCAGTAGGGAATTAAGATAATTTAATTTTATGTAAATTTAGCTTGTGTATTCAAACTGAACACATTCTCTTTTTAAAATTGTGTCATAAAAATGTCTACCATACTATAAGCCCCACTAGGCTGCATTCTAGCATTTTGGAAACAATGGGCTTTGGCAAGTACCTGTTGGTTGATGGAGGAATTTAGAGTGATTTTTATGAACTCCAGAGAAAAAGATGTAACTCATGATTTGATTGATTTATTCATTCATCTAATATTCTTCAGTACACTGGTCCAAGCATTTCTCAAAGTGGATAAATATTGCCTTGATTCTGAAAAGTTATGTTGTTTTTCAGCCCTTTTGAATTTATTTGGTAATTATTCTCTGAGGCTTAATTTTCTTTTCCTTTGTTTTGATTATTTCATGTTTTTCTAAAATTTCAATTAACATATTCTGGTGTGACCTAAGTTGTTATTGTATATCATAATAAGAAAGATACCTATATAACATGAATTTTCTTCTATTTTACCTATTGTGCATTATTATTTTTTTAAGTTCAGCAATTGAGAAATAGCAAATTCAGGTTATGTTCACTTTCTTGTTCATATCTGATCCAAAGTAAAATAATTTTGTTATATTGAGTAAACCATTTCAAATTTTACAATGATTTTCGTGAAAACCAGTTATATATTGCTTTAATTGTATAAAAAAAAATTTTGCCATTAATGTAGGCATAAAATATTTCTCACTTCCCTGAAGCTGATAAATTTATATAACATATTTCTATGCATTTTGTTATAAATACTATTTACAGATCAAATATTATCTTAAGTATATCAAAATATTAAAATATCAAAGGTATACCTATTTTTTGACAAATGTTATGTTTCATAAATGCTATCAGTAGTTCCTAAATATTGAATATTTTAATGTTTATCATGAATGTCTGATTTAAGGATATTAATATATTTTTCATTTTTCATAAGCATTTTTCTAGTATATCAGATGTTAAGTGTATGAATTATCAGGAATTAATGTATTTTTCTATTGAATTACATTTCTGTAAAGGTACAAGTAAACAGCAATTTCATATCTATGAATCTAGTTATGTTCAGCAGTAAAAGTCACAGGGAAGTCACTTTCATTTATCATTATTGCCCAAAAAATAATTTGGAGAGAAAACAGGGTTATGGCTTATTTTTTAGAGCATAAATAAGTTAAATATCACATAAAATTTTAAAAAAGGAGGAACAGGTGTTGGTTTATGAACATAATAATGCTTTGTTCATCAAGACTATGTGTATAACTTTTCTATGTCAAAATGCTCTTACATACTGATGAAAGTGAATTATAAATAAAGATTTAAGAGAAAGAGTTTGATAAACATTATTTATCCTTTAATAAACATTGCTTATTAGGAGGAAAATAAGGAAGAAAACAACACAATAAATTGTTTAGGAGATTTCATTGAATGTCTTTTGTTATTAGAGTACTATGTGATATTTGCATGTATGTTAAACCCTTTTTATTTTCTTTATGTTGACATCAAAGTAGAAAGAAGCTTTTTTATTCATTCGTTTTTTATTATTGTTCATGTACAGTCATCTCCATTTTCACCCACCTCAGCTCCACACCCCACCCAACCCCACTTCCTACCCTCTAACCTATTTTTAATTAAAATATTTTAACATAATTGCTCTGCTCTCATGGCTTATGATACAGTGAAATAAATAATAGTAAAAGTTAAAATTAGCTAAAATCGTGTCCCTATGTCTTCCCTTTATATAATTTCCAAGATGCTCTGTTCTAAATATGTATTAGGAACTCAAAAATAAAAGTGATAATGACCATATATTCATATAAGTGTGTGTGCACATGTGTGTGTACAAACACTTGTGCTGAGATGTCAGGAATCTAAAAGATTGATTTATATGATTAATATAAATTATAAGTGTAATTATTTTATTTTTAATTATTTTCAGATATATACAGAAGTATTATCTTTGTATGTAAATTTGAATCTTATACCTTGCTAAATTAACTGATTAGTTCTAGTAGTTACCTTGTATATTTCTTAGATTTTCATACACTGATAATAATGAAGTTTGCTAAAAGAGAAATATTACTTCTTGCTTCAGCTACATTATGCCTTTTGTTTCTTTTTTCTTCTGTTATTGCACTAGCTGTGACCTCCAGTACAATATTAAGTAAAAATGGTGAGGTGTAACATTCTTGTCTCTTCCCCAATTTTAGAGGGAAAGATGCCAGTATTTCACTATATTTCAGATATAGGTTTTTAAAGACATAGATTTCATATATATGTGATTCATTAATTATAAAGGCATCTCTTTTACAAAACTGAGGTCCTATGTCCCTCATAGTGTTTGTTGCATTATATGCTACTTAGGCTGATATTTACCCTTAATTGTTTTTAAACTAATTTTTTGTTATATCTGTGCCCAACTTTTACTCTTTGTTATTTAATTTACATATGATCATCTCAACAGATGCATAAAATACATTTGAAAAAAATCCAACAAACTTTCATGATAAAAACTTAACAAATCAGAGATTGAAGGAATGTTCCTCAAAATAATAAAGGCGATATATGACAAGCACACAGAAATAACCAATGAATTCAGTAAAGTTGAAGTATAGAATATTAGTATGTAAAACTCAGTTATGTTTTTACACACTACCAATAAACTCTGAAAAAGAAATTATATTTTTCATATTTTAATATTAATAATTATTCTTAAAATTATACATTAACATTTCAATTAAAATTCTCAATGTATTGACCAGGTAAATATAGGAAAATGATAGCAACACAAACCTTGAAAGATAAAAGGGTGAGATCACTTAATAATTCATAACATAGGAAGATTAAGGAAGTGTTTTTGCCACTTCAGATTTTAAATGAAATTTCAAGGTTACAGAAAAAAATGTAGCATTTGATTCTAGAAAATATAGCATTAGGATCATAGAGATTACTTAATAATAGATAGGTGTACTATAAAAGCTGTACTTGTTAAAAAATTCCTCACTTCACTTAACAAATCCATATATATGCAACATGGTGTAAAAATTGTGTACATATAATTATATGTAATACACATGAGGCCTGTACAGAAAAAGTCCAGCCATTGTTAGTATCACGACATTGATGTAACCTGGAAGCCAAGGAGAGTGGACTGGAATGCACATTCATGAACAATGACAACTTCACTGTACTAGTCAGTGGGGGTGGTAGATGCTGTTGAGTGGGCATATGTACTGTATGGCTGTCACATTCAAAATGACTGAGCAAGTAGAACAATGAATCTGCAACAAATTTTGCATTAAGCTTAAACATTCCTCTGCAGAAACTATTGGGATGATTCAGAAGGCTGCAACTATGGGCAACTGGTGATTGGCAGCCTCATCATGACAAAATGCCCACTCATGCATCATGCCTTGTGCAGTTTTTTGGGGAAACATCAAATCACCAAGGTGACTCAGCCCCTCTATAGCCCAGATATGGCGCCCTGCGACTTCTAGTTTTTCACCAAACTAAAGTCACCTTTGAAATGGAAGAGATTTCAAATTGTCAATAAGATTCAGGAAAATACGACGGGACAGCTGATGGCAACTGGGAGAACTGTGTGAGGTCCCAAGGTGCCTACTTTGAAGGGGACTGAAGCATCATTGTCCTATGTACAATGTTTCTTGTATCTCATATCTTTTTCAATAAATGTCTCCATTTTTCATATTTCATGGCTGGATACCTTCTGGAGAGACCATATGTATAATTGTAGCATTGTTAATATTTCTGTAAATATATGAAAGAAATACTTCTATCTATCTACTTCTCTAACTACCTGTCTATCAATTCTTTCTCAAATACAATTAGAACAGTGCCTGGCATATAATATACATCCAAATAAATTGTTGTTGAATAAATATTGATAATTTCTTCTGATCACTCCAGCATTTTAGCACTATATTACTGCTACAGGTGGTTTTTTATTTCCACATTACTTCCTAGATTTGGGCACATTGAACACATGCTCTGCATCTTTAGCAAAGTGACTACTACAGCATTTATTATTGGCTCATATTAATTATGATATGACTATGAAAGACATTGGTTATTATGAGTCAATAAATATAAAACATTGTTGTCCTTCAAAACTGATTTTTTGTGTATACCTTGCATTTCAGAGCAAGGACTCAGGATCATAAAAATGTCATTTCAACACACATAAATAATGCATGTAAGGTAATTAGATTTCATCCACAAATTATAAGCAAATATCAAGATTAATTTATGATTTTTTGAGCTTTTTGCTTCATATGAACATTAATTTTTATTTAGTAATTATTGTATATTACTAAGTCAACTTTCCAAAATATAGCCATCATCCATTTTACTTTTCCCATAAAATGAAAATCAACTTTTCCCAAACTTAGAAATTAAGAAAAAAACTATAGGTATATTAGTTCCTGTGAAATTTTAGTAAATCTAAAAATTAAAAATGGTATTATTTCTTGAATATTTTAAGTTTAATAGTGATTTTTAACAATGAAATGGGGTTCATTGTCATAATAATGATGTTAGTTTTCACTAACCTTTTTTGGATAGGAATACAAGTCAAGGTGTCAATAAAGAAAGATGGATTTGGTTGTTCTTAAATAACTAGATTAAAGTATGCACCATTTTAATGTTTATCTGCTTTAAATATAGACAAAAATATGTTTTATATCTACTAATATGGTCTGATTTGGGTCGTGCTTTTAAATATAATGGAAATCATTTATTATTCAAGGTAGATTTCTTCTGATAGGTTTCTGTCTTACATTAAAACATTTCATCGATCTTTTCTTATGTCTATTACAAATTGAGGAATAGCAAAGAGAAAAAATAGTCTACTTTTCTCATAGCACATAGCCTTGCACTGTCAGAAATGTCACAGGTTAATGGTACAGCTCAGCTCCATTTATCTTATTCTGACAACTCAACCAAGCTAGCACAATCTAGCAAAAACATTCTTCCTGGACCAGGTGACATTCTCGGCCTTTGTTCCTTTAATAGGGTGGCTCTGAGAGCCGTTAGTGTGCAATAACTTTCTACAGAAACTTTTTGCTTTAGGTTTCTTCAGTATTCAATCAAGGGAGTTTTTAGAATTTAAAATTATGTCTTAAATATAAGTATACAGGGCATTCTTTTACTTTGAACCAACTTAAGATTATCCAAAAACTGTAGATATCTTTAAAATATTTGTCATTTTAGAGCTGTAAAAAATTAGGAAATAATTTATAATTATCTAACTTTTTGATTGCATAATTTTTTTTTAGTGCTGAGAAGTTAAACTTAATACTAGGATTGATATCATGTCTCAGAAATATTGCCCAGGTCACTTTGTAAATGAGTCTGAATATCTATGTGGAATATTTCTCACTGTGTTGATGGAAATTTAAACAAGTTATGACACTTGAATATTTCTAAGGCCATTTCTTTGTTCTAAATTTGATATTGAATAATATCTTCCCTTCTCTGTCAAGGAAATAATCATATTAAAATAGTGACTCTGTAATATTTTTCTCTATTTTTGACCAGTCAGATTTAATATGATTTTTTTCCACTGTAATATAAAATTAATTAAAAAGGGGGAAGTATTTTTTGTCTTTAGGTATGATAGATACATAAACATGTGCAGTGATAGCTTGCTGCCATTTTCAGAGCAGTTTTTACATTTTTGAAATAAATTTAAAATGTAGTTCAAAGAAATCTTTTCCTCTTGCCTGATCATAAAACCATAAACATTTAATCAATTTTGCATTTATTGTTTTTGTATAGGTGTTTATACATGTTTCATATTTAGTTTTCAAACTGATAATGTAGTCTGCTATCTCTGCAGACAATGAGTTTTTTAATCAACTTTATAATGTCATTTTTACTTTATTTTGCAAGAACTTTTAAGATTAATAAGACAAAATCATTAGCCATCTTTGAATTTGAATAAAACCTCCTTTAGTAGTGCATTCTCTGATAACCATAATTTTTTTACAATATACTCAATTATTTTGACATTACTGTTTTTAATCATTTGTTTTATAGAGAAAATAATATTTATTTTTGCTGAAGGGCAAATGTCTTTTAATTATTTCCAATCTGAATTTCAGATTAATATTCTGATAAAATGTGTGAGCAAGTTGTAATTGCGATTTAAATGTATACATGAATAATAAGAGATGTTAAGTAAGTTATTTCCTATAATTAACAATAAAAAATCAGATGAGTATAACACTGGAGCAAAAATGTTGTGTCAGTTTTCAACTTATTTTATGGTAATTTATGTGGTTTAAAAAATATTGAACTGCCTTTGTCCTTACTGAATTGTAGCTAATAGCTCTTGAACATAATGGAAATTGTATGACAATAGCTGAAGTTTCTCCAGATATGATCTTGAGACAGATTATTTTTTAGCAAAATAACCACAATTATTTTTTCATCATTAATAATAATTCTAAGAGATAAGGAATGCTATTCAAATAGAGTCCTTGGCTTTTTCTATTTTTGATGATTCTAAGAATTATTTTGTAGTTCTGCAGCAAAATTGGCATATCACACTACATCATTTTGTATTTTTGAAATCAGCCAATTAATTCAATTCCATCATTATTTTGCATGGATAGATTGAATTAGTATTGTCTGGAAAATGTTCGCATGTTTGTATGGATTATAGACTAACAGCTGGTGCTTAATATGTAGATGATTATTAATTTATTTCACAACTTAATTAATGTCAGGGAAGATTGATTCATTGTCTGATTAACAGTTTGATGTTATCTATGGATAATGGGCATATCAGCTTTATATAGAGCTATCCAAAGTTTCTATACTTTCACATATCTTATTTCACATATGAACTTTTCATTTGGCTGTGTTACTTATTATTCCTATCTTGTTTATTTGGCTATCCTAATTCCTTGTATTCTATTATTCATGTCACATTTCAAAATGTTGTTGCTGTTCCTGATCTTACAGATCAAATTACTTTTTAGCCAAATGTATCTGTATTGTTTTCAAAATTACTGTTCCTTGTAACCCTTCCACTCTTTCAGATATTCATTCAACCGATATTTATGGAATACCAACTCAGTGCAAATGTGCTCATGAATTCATTGTATCAGCTTAAATCATTCTTGAATTATTTTTTCTGTCATTGATATTCTGAGTGTATGTACAAGATTCACAACTAGGTAAGTTTTGAAACAAAACCACTCTTTTTTACTATCTTTATCTTGTTTTGCTTCTCAAGTTCACACCTCTTTGTTGAACTTTCTATAACATGTAGGGTTTTTCCCAATCCATTATTTTCTCAACATTTACTGGTAATATGAATATATTCAAGTAGCAAAAATAGTAGGTAACCAAGCAGAAATCCTTCCTTTTTTTGTGTTATTGTGAGTGATTAATTGTATGTGCCCTTTTCTCAGAATTACTACCAATGCTACCTTCATAAAGTAGTTTGCTTTCTTATATAAAATTCATAACCTAAAATAATTATTTGGTTATTTTGATAACACATGATATTGATGGCTTTTCAAGGCTTCCTCTTGTTATTTTTACTATTCTAAATCATTTTTAATTCTTTGCACTCTGTGTTATACCTACAGGGTGCAACAAAGGTAGGTTTCCTGATGTGAGTGCACAAATCACAGAGTTTATTCTTTTTTTAAAATTTTTATTGTTTTGTTATTAGGTTCCACTTATAGGTGAGATCATATGGTCTTTCACTGCCTGGCTTATTTCACTATTATTACTTATTAATAATAGTATTATTATTTTCCACATGAACAACTGCATTTAATGTGGTTAAAATATCAAATTAAAATGTATACATATATGTGGGAGATAATAATCAGATAACACTGAGATATTAAGTGATATAAATGTCTAGTCAGAGACAGAATATTTCCAAAGACTTTGCTTTGGAAAGCTTGATATGAAACTTTTCCTTTAAGAAATGATGAGCAATTAAGATTGCTGTCCATCATGGTGCCATACAGTTTCTATTTTTCTTTCTTTTTAAAAACATATTTTATTTATTTATTTATTTATATATTTTAGAGAGGATGAAGGAAGGGAGAAGGACAGAATCATTGATCTGGGAAATAAACATCAATCAGCCTCCCCTGTTATGTATCCTGACCAGGGACTGAACCCACAACCTAGGCATGTGCCCCAAATGGGAATCCAACTGGTGACCTTTAGCCTTGCAGAAAGACACCAACAAACTGAACTACACTACTCAGGGCTACAGTTTCTATTTTTCAATAAAAAAAATAATCTAGAGGTTATTTGTCCATGAGTGAGAATTTTCTAAAATGCACCATTATCTTATGTACTAAGAACAAAAATATACTACCAGTCTAACTACAGTCATTAAATTATTTGTTGACTGAGGGATTTCAATTATCCAGCCATACCACTAGGACAGAAGAGCCAAGTTCATACATATACAGACAATAATAGATAAATTCTGATATATGTTTGTCTAACAGTTCCAACTCCATAATTTAGAAATATTGAAATGTGAAGAGTAAGTTTCTTAGAATTGGTGAACTACAGTAATGCCTGTGAAGTGGTAAGCACGGTGCCTGATACAAAAGATTTAATAAAACATTAGAGTATTATTATTGGAAAATATGAAACAAATCAAATCTATATTAGATTTCTCTTATTATAAATTGTAAATTTAGTTTTAGTAATATTTACTAATAATGAGTGCAAAAAACTAGACTTCAACCATAAGTAGTTTAGGTTACTCACTCTGTCACACCTTTATTTTTGAGTTGATAAAATGATTGGTGGAAAATAGACTGGTGCAGCAATTTGTCTTCCTGCTTTAAAGGATTTTAAAATGTCTAACTGAACCTCACCAGGTTCTTACTGATAATTTTGCTAAAATCAGAGCAGTATCTGTTAATACAAAGTTCTCAAAGAGCAGAGTGGTGTTTCTCTGCTTTCCTACATACTATGTAGAAAACAAAATTGTTGTATGTATAAATAATTCTGTTTTTAAATATTTTATTATGGAACATGGAAAGAGAGAGGTAAGCTATTTTTTAAGTATTTGGATAATTACAGAATGTGTCAGTATGCATGTATAAGAAAATCCTTCAAGGTACTTTATATTATGGTCTACATTCTGTCTTACATGGAGTTTCAGAAATGCACATCTCCTCAGGTCAGCATCTTTCTATTTTAGCTTAAGTAGGTTAAGTAGCATAGTTTAAATAAATGGGTTAGCATACAAAAATTACTTCCCAATTTAATTTTTAAA
This sequence comes from Trachops cirrhosus, assembly GCA_028533065.1. Lineage (NCBI taxonomy): Eukaryota > Metazoa > Chordata > Mammalia > Chiroptera > Phyllostomidae > Trachops > Trachops cirrhosus. Next base: position 82,242,003 of record CM052538.1, read on the forward strand.
ACATTTTAATATACCAGATGTCTTACTAAGATAAATATTTTCTAAATGTTTAGTATTTCATGTAAAACAAGGCTATGCAATGAATATCAAGAGGATAAAACTTAACCTTTAGAATATTGACTTCATCCCTCAGTTTTGACTGAGTAGTGGATGTCTTTATGTGTCCCTAAATTTCCCAAGTACGGAATCTCAGTTTAGCAGGCACCTATATATTTTTAAACTTTATAAGTCTGATGAATTTAAAAATATGAGATAAAATGAAAGAGGAAAGGAGAGAGAAGAAGGTGAAAGTGAGAAGAGGAAGAGAGGAGAAAAAAGAAGTGAAGATGGAAACCAGTATCTTTGATTAAAATGAAGTATTTTTGGAAATGTTGAGATCCTCAGTATTCATTAGAATTTTAGTGAAAATTTCAGATTCCAAAGGAATGAGACAGATCTTGCCCTGGAGAAGGTCAGAGTTAAAAAGGATACAGTCAAGTCTAGACTATTCACTGGCATGAATTTGGACATAGTGTGTACAAAGGTGTGCCCAGATTAGGGAGGCACCGATTCTGTTTAGGTGAGAGCAGGAGAGCTTTGGAATACTCCACAAAGGAGGTGATAGTTTCTGAGCCTTGAATAATAAATAGGAGCTTGCGATACTGATAAAGAGACAGAGTATTTCAGACAGAAAAAGAAAGTATGAAGAGTGAAAGATTGTGTCATGTTGTTGGGAACTGCGAGTAATTTAATAGTAAGGCTACATCGGTCCAGGATCATTCTGGCATCTCTGGGTCAACTTTACTCAAGGAGAAAGAAAGTTTATAATAATTTTTCTGGTAGTAATTAACACATTATTTTAATTAAGCCAAAGATAAATGTGTTATAGAGTGGAGAATAACATGCACGAGATTTTAAATGAACTTTCCATTTGGAAATGAACACTTTGCTTATATATTTAACCTCAGCTCCTATGAGTGAAGATGCGTTTTTCTCAGCTGTTATGGATATGTTGTCATGAAACTTTAAAAATATAATTGTGGATGATAAGAAGTCACTTTCAAAGTATTACAAAATCATCATTTCACCCCATATCAGTAATATCTGTAGGACAGAATTTGGAAAAGGATATCTAGAAAATGTCTGCAAAATAACTTAAAAGTTAATATTTCAGGGTACTGGCAGGCTTGCTCCATGAAGTCACATAGGGTCTGGGTACAATCATTTTCATCCCAACCAGATGGAAAGGGAGGAGAAATCAGAGCCAGAGCTTCCTTCTTGCACACATCTTTGCCATTTATATTTTATCACAGAGAGAGCATATAGACACATAGAGTATGTTTACGTGCGAGAATGACTGCAAAATGCAGCACAGCCTTGTGCAGAAGAAGAAAGGGAGGACAGATTTGGGGGGATAGCTTATATTCATTCACCCCTAAATGCTGCAATTACATACATTCTTGGTTGGAATCATGTTATTTTAATTCTAAAAAAATACCATTTATTATAGCCAAATTCACTGTTTATTATAGCCAAATTCCCTATGGAAAAATATCAAGCTGCATTTTCTAAGGTGCTGTTGTATTACTTTGCTTGAGCTTTCACAATGAAATATCACAGACTGCACGACCTAAACAACAGAAATTAATTTTCTCACAATTTTAGAGGCTAGCAGTTTAAGATCAAGATTTCAGACAATTCCGATTCTGATGAGAGCTTTCTTCCAGGTTTGCAGATGGACACCTTCTCGCTGTGTCTTTACATTGCCTTTTCTTCCTGCCTGCACATGGAGGTAACAGCAGTCATCTCTCTCTCTTCCTCTTATGAAGACACACGCCTTCCCAAATCAGAGCTTGGTCCTGCTGACTTCATGTAACCTGACCACCTCCTAAAGATTCTGTCTCCAAATGCAGTCATATGGGAGGTTAGGGGTTCAAAATATGATACTAAAGAGGAAAAATTCCATCTGTGGAACCTGTATTTCACCATCTTTACCCATCTAGAAAAGATTTGTCTCCCATTTCTCCAAAATTACTCTAATAACCATATTTTAAATTCTACCTTTAGTGAAAAAATGTCTTGCATATAAGTTAACTGCTCTATGTAATTCCTGAGAATAAAAAGGACATCTTTCAAGTCTTACAATGAGCTAACTAAATAGGGAGAATATTTCTGGAAATAGAATGAGAAACCCAAATATCAGGGCCTTGTCCTTTCTCACTCATTAAATTTTCCTAGCATTGCATAATCATAGATTGGTACTCAAAAACAATGTCTTTGAAAAATTCAGCCAAACAGACCACAAAGAAGGGAATGTGCCTGTAACTTCTAAAACTGTACTTTCAACAAATATTCACTGGGACTTCTTAATACAACGATTATCATTCTAAGTACTGAGAATGCAATTTCAAAACCTCACTTTAAGAAGCTTAAAATATAGTGTGCGAAATGGCATGTGAACAGGAAATCACAAAATTGTGAAAAGTACAGGGCACGTTAGGAGTACTTAGGAAGGACAAAAGAACAGAACATGAAGGGGTTATAAAGGGCTTCTTTGATTGGCTCATAGCTCCTGAAGAGGAAGTATTTAGCCTGGAAGTTATGTTTCCCTTTGTAGGCAGTGCATTTTGTATATTAAGAAGAAGAGGATGGGGCAACATTGTTCCAGCCAGAGAAATTGTATATGGGAAGGTTCTGGAGGTAAGAAAGAGCATGGGACTCGTATCCAAACCTCATCTTCCTGTCAGACAAAACAGACAAAACTTGCAGTAGTCCTCTAGTGACTATTATCTCATGAATGAATTCTGAAATATTTGAACGGCTTCATAGTCTTGAGAAGTGTGGAGAGTTTGTTATTTTACGTTACTTGCAAACTAACAAGTTAGCCTGCCACACACGGATGCTGGCAGAAGATAGGAGACACCTGGATCTGAGACGTAGCTCTTTTATTATTCTAAGCAATAGCAGTAGCAGGAGTAGCAGCATTTGCATATTTCCTCAAGACCCAATTCCTTTAGGTGGCATGAAGAAGGCCAGGTGATGCCTGCAAATGCTGAGTGTTGCATGACAGCAGAGGGATATGCAACTTAGGGAATTTGAATGTTTTATAAGGTGCAGTAAGCCTGCCTGAACTTTGCACAAGAAGGAGACACTGTCTTTATTATATGGAAGAATAAACAACTTGTCCTTCACTCTGGAATGGTATACTATATCTTTTAAGGCTGTTTATAAACATCCTTGAAAAGCTAAACAAAAACAACCAGGTGTCTCTGCTTATAAGAAATGTAAAAGACCCAGAGAAACTTCTTTCGCAAACATTTTAAGACTTTGTATAACCTTATGTGTTCTGAATATGCATTTTATTTTTTTTATTCTTCAAAAAATGTTCCATTGGCTCAGTTTGCCTTTCTAGAAGTGCCCCTGCCTTTCCTCTGCTTATCTGTAAGTGACTAAAATGGACAGACCCACACAAAGCTCCCTTTCTGTGTGTCAGGAACTGGGCAGCACCTCAGATTTTTCCCTACCTTCAGGGTGACATGTTAACTTGTTACCATATCACAAATGCCAGGAAAAGATGTGAGACTCCTGGGTCAGTGACAAAGGACTTCATTACTCACAGCCAAAGAAAAAGCAATAGCCAGAGCTTCACATTTGTTTTTGTTGGTTTCCATGCTCCCTGCATACCATAGAAATAGGTCTGCCAAGATTAGCAAGTGAAAAACACAGGATATGCAGTTAAATTAGAATTTTAGTTAAATATTTTTTCACTGTACATATGTCTCATGCAATATTTGAGGCACACATGAAAAGAGTCCATTGTTTATCTGAAGTTCAAATTTAACTGGACATCCTGTAATATTTTTTATCCTCATCCCAGGACATTTTTTATTGCTTTGAAAGAGAGGGAGAGAGAGAGAGGAACATCAGTCTCTGGTAGGGGCCTGGAGTGCAGACTGAATCCACAACCTGGCTATGTGCCCTGACCAGGAATCAAACCTGTGACTCTTTGGCTTACAAATGATACTCCAACGAACTGAGTCACACTGGCCAGGGTCAGGCATCCTGAACTCTTTATGGGGTCTATGCAGGACCAGTGCTTGATGCCTGCACGTACAGTGGGCTATGCAACGTGAGAGAGAACTGGCGCTTGAGAGATTCGCTGCTTGTTTACAGAGAGTGGAAGCAAGGCTATCTGGTAGAAAGAAGTGAAGAGATGTTATTTTATCTCTCTGGAAAAAACCCTGTAAAATGGACTGGGTAAAGAGTGACCGGGCCTTGCTTTCTCTCCTTGTGCAAGAGTCCTGAAGGCCCATGGCGGATCCTGTCCTCCAGCATTCTGGAACCTGTAACTTACACCTCCCTTAATTTCTATCTAAAGGACAGTGCTTGGATAAGCACTATAACTTTGGATATGTGTATCATTAGTATTTATTTAGTTTAACCTACCTTTGTCTTTTAATTTGCTCTGTAATCTTAGTGATGCCAGAAAATATGTCCTACATTTCCTATTTTAAATCTTTTACAATATCTGTTATAATGATCATGTATACATGCTATCTAACAAGGACTTTTAATTAATCGATGGTTTTAAGATGAATAGTTTTTAGCTTGTACATTAATAAGGATAATAGTAAACAAATAATAAATTCTTTAGGAAGATATTTATCTGAATCCATTTGTAAGTAGTATTTTTTTAATCCAGGAGCAAGTTGTCTTGATCTCTGCCCTATAATAAATATCAAATTTCCACTTCATTTTTTATATTCCCAATGACCTACTATCTTCTTGCGTTATCCTTTCATATGTATTGCAAATGAGCAAGTCTGCTCATATTTAAGGTTGGATAACTTTATAACATTGGCAGGTTATCACACTGTCAAAGCCTCTACATGGAATTTTGAAGTGGTGTCTGGATATTGTTTATATAGATTTCCTCATGGACAAAATACAAGGGTTTTCTGTTTGAATTTTGCAATCATGAAATGCTATAGGTCTCAAATGCACTTGTAAGTGCTTGTGCACACACACACACTTTCATTTGTTTCCTTCTCCCATCCATTGGCCACTATTTGAACAGAGGTAGCAGTGAGATGATGCTGTCCTTTGTGCAAAAACAGCTTTTTAGACAGTCTTCAAGACTTCCTCTTTCATACTCAATGGAAGGGATACGTGTACTTTTAGGGCAGGTGAGAAGCAGCATCTGTGATCAGAGGAAAAAATAAAGAACAGAAAGTTCCCTAGTTAGGTCCTGTGTCAAGTTACATGTCACTTGGAACTGATTTTTTATGAGTAGCTTGGTCATGAGTCAGTAAGCTATGGTCTGTGTCTCTTGTGTGCACGAAAACCGTACCTACATCTAACACCACTCTGTTGATCTGTGTCAAATGACAGCTCATAACAGTAAAAGGCTTACTAGTCTTGCCATTGCTGCTATTCTGCTCACCTAACAACAAATGAGAAATAAAATACACAGTGAAACAACCACCACAGCGTGAGTCCCCAGTGTGATTCTAGCAAAAAATCTCCTTATAGTGCATATAAACCATTTGATTAACAAGAAAACAGGATTATATTGAGAAACACAGTGCATTCTGTAATCATGTGCTTATACTCGGGTCACAATTTGGATAATATTAAATTTTTTGGATGAGCTGTTCTCTAAATGAGCTGGTACCCTGAAAGAGCTCATTTATTCAAAGGTTTCTCATACCTTAGAATATCTTACATTCCTAATGAGTTAAAAGTGCTTTGTACCTACATGTTTTATGTATTGCTGTTTATCTAAATACCCAATGTTTATGACTTAAAACAAAATGTTTTTTGTCTTATGATTCTGTGGGTTGACTAGGTTTAGCTGGGTAGCTCTCAGTTGGGGTTTCCCACTGAGTTGCAATAAAATGTGAGCTGGAGATGCATTATCTGAAAGCATGACTGAGATGGGTATCTGTGAAGGACCACGCTCATGTCTGGAATTTGATTCTGGTTACTCACAGCTTGCCAAAGGGATTCCCAGAGGGAATGGCACAAAAAGAAGCATTCTAAGAGACCCAGTCAAAAGCTTTAGGATTCTATGACCTAACTTTGGAAGTTCTGCAATGTCTGTCTGCCACATTCTGTCAGTAAGGCAAGTCACAAAAGCAGGTCCAGGTTCAAGGGCAAGGGAATTGGACTCTAACTCTTGATTGAGGAACAACAGTCACATTGCTGAAGAGCATGTTGGATGGTCTTTGGAAAATATGTTGTGCTACATATAGTTCCTTAGGCTTTGAGGCATGTCTGGATTTTTATAGTAAAGATTACATGCTAGCAATTTCAATTAGACAAAGCTGAACAATAACAGTGACCTATTGAATCACTGTTCTTATAAGCTATGATCTGGTATCATCATGATCTAATAGAGATTCTCACAATTTCTGGCATTCTTTCTTAATACTACCTGGTATCTAATTCACATTCCTCTTTTCCTAGGCTAACTTGCTAGTGTATAACTTTCTCCAACATTTAAAGGGATTCACATGACTCAGAGAATGGAAAGAAATATTTTGCTTATCTTGTTATCACTACCAATATGACATATTTTCACGGTCTCCATCAAACCTGCTAAAGCCATATAACTTTAATATATAATTAAGTTTTTAAAAAAGTTTGCATTGCAAATAAATCTTCCAGAATAGTACCCTTTCACTTCTTGTCAAATACTAATCTTCTTTATGTGTTATGGAGATGTCGCTGATTCTAGTTCCTAACCTTGAATTGGCCACCAGACGAAATCATTTCCAAACTGAGATCTAGAATTTTCCTTGTAAGATCAGAAGTCAGAAAATTAAATTATAATCATTAAACAATGAATCAATATGTGCTTTATTTTTCTCTTCCCTGAAATGAGGATAACGATACCTGTTCACTTGTGCACTTATTTAGTGCAAGGTCATGGGGATACAGCTTCAAACAAAATGGCAAAAATTCTTACCTTCATGAAACTTACATATTAAAAGGAATGAGATTAAGTGTATATATATGCACTTATATATATATACAATATATACACAAAATATATTTAAGTTAAATGTAAATATATTTAAGTTAAAATGTGTGCACATTTTATCTGAATTATATTTCTATCCTTCACTTTCAGATACAGTATGAACATGAAATAATTTATCTAATAAGACTTACAAGCAAATGTATTAAAATAATATAGTGCTTAAACTTTTTAAATCTGTGGGAATTTCAGAGGATTAATGGCATTTATAATGTTTTGAAGCCCCATAAGTTTAAAGTGACATACTTCTTGTTTTCCTGAAAACAAAACCACTTTTACCTCTCCATCATTTTATGCTGATGTCTTCACAGGGCACACATGAATTGACACATAATTGCCAAACTTTTGCCAAGCAATATCCCCTAATAATTAACCTGTGTTATTATACAAATTTAAAGTCTTTTTTAGACTAGCAAATGCTATTCCCTGAACCACACATATATCACCACTTGTGATGTTTTTGAGAAACAACAGATTAAATGATCAGTTCTCATGCAGTCTGCACTCAGAAATAAATGGAGTAGAAACAAATCAATAATGTCAAGTGAAAAAAAGGCAAAAGCAATACTAAAAAAAATTGATTTCTTAATCTCCAAGAGTATGTTACAAATAATAGATAGGAAATTTAAGAGTATGACTCTAAAGTCTTCTTTTGCTAAACAGGTGGAAAATCGTGTTATTTCTGAAAATTAGTTATGGAGAGTTGGTGTCTTATTGCTACTTTGCCTGTGAATATAGAGCTATAAAATTCAGAATATTAGTAAGAAAAGAAAAGGAAAAAGCAAAGTACTGCTTCCATTTCCTTCCTTGCTATTTGAGGTAACATTACTTAATGTTTTTTTCTTTCTCATATCAGTAAAATAATATCATTAAAACTACTAGTTATAGGAAATAATAGGGAATTTTTCCAAAAAATATTGAATTGGCATTTAAATCATCATGAATTTTTAAGGTATCTTCATATTTCTCAATGGTTTTCCAAAAACTCTCTTTTTATGTCATCTTCTGTTAAAAATGCACATAAGTTTTTCTATGCAGTGAATCACATTTATTGATTTGCAAATGTACCAACCTTGCATTCCCGGACTAATTCCCAGTTGATCATGGTGTTTGATCTTTCTGATGTGTTGCTGTGTTCAGTTTGCTAATATTTTGTTGAGGATTATAGCATCTATGTTCATCAGATATATTGGCCTCTAATTTTCTTTCTTTGTAGTGTCTTTACCTGTTTAGGAATCAGAATAATGCTGGCCTTGTAAAATGCATTTGGGAGCAGTCCCTCTACTTGAATTTAATGAAATAGTTTGAGAAGGAAAGGTGTTAGTTCTCAGAATGTTTGGGAAAATTCACCTGTGAAGCCATCTGGTCCAGGGCTTTTGTTTATAGGGAGTTTTTGATTACTGCTTCAATTTTTTAGATATAATTTATCCATTGAGATTCTCTGATTCTTCCTGATTTATTTTTGGAAGATTGTATATTTTTAGGAATTTTTCCATTATCCAGCTTGTCTAGTTTGTTGGCATATAATTGTTCATAATATTTTCTTACAATCCTTTGTATTTCTTTGGTGTTAAGTTGTTATTTCTCACCTTTCATTTCTGATTTTATTTGTTTGTCTTTCTCTTTTTTAATGATGAGTCTGGTTAAAGGTTTGTCGATTTTGTTTATCTTTTCAAAGAATCAGCTCTTGGATTCATTGATCTTTTGTATCATTTTTTAGACTCAATTTCACTTGTTTCTGCTCTGATCTTTATTATTTCCTTCCTTCTACTCACTTTGGGCTTTGGTGGTTATTGTTTTTCAAGTTCCTTTAAGTGTGAGGTTAGATCATTTATTTGAGCAATTTCTTATTTTTAAGATAAGCCTGAAATACTATGAATTTCCCTCTTAGGATTGCTTTCCCTGTGTCCTACAGATTTCTAAATTGTTGTGTCCCCATTTTCATTTGTTTCAAGGTACCTTTTCATTGCTTCCTTGATCTCATTGTTAACCCATTTATTGTTTAATCACATGATACTTAGCTTTCACGTGTTTGCATGTTTTGTAGTGTCCTTGTGATTGATTTCTACTTTCATAGCATTGTGGTCAGAGAAGATACTTGATATGATTTCAATCTTGTTAAATGTATTGAGACTTGTTTTGTGTCCTAACATGTGGTCTATCTTAGAAAATGTCCCATGCACGCTTGAAAAGTATGTATTTTCTTCTGCTTTGGGCTGAAATGCTCTGAAAATATCAATTAAATCCATATGATCTAGTGTGTCATTTAAGACCGCTGTCTCCTTGTTGATTTTCTCCCAGAAAGATCTATCCACTGAAGTCAATAGGGTGTTAAAATGCCCAACTATGATTGTATTTCTGTCAGTCTCTCCCTTTATGTCCATCAAGATTGCTTTACATATTTAGGTGCTCCTATGTTGGATACATAAATGTTTGCTAGGGTTATATCCTCCTGTTGGATTGTTCCCTTTCTCATTATGTACCATCCTTATTTGTCTTTTACTATAGCCTTTGTTTTTTTTTTTTTTTTTACTTTTTTTAAAGATTTTATTTATTTATTTTTAGAGAGGAGAAGATGGGAGAAGGAGGGAGAAACATCAATGTGTGGTTGCCTCTCATGTGGTCCCCACTGGGGACCTGGCCTGCAACCCAGGCATGTACCCTGACTGGGAATCGAACCTGTGATGCTTTGGTTCGCAGCCCGCACTCAATCCACTGAGCTACGCCAGCCAGGGCCCTATAGCCTTTGTTTTAAAGTCTATTTTGTCAGATATAAGTATTGCTACTTCAGCTCTTTCCCATTTGCATAAAATATCTTTTTCCATTCCTTTACTTTTAGTCTGTGTGTATTTTTCAATCTGAGATGGGTTTCTAGGAGGCAGCATATATATGGGTCTTGTTTTCTTGTCCATTCTGCTACCCTCTATCTTTTGGTTAGAGCATTTCGACCATTTACATTTAAGGTGATTATGGATAGATATGTATGTAGTATCATTTTATTGTTAGATTGTTTTCCTCTGTTTTTTCTTCTTTCTCTTTTTCTTAAAGCAAGCTCTTTAATATTTCTTGCAATACTGGTTTGGTGTTTACAAACTCCTTTAGCTTTTTCAGGTCTGGGAAGCTCCTTATTTCTCCTTAGATTTTAAATGATAGCCTTGCTGGGTAAAGTAACCTGGGTTGTCGGTCATTGCTTTTCATCAGCTTGAATATTTCACACCACTCCTATCTGGCCTGAAATGTTTCTCTTGAGTAATCAGATGACAGTCTAATTGATGCTCCCTTGTAGGTAACTCCCTGCTTTTCTCTTGCAACTTTCAGGATTCTCTCCTTGTCTTTAAGTCTTGCCATTTTGATTATGATATGTCTCAGTGTAGAGCTCTCTGGGTCCAACTTGTTTTGGATTCTCTGAACCTCCTGGACTTGTGAAAATTTTTCTGTCCCCAGATTAAGGACATTTTTAGTAATTTTTTCTTCAAGTAGATTCTTGATCCCTTGTTCACTCTCTTCTCCTTCTGGTATTCTCATGATGCAGATGTTGTTATACTTCATGTTGTCCTAAATGTTTCTTAAGCTCTCCTAATTTTTTAAAAATTCTTTTTTCTTCTTGCTGCTGTGCCAGAGTGTTTTATTCCTCTTGGTCTTCCAAAACACTGATTCTACTCTCCTATTCAGCTGACCTACTGTTTATTCCTTCCAGTGTAATATGTATTTCAGATGTTGCATTCTTTATTTCTGACTGGTTCCTTTTTATGGTTTCTGTGTCTTTTTTCATGCTGTTGAGTAATGTTATAATCATTACTGTAAACAGTCTCTCTGATAAATTGCTTGCCTCCATTTCATCTAATTCTTCTGGAAAATTCACTTGTTCTTTCCTTTTCAGTCTGTTTCTTTGTCTTTCCATTTTTGGCAACTTCAGTGTATTTTCTGCTTTTGTTGTTAAATTAATCAGCTGTCAGGCTTATCAGTTTGTTAATCTAATTGAACCATGGAAATCCTAGAAGAAAATACAGACAGCAAAATCTCAGACATTGCTCACTGAAATTTTTTACTGGATATATCACCCAAGCAAGTGAAAGAAAAGAAAAAATAAACATCTGAGACTACATCAAACTAAAATTTTTCACACAGCAAAGGAAATGATCAACAGAATAAAAAGACAACCCAAATTATGGGAGAACATATTCATATTTGCCAATACATCTGATAAGGGGTTAATATCCAAAATTTATAAAGTACTTACAAAACTCAACACCAAAAACAACCCAAACAACTCAATTAAAAAGTAAATAAATAACCTGAATATACACTTTTCCAAAGAGGATATACAAGTGGCCAAGAGGCATGAAAAGATGCTCAAAGCCACTTATCATCAGAGAAATGCAAGTAAAACTGCAATGAGATACCGTCTCACACCTGTCAGAATGGCTATTATCAATAAATCAAAAAAAAACAACAAGTCCTTAAGAGGATGTGGAGAAAGGGGAACACTTTTTTCACTGTTGGTGGGAATGAATACTGGAATAGCCACTGTGGAAAGCAGTATGGAGATACCTCAAAAAATTAAAAATCAATATGCCTTTTGATTCAGCAATATCATTTCTGGGAATATATCTGAAAGTACCCCAAACACTAATTGAAAAGAACATAAGCACCTCTATGTTCTTTGCAGTGTTCTTTACAATTGCCAAGATATGGAAGCAGCTGAATTGTCCATCAATAGAAGAGTGGATAAAACAACTATGGGACATTTACACATTGGAATTCTACTCAGCTGTAAAGAAGAAAATTTTACTCTTTGTGATAGTATGAATGGACCCTGAGAACATTATGCTAAGTGAAATAAGGCAGTCAGAGAAAGAAAAATACCATATGATTTCACACATAGTTGGAATGTAATGAACAAACTGAACTAACAAGCAAAACAGATAAAGACTCATAGATGGAAAGCAAGATGACAGCTATTCGAGGAGGGGGTCTGGGGGTGGAGGGATTGAGCAAAAAGGAAAAAGGACTCATGGACATGGACAACAGTGTAGTGATGGCTGGGGTAAGGGTGGTATAAGGGGACTAAATGGTAGTGGAAAAAATACAATAAAGATTAAATCAAAGAAATGAAAAACACTGCACCTTACATGGGTTAATTTTATCTTTCTATTGAAGAATATTACATATTCATAGATCTTACTATTGAAAGATGTTTTATATACATATATTTATATTTATCAATAGTACAAAGCATGCCATTCTATAACTTACTGGTTATCCCAACATTTCCTTAATATGTAGCCAGAGGCAACTGAGATGTCAATAAAAAATATACATTATCTAGCATATGGTATACTAAGGTAAGATTAATGATTTGAAAGATGTTATAATTAAATAAAGAACAAAAAGAATAGTAAATGAGACAATTTTATTCCCAAAAGAATCATCAATGCATTATCAAAGCAAGACAATTAATTATTTGTGCATATAAATACATACACACACATTCATTTCAGACTAACTTACTATCTTTGATGTTGCATGTATGTCAGTGTAATCACCACCATTGAGCATTTATTAATTGTAGCTGTACATGTGGCCAGGCTAAGACCCAGGTCTTGATTTCTAAATACCATTTTTCAATAAAGTGAACCAGAGCTCCTTAAAAAAGTGATCAACCTAGTACTGGGGCAAGAAAAATACACAAATCTAAAACACCTTACAGTGTTATAAAGTAAGAAAGTGCTGAAAAAAAAGGGTAGCCAAAGCTAGAGCAATTTTAGCAATAAAGTAAATAATATAGAATTGGATTATAACCCAAAGAACAAAATTAAAATACATGAGTCCGGATTGACATAAATTAATGATTGAATAAATGAGGAAGGGGTAGATCTTCCTTAGAGAAAAAAAATTACATAATCTGTGTAGGTATTTTCCCTTCTGAGAGGTGAAAAATAGTCTCCCTTCCCAAATCTCCCCAACACTACCTTAGAAAAGTGACCAAGGTTAATACCCATTGTAGTAAGTTATTTTAATATCATGTATTTCCTGAGATTATGTGATAGGAAGGTCATTTCACCTTTTTCCTTTTCTTGCCTCAAACCTGTTACCCCAGCCCAACCATTAAGGTGACATCACACGATCACATAATGAAGGACATTCTACAAAGTGCCTGACCAGTACTCTTCACAACTGTCAATGGCACAAAAAAACAAGGATACTTGCAGTATCACAAAATAATTGATCATTGTTATTTCAAAGTTTTTATTTCTCCCCATTATGTTGTGTTTCCTTATCTATTGGCATCTATTCTTGACCATTTGGAATTAGAAAATATGTTGGGGCAAGTTTTCATTTGTGTTAATTAAAAACTGTTAAAATTTTTGTTTCCTTCACCTGAGCACAGCCTGGGCCACATTCCCCAGCCTCCCCTGAGGTTACATATGGCTGCGTGACTAACTTCTGACCAATACAGCATGGTAGGAGGTAATGGAATGCCACTTGCAGACCAAGACTATAAAACCTTCCCCATGTATGCTCATCATTCTTTCCCCATCCCCCAGCTGAAGAGAGAGGCCATCAAAGATTCAGAACTATTTGATTACTTAGTGCAACTTAATTTGGAGGCTATACTGCCAACAGTCTGAGTTTTACAAAATAATTTACATCTATTGCCAAACTATTTTCTAGAATGATATACCAATTACACTCTGGCCAGAATTGTTCCATTTCACAAAATCTTTATTGTTATTGAAAATTCTATTTTCCTTTTTGTTTTTTCTTTATTTTGATAGGATAAAATATTTCTTGTTATAGTCCAGATTTGATAAATAATAATAGCAATGCTCTTAAATATTTTTTAACCAATTTTATTTTTTGTGTGTGAAGTGTCTAATCATGCATTAGTACAATTGGTATTTTGTAGTTATTCTTTTCTTGCTTTTAAGGACCTTCAGGTATATTAAGCATGATGCATTTTTTGTCATATATTTTGTAAATATTTGATAACATTATTTGTAGTGTATTTTGTACATTAAGTCAGAGATTCACTCTTACTCTTTGTGAGTGCTTCTCTGCTTCTCTCATTGCAAAAAACATAACCTGAAATTCAATAAATATTCTTTTATTTCTTATTTTTAACATTATTTCCTGTTTTACATTGAACTATAATCCACTTTAAATCAATTTATTTCTTATTGTGAGGTAAAGATTTGTCTTTCTTTTTGATAATAAGTAAATAATAGTTTAATAACCAATTATTGACTAATTGTTTTCTCACTGATTTAAAATGTCAAGTTTATTGTATACTATGTTAGGTCTATTTATACTAATTTTTGAAGTGTTCAGTAAACTTTTGGGCCCTTTTTTTGAAAATTCTAGAGAATTTTGGAAAATTTTAGTTTATTCTAGTCATTGCTTTTGCATATTTTGTTTTGCCAAGTATACATTTTGCTTTAATATTGGAATAAACCAAACTTGCTTATAGTATTATCTTTTGTTATGAAAACCTAGTTATTGTTTACTAGCATTTTCTTTCTTAAGGTAGCTTTTTGTTCATTTTAAGTCTGTGTATGTATGTTAGTATCATCAGATTTTCAAGTCATGATTATACAAGTGAACAAATTTGTAGCTTCCTAACTTTTTCTGTGCTCTGGATATGTGGTCTCTCTACACACTAGATTATAAACTCCATGAGGACAGGGGGCATGAGTTTTTTTGCCCATCACTTTATTTAGTGCATAATAGCCTATCAGCATGTAATTGGTGATACTAGGTGAATAAGTTTTTTTTTACCAAGTTTATACTTTATCCATAATTTGAAAGATTAAAAACATACATGGTTAAGATTCTTCTAAGCTAAGAGCCTTTCAGAGGCAGAAATTCTGTGACAATTTTTTAAATCCTTCATGATTTTTTAAATGGTTTCTAACAATTGATAATTTTCCCCAGAAAATATTTTAATTCAAAATTTAAAATGTAATAGGCCAGGCAGTAAAATACAAATGCCATATGATCTTACCTATAACTGGAATCTAATCAACAAAACGAGCATGCAAAATATAACCAGAGACATTGAAATTAAGAACAAAACGACAGTAACCAGAGGGGAATTGGGAAGGGATAATGGAGGGAAAAGGGGGAAGGGTTTTCAAGAACATCTATAAAGGACACATGGAGAAAACCAAAGCAGGGTAGGATCAAGGGTGGGCAGTGGGGATGGCTGGGGGGAGGTGGGGGATCAAAATGGAGACAACTATACTTGAACAATAATTAAATTAAAAAAATTTTAAAGAGGTAAAAATGTATTAATATAAATTTATAGATAGTATTATCTTAGACATGTAGAAATATTTTACCAATCTGATTTCTAAAATTTACTTTTATTTACTATAGTTCATTTTACTCAGAAAAACATTTTTCACTCTTGCAACCCAGGTACTTCTTTTCCTCTTGTTTTGCATCTTGATTGGCATGTCATTGTTTTTGTGTTCACTGTTTGATGAAAAGACTCATACTTGCCAATCATGAAATCCATTGTTCCCTCTGGCTCTGCCTCACTACTACCAGTTACTATTAAAATCTTACTGCCACATCTAAAATTAAAAGGTTCTTTGCTATTTAATCATCAATCTAGTGAACTATATTGGACTCCTGCTTTCATTGTCTGGTTATATATGTCACTGTGTAGATAAGAATTAGTTTGGGGATAATTTGAAGCAGTCATGAAAACTGTAGACCAGAAAGTGTGTACTCTCCTTATGGTTGTTCTTGCAATCATCTCTCTCTATTTCTGACTTCTTTCTGAAATGTGATTTGTTACTTCAAGTCCAATTTTGTCATGGGATCTGTTGATTACTGGATTTGCAGCCCCAGTTGTAGTAACAGAGGTCGACAGAAAATGGCTTTGAGTTGCATAGAAAACTATTCTGCTCATTAGAACCATGACTCCTCCGCTTTACTCAGTGATGGTACTGTATTTGTGAGGTAAGAATATGCATTAAGGTTTGATGGACATAATTTATTGCCTTACCCTAAATGATTCTGCTTAATGACTGCATCTAATCTTTAGTTATTAGAAATTCCCTCTGGAGTCAGGCAGATGCTTGGCTATACAGATTTTCACTGCTTTAGTGACTTTGTTTTCTTTCTAAGCTTTTAATATCTTTCTGTGAAAAAATTGAAGAAGAAAAATTAGGACCTTCTAGCTAGCTAACATTTTAACCTGAATTGCATAAGGATATTATTATTTTTAATTAAAGGAAATGTTCTGGATGATTATATCAACAATACATATAAATGTTTTTCATGTACATTTTTCAGTGATGATAAATCAAGATGGGAATAAATTATTTATGATCTTTAATATTAACCCACTTAGGGACAGAGGAAAAACATTTGGCTATGAAACTAATGTAAGGTATACATAAGATTAGTTTAAATACAATTCTAACATGATATAATCTGAATTATAATTCTGATCCCCTATATTTTTAGAGACCCATTGATAATAAAGAAAACTTTAATTATAATATAGGAAAACAAGGACATTATAAGCAATTCTATTAAATGCAGTCTTTATAAATTATTACACACATTTCACTAGGCAGCTGCCATATAGAAGAAAAAACACAGAAGCAGGGTATAATAACATCCTTCTTTAACATGCTAACCGTAGAACTTCTGAGCATCTAGTCACTGATACACTCAGGATACTCTGATGATATTTATTCTAGAGGGCATTTAAAATTTTGGTCTCTTTTTCACTTCCTCCACTTTTTCTTATGACAACAGAGCTTACTTTCCTGAATAAATGATAAAATAATCCATGTCTGGTCTGAGTACTGTAATTTCTTGTCCATATTGATTGATTTGGGGATGACCAAATGACTCAGAAGGGCCTATCAAACACAATTCCAGAAGTTTTCTAAGATATTAAGGAATAATGCTTATTTTTAAAGTTTTTCTATTTATTTTTATTGTTTACTCTATTAAAGTTGTCCCAATTTTCTTCCTTTTGCCCCCTTCCCCCTAGCCCATCTCTCTCACCCACAGTCACTCTCCACTCCCTTGTCCATGTGCATGAGTCATTCAAACCAGTTCTTTGACTAATTCCTTCCCCTCTTTCCACCATTCCCCTCTTACTCCTCCCTTCCTACAGCTATCAGTCTCTTCCATATTTCCATGTCTCTCCTTCTATGTTTCTCCTTAGTTTATTCTGTTAATTAGATTCTAGTTATAAATGAGGCCATATGGTATTTGTATTTCACCACCTTATTTCACTTAGCATTAATAGTTTCCAGTTCCATCCATGCTGGTGCAAAAGGTAGGACTTCTTTTTTTCTTCTGCTGAGTAGTATTCCTTGTGTAAATGTACCACAGTTTTTTGATCCACTCATCTACTGATAGCCACTTAGGCTGTTTCCAACACTTGGCTATTGTAAATAGCACTGCTATGAACATAGGGGTGCATAGGTTCTTTTGAATTGGTGTTTCAGGATTCTTGGAGTATATTCCCAGCAGTGAAATCACTGGGTCATAAAGCAGTTCTATTTTTAATTTTTTGAGAAAATTCCTTACTGTTTATCACAAGTGGCTGCACCTGTCTGTAATCCTATCAATAGTACACTAGCATTCCATTTTCTCTACATCCCTGCCAGCACTTGTTGTTTGTTGATTTATTAATGATAGCCATTCTGATGGGTGTGAAGTGATATCTCATTGTGGTTTTAATGTGCATTTCTCTGGTGGCTAGTGATGTTGAGCATTTTTCATATATCTATGGGTCATCTGTATGTCCTCCTTGGAGAAGTGTCTATTGAGATTCTTTGCTCATTTTTTAATTGAATTATTTGTCTTCATTTATGAAGACAATGCATAAGCCTTTAACCAGACTCATCAAGAAAAAAAAAAGAGAGGACCCAAATAAAGAATATCCGAAACGAGGAGAAGTAAAAACGGATAGCACAGCAATACAAAGGATTGTAAGAAATTGCTATGAACAACTATATGCCAAGAAACTGGACAACCTGGGCTAAAGTGGACAAATTTCTGGAACTATACAATCTTCCAAAACTGAATCAAGAAGAAGCAGAAAGCCTGAACAGACCAATAACAGCTAGAGAAGTTGAAGCAGTAATCAAAAAACTCCCAGCACACAAAAGCACTGGACCAGATGACTTCACAGGCAAATTTTGCCAAACATTCAAAGAAGAATGCCTATCTTTCTCACACTATTCCAAAAAATTCAAGAAGAGGAAAGACTGTCAAACTCTTCATGAGATCAGTATTATCCTATTCCAAAACCAGGTAAAGACACAACAAAGAAAGAAAATTACAGGCCAATATCGCTGATGAACAGAGATGTTAAAATCCTCAACAAAATATTAGCAATCTGTATCCAGCTTTAATGTATTCATTAAACAGATCATACACCATGATCAAGTGGGATTTATCCCAGGGATGCAAGGATGGTATAACATTTACAAATCAATAAACATAATACATCTTATAAACAAAATGAAAGACAAATATCACATGATCATATAAATAGATGCTGAAAGAGCATTTGATAAAATCCAACACCCATTTATGATAAAATCTCAGCAAAGTGGGAATAGAGGGAGCATAACTCAAAATAATAAAGGCCATATATGAGAAACCTACTGCCAATACCACTCCTATTCAATAAGTACTCGAAGTTCTAGCCATAGAAAGTAGAGAAGAAAAAGAAATAAAAGGCATAAAAATTGGAAAGAAGGAAATAAAGCTGTCATTATCCACAGATGACACAATAGTGTACATAGAAAACCCTGTATTCTCCACTAAAAAACTACTCAACTTAATAAGTGAATTTGGCAAAAGAAAGCAGGGTACAAAGTCAATATTCAGAAATTGATGGTATTCTTGCACATCAATAATGAATTAACAGAAAGAGAACCTAAGAAAAACCTTCATTTGCTATAGTAACAAGAAAAATAAAGTACCTAGGAACAAATTTAACCAAGGATGTAAAAGACCTGTACTTAGAAAACTACAGAACACTGAAGAAAGAAATTGAGTAAGATACAAATAAATGGAAGCATATACTGTGTTCATGGATTGGAAAAATTGATATAATTAAAATGTCCATACTACCCAAAGCAGTCTGCAGATTCAATGCAATTCCTATCAAAATATCAGTGGCACATTTCACAGATCTGTAGCACATATCCAAAAATATACATGGAACCAAAAAAGGCCCCACATAGCCTTACGATCCTGAGAAAGAAGAACATAGTTGGAGGGATGACAATACTTGATGTTAAACTATACTTCAAGGCCACTGCAGTCAAGACAGTCTGGTACTGGCATAGGAACAGACACATAGATCAATGGAACAGAATAGAGAGCCCAGAAATAAACCCAAGTCTCTGTGGAATAATGCTTATTTTTACTGGATAGTAGGTAAACCAAGACATCTATGTGACTACTGTGGTGCATAAGCACATGTGTAAATTTTATGTTTACCATCCCTTTAAAGGTTAATCAGGGGAAATATATCCTTCCTTGCTCTTGGTTTAAAAACTCAGGCAGGCTCATGGCTTTTCTGCCCAAATTTAGAAAATAGACACAGTGCTATACTATAGTTATTTGATCCTGAAAGAAGTCTCAAATAAGAAATTTAAGTATCCCTGTCCCAGTTATAATCCTCACACTGCAAAATTCACTTGACTGCAGTTGTTTTTCCTTCCTTTCTTAGGTTTGCACCTGCAGTATGAAAGAGGACAGAGTGTGGTTGATATCTCTTTTTCTTTGAGTTGAGGGTTCTCTCTCTCTCACTCACTCCCTCACTCCTACCTTTTAGCTGTGATTTGGAATTCACAAGGATGGACTTCACAATTCTTACCTAAACAGGATAATAAGTTGACTTTAAGCCCTGTGGGATGACAGGTGTATAAAGGTGAATCTCAGATATACTTTCTCGGGATCTAGGAGTTCTGTCCTAGATCCACATCTCTTTATGTTCTTGACCCAGGCAGATAACTTTGTATATTGGGTGGTCAACTTATTCTCCCTTTGCAGATTCTGAGTAACCTGTAGACTTCGGGCTGATGTTCTCTTACCATGCTAGGTGGCTCTATTAGACAAGACTTAACACAACTTCAATCTGGTTTTCTCACTCTTCTAATACAAAGCTGATTTATGAAAAAAAATCAGGCATATTTTAGCCTCTTCAAAGTCTGGTGGTATAGGACAATCTGAATATCTCAGGTAGAAGTCTAATTAGTTCAGAAAATGCATTAAAAAATCATTGGGTGGTTTATTTTAATGCCCTCTTTCTACAATTGTTAAAAGAATGCACTCTACCTTTTTCCCCAAAATGGGTGGGGTGGACGATTCATAGCATAGATCTTTCTACCAATTTTGTCTTCTTGTCTGTAATGCCTTCCAGTATTCTTGCTTTGGATGGTGAATACAACAGTCATGGAACAAGTTCTTCATCACTGATATTGCAAATTCTTTATATTTCCAATATAGTGCCAGGAAGAGTGCCTCTGAGCCCACTACCCTATATAATCTGGGTCACTAAGGAGGGAGAGGGGGAAGGAGGGAGAAAGGAGAAAATATTCTGTGGAAAAATACTTTGAGGTACAATATCCTGCAGAAGCAGCTGATCTTTCCATTGCTGCTGTTACTACTGCTACTGCTATTACAGTAGCTGCTACATATTTTAAAAATGTTTGTATCAAACTGGGCAAAATCAATATCTTAGAAATCTCATTGAAGTTGTTCAGTGAAGATTTTTTTTCTGTTGGAAGCAAAACCAGAAATATGTGCCTAATTTTGTTTACAGTGTAAATACTTCTTTCTTTTGTTATTATTTTATCACATAGAAGGGAGATAACTGCAGTTCTCTATCATTTGTGATACTAATTTTAGCCCATAAGTGCCAGTACTTTGGAAATTTAATTTTAAATGTTGCACAACAATAAGAATTTCCTTTAGATCTATCTTTGTAAACTACACTTTTAGAATTATATGAATAACAGAAAGGATGGAAGCATCTGTTAAAATGTAAGTACTCAAAACCACGTATTTTTAAAGTGAAAGACAAAAAATATAAAAACTTTTAAAATTAATAAATTGTCATAGTCCTTTAATTATTTATTTGGACTTAATATTTTATTATAAGCAATGCAATGGTAAATTATGAATTAAAGAATATGTTTCAAAAATATTTCTATGCTAGAAAGAAAACCAGCCAGTGGATAATCAAAATGCATATTATATTTCATCTATCATTTTGTTAAAATACATGTATAAGAGAAAAATAACCACAGAGTTTGCATGTATCTCTGAACTTGACCTTTATATTTATGATTTTTCTTTCTTTTCCCTATAAAATAGTTTTATACTTTCTTTATCTTTGGCACAGTGAAGCTCCTTAATAGAGAGTTTCACTTACGGAATTTGCAGAAAATGTGCAGCCCCTAGAGAGCAGGAATCCTAAATGCTCACTGGTTATATTTATATTTAGTAACAGTATCTGTTAAGAGCTAAAATAAAGCAAAAAAATACTTTAAAATAGCCATATTTTAACATCCTGTATTGTGGAAGGTCCTAGACCATTTTAAATTGTTCCAAAGAAGAACAGAGCTGAGTGCTGCTTGAAAGAAGTTCGCGTTTCAGTTCTTATCTAAGAATGAAAACTACATCTAAAAATTCCATAGCAGAAGGGTTTATGACATATAAAAAACTCACAGCAATAAAATTGCCATGGCATTGAACTAGTTTTTCAGATTATTCTTTGTGGAATGTTTTGAGATAATTATTAAGAAACCAGTCTGGGGGTTTTCTTTTCTCCCTTCTCTTTTCTTTTCTCTTTTCTTTTCTTTTCTTTTCCTTTCTTTTCTTTTTTCTTTTCTTTTCTCTTCTCTTCTTTCTCTTTTTTCTTTTCTTTTCTTTCTTTTCTTTTCTTTCCCTCCTTTTCTCCCTCCCTCCCTCCCTTCCTTTTTTTCTTCCTCCATACCTTTTCTTTCAACCTGGAATTCAGTTTTCTTTTTTTGTAATAATGCAAATCAAATATAAAGAGCTGATTTTCTTCTGATAAATGTATGAATTAGCTAATAGGTATCAGAGCTAAGTTTATAAATATAGCATCTGATTACAGTGTAGCAATCACGATGATTCTTTCATATTTAAACATATTTAATTTTGTTGAATTTTCATATTTTTATCAAAAATTTACTGTGAAAAAAGCAGTACCATATACAGTACTTCCAAATCATAGCTCATTCCCAAAATATTAATTTAATTGTTAACAATAAGTGGCAATATTTAATTCAATTCAAAAAGTGCAGATCTTGGCATAATAAACTGGGTTTTAGTTCCAGGTCCATATGTTAGTCTTCTTACAACTTGGGCAAATAGCACAACATAAGCTCTTTAGGTCTCTGATAGATACTTCTTCAAATGTTTCATGGAGATATTTAAATTGAATGAGATAGTATGTGTATCAAGTACAAGGAAGCATATTCTAAATTCTAATCTAAACACTTTCAGCACTATCAGGTATATTGTATATTAAAATATTATATACAGATTTTTCACTGGGTTGGTAATTTTCTTACATTTTAGGGAAGTATTTTCATTTTTATTTTCAAACAATCCCCTTCCCTCCTCTCCTCTTTCTGCCATTGGTGTATTCCATGATTCCATGCCTCTGGTTCTATTCCGCTCCTACCTTTTGCGACAGCATGGATGGAATGAGAGATTATGATGCTAAGTGAAATAAGCCAGTGGGTGAAAGACAAATACCTTATGATCTAACTTAAACAGGAATCTAATGAGGAAAATAAACTAATATAAATTATTTTTAAAAGTGTATGTGTTATAAAAGTTCACATCCCTATGCCTCTATCTGTAGTAAAATATAAAAAGGTAAAGCAGTATTACAGACTAGAGCTGGATTATTTATGCTTTTGTGTATCAAGGAAGGTAGGTAACAAATGTATTATAATCATTCAATTTAGTAAATTGCAAATGAGTACCTCATAGACTTCAGAATAGCTGTGAAGATTTAGCTCTTCAATGGGTTGATTTCTATTACTCTAGTCAATTAAAAGGTTAATATAAGGTCTTAGGGGAACTGGAGCACTTTTGGTTTATTTTTTGTAAAGTAGCAATGTATTATAAAATTCTATTTTTGTTCATCTTTTCCTAAGAAGAGGAAGGATAAGGAGAGGATATTTGCTGTCTGGTATAGTTTTTGGAGAACACTATAGAGATTATCTTGCCTTTGAAATGGAGAGCAGAAAGGCATATTAAATATGATATTTAGTATGAAGTTAAAATGTAAGATAAGCCAGAAGTAACTTTTAATTGGTAGCCAACCTGGCTATTAAAATATTTCAGTTCTTAAGTGTTAATAAATTTGTCTCCCTTGGCATGCAAAAGCCCTGTTCATTTGGGGAAAAATGAGTCAACCAAACATGAACATCTGCCTTTGGAAGGAACCAGCGTAGATCTGGCTCTTTTCTTGTGGACAGCAGAGGAGAAGGGGAGAACTCTGAGAAGGGGAGAACATAAATAGTATCTTTTAAGTTAATTTTAATTGTGATAATATATAAATAACATGAAATTTAACCATTTTAAGTGTATGATTATATACTGTCAACTACATTCACATTGTTGTGCAACCAATCCCAAGAATCCTTTTCATCTTGCAGAACTGAAATTCTGTACCCATTTAACAACTCATAATTTTCCCTCCTCTCAGCCTCTGGAAATTGCCATTCTACTCTCCATTTCTACACAACATTCACTCATATTGCAGCATGTGTCACAATTTCCTTCCTTTTTAAGACTGAATAATATTTGTTGTATTCATATAACACATTTTAAATTCATTCACCCATCCATGGACACTTGGCTCGCTTTCACCTTTTGTCTATTGTGAATAATGCTATGAACAAGGGCCTCTTCAAGATTCTGCTTTCAGTTCTTTTGAGGGTATACCCAGAGTGGAATTGATGGACTATATGGTAATTCTACTTTTACTTTTTTAGGAACCACTATACTATTCTCCATGGTGATTACACCATCCTACATTTCTACCAGCTATGGTATTCCAATGTTTCCACATCCTTCCCAACACCAGCTATTCTCTTATTTTTAATAATAGCCATTCACTTGGGTGTGATATAATATCTCATGGTTTTGATGTGCATTTCCCTAATGATTAGTGATGTTGAGCATCTTTTAATGTGCTTGTTTGTCATTTGTATATCTTTTTAGGGTAAATGTCTATTTAAATTCTTTATCCATTTTTAATTGGATTAGTTGTTGTTGTTCAGTCATAGGAGTACTTTTTATATTCCAAACACTAATCTCTCTTTTACAAAGATTGTATTTATTTATTTATTTATTTATTTATTTATTTATTTATTTTATTTAGAAAGGAGTGGGAAGGGAGGAAGAAAGGAGGGAAACATCGATATGTGAGAGAAACATCACAAACGCCCCAACTGGGGACCTGGTCATAACCAGTGAGTGCCTGGATGGAGAATCAACTGGCAACATTTCACTTTGCAGGACAATGCCCAACCAACTGAGCCACACTAATCAAGACCCAAATATTGATCTCTTACCAGATATATGATTGCAAATATTTTCTCCCATTTCATAGGTTGCTTTCGCTTTGGAAACATTATTTTAGAACTGTTTTAAGCTCATAGCAATATTAAGCAGAGGGTAGAGATTTCCCATATATCCCATGCCCCCACAAATGCATACCTTCTCACACTATCAAATCCCCCACCTTTGTGCTACATTAGTTACCAAGTAGAACCTACATAATCGCCAACAGTCCATAGTTAACCTTAGGGTTCACTCTTGGTGTTATACATTCCATGATTGGTCACATGAATAGTGAGTGACATATATCCAGCATTAGAATATAATTTTTACTGTCCTAAAAATCCTCTTTGCTCTGCCTAGTCATCCATTCCCATCCTGAAACCCCTACGGACCACCGATCTTTTTATTTTCTTCATAGTTTTTCCTTTTCCGGAATTTCATATAGTTGGAATCATACAGTCTATTGCCTTTTCAGATTTTCTTCTTTCACTTAGTAATATGAATTGACAGTTCCTCCATATGTTTTCATGGCTTTAGAGCTCATTTCTTTTCAGTGTCAAATAATATTCCAATGTCTGAATGTACTACAATTTATTTATTCATCTCCTGAAGGGCATGTTGGTTTCTTTCAAGTTTTGGCGATAATGAATAAAGCTGCTATAAACATCTATGTGGTTTTTTTTTTAATGTTTGGACAAGTTTCAACTCTTTTGGGTAAATATCAAGAAGTGTAGTAGCTGGATCACATGGTTTTATTAAACATAAAAATATGTTTAATTTTGTAAGAAACTGCTAAACTGTCTTTCAAAGTGGCTGTACCACCTTGCATTTCCACCAGCAATGAAAAAGAGATTTCATGGCTCCACATCTTTGTCAGATTTTGCTGGTGTCACTTTTTGATCATTCCATGGGTATGTAGTAGCATCTCATTGTTGTTTTAATTGGCATTTCCCTGATGACAAGTGATATGAAACAGCTTTTTCTTGTGTATATCTGCATTTCTTCTTTAGTGAGGTGTCTGTTAAGGTATTAGGCCCATTTTATTTTAACTGAGTTGTTTATTTTCTTATTGCTGAATTTTAAGAGTGCCTTATGTATTTTAGATAACCGTCCTTTATCAGATCTGTCTTTTGCAAATATCTTCTTCCAGTCTGTGGCTTGTCTTCTAATTCTCTGGACATTGTCTTTTACAAAGCAATTGTTTGTTTTCATTTTAATGAATTCCAGCTGATCAATTTTGCCTTTCATGGATGAGTCTTTGGTGTTGTATCTACAAACATATACCCAAGGTCATCTAGGTTTTCACCTATGTTAAGTTCTAGAAGTTTTATAATTTTGTGTTTTATATTTAGATCTACAATTCAGTTTGAGTCGATTTTTATGGAGGGTTTAAGTTCTTTGTCTAGATTAACTTTTGTACATGTAAATGTCCAGTTGTCCCAGCACGATTTGCTGCAGGGAGGGTCTTCACTCCATTGTATTTTTTTGCTCCTTTGTCAAAGATCAATTGACTCTGTCTATGTACGTCTATTGCTGGTTCTCTATACTCTTTCATATGCGTTGCTTTTTCACTTTTGATTGTGTCCTCTGATGCATCTCTTAAGAGTAATATAATATAAACTTTAGAACTTGATAGGTAAATAAACTAATTGGAAATACAGCAAAATTATGATAGTGGTTGTGTTTAAGTGAGGCAATGTATTTCAATCTTTATGATTTACACATTTTCAAAATGTGCATTGCATTTTTCACTTAACAATGTATTACAAACATTGCTCCATAACATTACATAACTTTAAATAACTGCATATGTGTATTCTTAGAATATATATTCCAAATATGTTGTCATTTCCTTTTTTTGGGTCATTCAGATTGTCCCTATATTTTTGTTATAAACATAACAAACACTGTGTACAACACTTGACTTAGATGTTAGAGTTTAATCTTAATGTGTTAGTTTCTTAAAGTAGGACTATGCATTCAAAGTGTATGAATATTTTAATTTTAATAAAAATGGTGATATTTCAAAAAAGGGCTATGAATTTATATATCCAGCAAAAATGTATGAAAGTGCTCATTTCCCCGTAATAATCCTAGCATTAGCTATTACCGATTTTTAAATGTTGTTAGAAGAGGAAACTTTTTGTTTAATTTATATTTTCTGAAGTTTTGCATCTTTTTTATGTTACCTATTTGTATTTACTCTTCTAGGAAGTTACATAAATATCTTTGTCCATTTTTATTTTTAAATTACTTTGGAAAAATGATTAGGTGCTCATCATATAATAGAAACATAACATTTATTTTTAGGACTGTATTTTGATTGATTCTTATCTTTCTTATTTGTTTATGGTGTGTTTTGCATTTAAAATATTTAAATTTGATATATTTAAATCTAGATATCTATTACTCCAAAGTACTTCAGTTTCTTTCTTTTAGAAGACCCCTTTCATCACAAAGATATAAAAATATTTTTATACTTAAAAAATTACAAGTATAAAGGACACCTGGACAATAATGGGGGAGGATGGGAACAGGAGGGAGGTGGGCAGGGTTGGGGTGGGGTGGGGGGAAAAGGAAGAAAACTGTACTTGAACAACAATTGAAATAAAAAATAAAAATAAAAAAGTAAACCCCTCACACAAAAAGGATCACTCTTATAAGCCCCCCCCAAAATATAAACATATTGTTGTTATATCTTTATTTTAGAGGAAGATCATTTTTTGTGTAGTTTGAGGTAAACAAAATATTTTTTCTTTGATATATATAGGCAATCATACAAAGAACATTTTTAAATTAAATTTTGTGGAATGACATTAGTTCATAAAGTTATATAGATTTCATGTAGGTATACAGTCCTACAGTATATTATCTGTATATTGTTTTGTGTGTTCACCACCCCAACCAAGAATATTATTAAACAGTCCTTTCTTCACATTTTTCACATCATATGATTCCTGTATTGAATTTAATTTATTCCTGGAACCCATTTGGTATCACTGAGTTAGTTTTTAGTTCTATTTCAAAGTATACTCAAATTTATTCATGTACTTTGGTTTTGTTTTCTTTTTTTTTTTTGAGTAAGAATGTGCCAAGCAAGCTTTACCTGCTCAAAAGAAAGAGTATAATTAAAGCCTCCCCTTATTCAAAATGTGAAAATAAAAGAGGGTGGGAAGAAAAGGGGAGAGATAGAAGAGGAATACTTAACTTATGTTTGATACTTTATCTCATGGATTTTATGATCTTGCAGCATATGCACTGATAAGAGAAGTTCGACACATGTCACTTTCCCTTTAATACAACTCAGTGAAGATAAGGCATGACTTCTTGGGAAAAGAAAAAAAACATGATATAACTGTCTTGAAACTTTGTTGCTTTTTTTCCCCACATTTGTCCTTTGCTTGTCCATTTATGGCCCAGTTTTGTTCTGTTTTTCCTCATGTGCAACGATGCCTGTCTTAAGGCAAGAATATCAAGTCTTGACCAGTTTATTTATGTACAAGAACATTTTATGTAGTACCTATAACTGGGACTCCTATAGAGATTTATGAATACTCTGGTCAAACTTTAATAACATGGCAGCTGCTCTATATTTTGCTGGGGGCAGAAGATTGTCGTGGTATTCAAGCTTTGATATTCTAGTCACTCAGATGTTAGAACTCTTACTTATTCAGTCTCTGACAGTCAAGAAACATCCCTTTTCTTTAGGTCTTTTTAAAAATTAGAGCAAACTACATAGCTGGTTTTATGTTTTCCAGACTGCAGAAAAACTTTGGCCTTTCTTTGATCAATGTAACAAAGTAAACCTTCTAAGAACGGAATGGTCATGATTTTTTGTCATCTAAAAGCATGAGCTTTTCACTCTAAATTCATTACCAATTCATTGACTTGGTCTTTATTTTTAGATTTTCTTTGGCCATAATACTATTTTTTTTTAAATAAATAGGTCTGTAATTTTTTTCTAGTTTTTTCTTTGACTCTATAAACCACAATCTAAATTAAAATTTACCAAAACAAAGTTATTTTGTATTATTTTGCTCTACTTTTCTTCTTGTGGTCAAATAATTTATGGAATTCCAAAGTCACTGCTGAGCTATTTGAAGTTTTGTTAAGCATTCCTGGAAGCCAGTTTCTTCTAGGTAATATATGGAACAGAAGAAATATTTGTCACTTCATGGTCAAGAATTAACTTATTCTGAATATATGGTTAGCTTGATAAGTTTTGGCCAGCCCAGTAAAATCACATTTTCTATTCATCTAATGATATTATAACCTATCCAGCATCATTAATGGTTGGTTAAAGTCCCAGTTGGAATGATTCACTATTATTATTTAACAATTTTAAAGATAGGGGGTCATGTTATTGGCTAGCTTTTCAGACATTTCCCAACAAAGTTCCTGCCAGGGCACAAATCTCTAAAATGGCAATTTGACATATATAATGCTATTATTTATATATTAAATTATGTTCCTTCACATAAACACTTAAAATGCATATCATATGTTCTTTACCTTGAGTTAACAAATGGGTTTATTTACTGCTCAATAAGATATATTTTTTAAAAGGTTATTGTATGATATAAAAGTAATAGTCACTTTATATGAGCATTTTTCAATAGGACAATTATACCAGAAAAAAAGAACAAATTCTCTATTATGTCATGACTTAGAGGCAAGGATTACTATATTTCATTGTATATGCTTCTCTCTTTTTTATTACTTTTTATATAGTGAAGATCATATTATTTATTAAAATTTCAGCTGTTTTATAATTAAAAATTATAGCAGGTATATGCTATAGATAGGTATATTTCCTTGTATGTATACTTAATAACTGTGTGATGTGAAGATGTTTGTTTTCTTTCAGTTTAATAGGCCCAAATATTATTAGTCAAGCTGCACTCTTCAATGTTTTTAAAAAATTTATTGCTTACCTTTTACCTTATATTAATGTTAATATAATTACAAATATTGACTATGGGAGTTGGGGCAGGCTGGGCAGAGGAGAACAAAGAGAGGGAAGTTGTGACAACTGCATAGAATAATGATTTAAAAAATAAGTAAAAAAATTAAAAAATAATATATAAAATGGGTCTTAGTAATGACACTACATTGAACATCTTTGTGCAGGAAAGTCTCTCATTAAGATTTATTCCTTTGCTTGATTTTTAGAATTGCAGTGATTGCAATTCTAAAAATGATTTATACATCTATTGCCAAGTTAATTTTCAAAAACATTTTGTCAATTTACGTTCCACTGATTGTATGTGAGGTACTGCATTATTGATTTCTCTTGTAATTTTTTTAAACATCAATGTGTAGTTGTTTCCCAAGCACGCTCCACTTGGGTCCTGGCCTGCAACCCAGGTATGCACCCCGACTAGGAATCGAACTGGAGACCCCTTGGTTCACAGTCAGCGCTCAATCCACTAAGCCACACCAGCCAGGGTTATCTTGCAATGTTTTAGAAAGTGTATTTTTAAATGTTTTATAGAGGGTAATATGCTAAGTGAAATAAGCCAGTCAGAGAAAGACAAATACCATATGATCTCATATGTTGAATCTAATGAATAAAATAAACTAACAAAGAAAACACAGAGGCATGGATATGTGGAACAGACTGAGAGCTGTCAGAGGAGTGGGGGTGGTGGCCTGGCTGTAGAAATGTGAAAGGCTTAGCCAAGGAACATATATGCGTAACCCACAGACACAGACAGCAGTGTGGTGATGGCCAGAAGTAAGTGGAGACAAGGATGTGTGGAGGTGGGTGACCGGAGTGGGGGAGATGAGGACATCTGTAATAGTGTCAACAATAAAAATAAAGAAAAAAACAATTTTTAAAAAACAAGGGAATATATCTTAAAAAGTATATTTTAAAGCATTTCTTATTCCTTGCAACAAATAATGTTCTGGAAATCATAATGTACATCCTATGAGAAAGCAAAATGGATCAGCTACCAACATGCTGACTGATGACATTCACAGGATTAATGAGAAAGTTAGTTTATGCCTTCTGAGAGAACCATGGTATGGATATTGATACAAGAAGAGAAAACCAATTTGGTTGCAGTGAACCATGTCAGACTAGGGTACAACATGTGCTTGAAAGAAATAAAGGTGCATTGTTCAGAATTCTATCCCCTTATCTCTTATTTCACATCATTTTTCATCTTCAAGTGTGATGATCTGTGGAAGAATCAGGTTATCCCAAAAGTATACCATTTATTTATAACTAAAAAAATTTCCAAGCTGCTAAAACTTTCTTTCCTTTTGTGTCAAAAATTGAGTAAGTGAACTTATGGGCTGAATCACATAGGGATAATATTATATAACTTGGTCCTCATTATTATGTAAACTAATTAATGTTAGAGAAAATGGAATAGCAAATACTTGTCCTTTTCTGTCACAGTTATTTCCCTTCTGTTATGTATTCATTTTTTTCCTGTTTTATTTCAAAGTTCCAGGATTTGTTAGTAAAAATTGATTTGTAAGATACATGTTACAATTTCATTTAAATTCTTTTTAAATCTTCTGATTAGTGGATTTGATGTCTCTGTAGTTTAGCTTTCTTTATTGTTCTACAACTATTCCTTAGTTGCATAATTATCATTTCATCAATGAAATTGGGAATAATTATCATTTCATCAACGTTTCTTCTGTATTTGATCTATTTTTAATGCTGTCCTATGGACAGCTTGCAGGGTTAGTCTGTATATTTCTGGTACTGAAGTTTGCAGCTAAAATAAGTATTCTAAATACAGACTGAGTATAATTGTTTAGTGAAGCATTTCACCTCCTTGTTTCGGTATGTGATGTCTTTTATCTATCCTAAAATAGTAATGGCCTATTTCCAGACATCAAGTAATGTGCTTTTCAGTTGATTCCCTACTTTCTTTATGCAAAATCTGGGGGAAAAGCTACATCACATTTTCTCCTCTAAATTCTTCTGTCAGTAAATTGTTTGGTATCAGTTAAGTATATGATCATTAATATTATTAATTTTTACATTGTTTCATGATTTTTTCATCATTTACATTGTTCCTTATTATATTACATCTGCACTTCTCTTAGTTTAACCTTTCACTGTGTGTGGGGTGTGTGTGTGCATACAATCGGCATAGATGAATTATACTGACATGTATTTATTTTAATTGTACCTTATATGGTATTGGTTAAGGACATCTATTGGCAAACTGTAGTTCATGGGCCAGATCTGATCTAATGCTTGTTTTTGTAAATAAAGTTTTAGTGAAATGCAAATATGATAACTTTTTATGTTTCTCATACATGTTTAATGAATGAATAATTAATACGTGAATAAATACATTTAATGGTTGTTAGTTTAAAGATTACTAATTTGTGGATCATTATTAGTGTTGCTTTTATTACTTTATTTACTTTTATCAAACTCATTTTAATGGGAGGCCACATCAGCCTTGCAGTTGCCTCCAAAGAACTGAATGTAATTTCAGGACTGTATAAATGTAACTGCTCCTTAACTAGGGGCAAGGAACTCAGTGCTGCCACCGTGTAGAAACAAGGTGCCAGGCGGGATAAAACAAGGTGGAGGGCTGGATTCAGCCTGCGAGCCTTGTGTTTGCCACCTGTTCTTTAAAATATAACATTTATATGTTTTTAATATATGAGACTACAAAGATGTTAGTAAAATAAGTCATACTTTTCTTGCCTAT
Source organism: Trachops cirrhosus (assembly GCA_028533065.1). Classification (NCBI taxonomy): domain Eukaryota; kingdom Metazoa; phylum Chordata; class Mammalia; order Chiroptera; family Phyllostomidae; genus Trachops; species Trachops cirrhosus. Next base: position 82,274,319 of record CM052538.1, read on the forward strand.
ATAAGAGCTATCAATGCTTCAAAAAAAGCACACATACATAATCCAAAGTTGACTAGGCAATTATTAAATTATTTTTGTGATTCTTTTCAAAAAATAAAATCCATATATAATTATACACACCCAGGCTCATCAAACCTTTTAAATTTGTCAATTGGATTAGTGAAAATGATGCCTTTTCAATTTCTTTATTATATTAAAGATGGAGCATTTTTTTCACATGTTCATTGTCAGGTTATTTTTTTGGTTGTTGTATAAAATGCTTAGTCCTATCCTATACCAAGTTTCCACTTAAGTAGTTTATCTCCTTCTTAGTGGATATATTAACCCTTTATAAGTTAACTAAAATACATAGCTTTCCAGGAATAAGGTAATTTTTAATTGCATTTGTGGTATTTTTTTCTGTGCTGGAGTATTTAATTTTTATCAAATTTATCAGTTTGCTAGGGAATATGGTCTTGGTTTATTTCTTGCAAACACTGCTGTTGTATCATATTAACATATGTAATATCATACATTGTATTGCCTGAATTAAGAAAGCAGATTCCAGAACCATCTCCTTTTATCATAGTATCACAATCATGATTAAAACTACCTAAGTTGAACAGGACTATGAAAGCCATTTTTATTTAGGTTTATGTATTTCTGTAAACTTACTGCTGCACACAGCCATTAGAATTCATTCAGCATTAAGGAGGGCTAGAACAAGTCCTAACATGTAATTCCTCAAGATCCTGAAGACTTAGAAAATGAAAACCTACAGCATTTCATAGTCTGCAGTGTGCTGGAACTAGAGTATAGGAATAGAGGTGGTGGCTTAGGTTGGGTGTGGAAAGTATGAGACAAAAAATTTTTGACATTTTTGTGCTGTGAACCACATTTTTGTGGTTGTTTCAGAAAATGCTTCCAATCTTCTCCAGATATGAGAAAGGAAACTTGGGCCACTGACTTCCATCAGAAACACTATAAGTTAAAGAAGGGTCCACAGGACTGGTATACTATGTCATGTTACCCACATTCACTCTTAACTGTGCATGTATCATTGAGCTTAGCTATGGAAGAAGTGTTCCTACACAACAAAATGAAGGTTCTTATAACAGTATTTTGAAAAATTGGAAATTTTTGGTAATTAGTTCAGTATACTTTTTGTACTTCTGCAGTTCCCAAGAAATGTAAGGCCATGTATCCATGGAATAATATTGAATGTTGTCTTAAAAATAGCATAACACAAGAAATCCTATTAGTGTAGTACATTAACATAATGAAATACTACTTGGCCCTAAAAAAAGGAGGAAATTTTACCTTTTGTGACAGCAAGGATGGACCTGGAGAACATTATGCTAAGTGAAATAAACTGGTCAGAGAAAGACAAATACCATATAATTTCACTCATATGTGAAATCTAATGAACAAAGTGAACTAATAAGCAAAACAGAGACAAACTCATAGATGCAGAGCAGATGACAGTTCTGGGGTAGGGCTTGCAGGGGTGGAGGGATTAAACAAAATGAAAAAAAGAAAAAGAACTCATGAACACAGACAACAGTGTGGTGGATGCAGTGGGGAGGTGGGTGGGTAGAGGTAGAAAAGGGTATAAGGGGATAAATGGTGATGGAAAAATTAAAATAAAAAATAATTAAAAAAAACTAAAAACAGAATGATGTGACTAATAAGTATCTAATTATAGAAGGCTATGCTTCTTAGCAAATTATGTTTTTATATTTTTTATAGTATTTTAATATATGAGGCATTTAGAGGAAGAGAGAGGGTGATAGTAAATATAAATTTTATTCTTTATTTCACTCATCCACCTAATTATTTGTTAAATAATAATATGTACTAATAATTCTGAAAGAAACTATGGTGGTATTATAATGAATTAACCATGGACCCAGTTCTGTAGGGACTTGTGTTTTACTGTAACGGATAAAATAAATATCTACACAGCCACATTAATAAGTGCCACATATAAGAGGGGTGCAGAATCTCTACTATCTGTTGTAACTTTTGTTTGAATCATCAAATGTTATTTAAACAACCTATGTTTTAATCATCAAATGTAACTTATAAAGTACTTTTTGACTTAATTTTTATATGGTGTGAGTTTGGGGATAAAGTTCATTTTATCGCATATAAATATCCAATTGTTCCAGCATCACATGTTGAACGACTGTCCTTTCTCCACTTAACTGCTTTTTTGTCTTTGTCAAAATCAGTTGTGAGTCTATTTCTAGACACACTATATAGCTTTTCTTTCTATTTAATTCTTTTGAACTTTCTATGTGTAGTCAGTGCCGCTTGTCTTAATTATTGCAGCTTTACAGAAAGATGTGAATTAAGTAGTTTTCCAAATTTACTCTTACATACAGTTATTTTGGCTATTTCAAAGTCTTTCCATATCATAAAGATTTTAAAATCAGATTCTTAATTCATATTTATAAAAAACTCCAAAATCCCCTGCTTGGATTTTGATGGATACTGTGTCAAATCTGTCGTTCTATTTGGGAAGAATTGCCATTTTAACAATATTGACACTTTCAACCAATGAATACGATGCAACACTTCCACTATGTCAGTTTTCTTTGATTTCTCTCAATAATGCTTTACAGAACATATTAGCATACAAGTATTGCACCCCTTTTTCATAGTTCTCCCTAAGTATTTAATATTATTTGATGCTATTATAAATGATATTTAAATAAATTGTACTTTTTGATTGTTAATTGCTCATTTACAGAAAGGTGAATGATTTTCGTGTACTCATCTTATGTCCTGCAATTCTACTAAACTCACTGGTTAGTTCTATTAGCTTTTTTTAAAAGTAAATCTCACACTTTTTTCTACATATAAAATGCCTTCTGTTAATTAAGAAAGTTTAACTTCTTCCTTGTTATTACGCTATTTATTCCTTTTTCTGCCCTTGTTATACTAGCTAGAACTTCCAGTAAAATGTTGAATAGATGAAGTGAGAGCAGATATCCTTGGGTTTTTCCTGATACTGAGGCAGTATTTTGGGTTTTGCTTATCTAATCCCTTTGCCTAAATACATTCTGTTTTGTTTCTTTTTCCCCAACCAAATACCTAAATGGCCTATTACACTAGGATAATTATTCCCATATTTTAAATTGGCCATAAGAGCCAGAGATACTCCCAGAACAGTCACCCCACAGATCACAGAAGACAGCAGGAACACTTCATTGAGCAAAATAATTTTGGGAGCCATGTTTTTTGCTCATTTGTTTGAATTGGATTTTTTGTTTTACTTAAGCAAAATATTCCCCAAATTTGTAAAATGAAGGCTCAATGTCATTACTTTTAACAATTTTTTCAATGTAATCTTTGTTAAAACCTCATTATGACTAGATTAGTTCTACACTTTACACCAGCATTAATAAGGGTCTGCCAACTCATCAGTAATACACGATGCTGTTCCTTCAACTCATTCTGAACGAACCTAGATGGAGCTCTTTCAATGGCCACTCTGAAAGTATTGACAGCCGATAATAGGGTGAAGCTGGTAGTTGGCTACTGTGAAACTGGTCTTCAGGACTTTAAATCCCTTTTAGTGGGAGTTATTCCCTGTCAGTGTGTTTGTAGCCTAGGCAAGAAGCCATGACAGCCTAAATCATTAAATCGACATTTGTCTATAAGTTGGGAAATGATAAGAGCTTTAAAAGTAGCACCACAGTGATAATATGAGGAAGTTTTCATCCATATTGTCAAGAATTGTATGCTCATGCAAGAAATATATCCCCAGGGATGTTTCACTGATAGGCAAACAATAGTGCCTCAAAAAAATCATGAAACTGTCACATTGCTGATAATGTTTGTCAATTTTTAGACCTTCTTTTCCTCCTGCTTATGACAGCAGTTCATGTAGCACTGTCCTCATTTATCTCCATTCAATAGGGTAAATGACACAGAGCTTACGGTGATCCTAACCTAAAATTATATTTGGATGGCTCTTAGGGTTATTAATGGCATTTGGATGCAATCAGTAAACACAACATTAAAGGTATAATTGTGTCACTGATCGATTTATCATTCTAGACTATATCTTTTACTCAGTTACAAATGCTACAGTTTGATTTGGGCTTTTTATTTCCCATAATATATCAAAAACATTCCTTCCTGAAAAATTATGAGAGATTTAATTTTGGTTAGAGAAATAGATTTATTGATGGTTGTTGAGAACATAATGACAGAAAAAGACAATGATGAGTATAATTAACAGATGGAAGAAAAACATTAAGTGGTATAAGCAAGTGACTTTATTGAGATAATAAAACAATACCCCTATATTAGCATTCCCCGACCTTTTTGGCACCAGGGACTGGTTTCATGGAAGATAATTTTCTATTCAAGCTCCCCTCCTGCTGTGAGGCCCAGTTCCTGACAGGCCTGGACCAGTACCCGTCTGTGGCCCAAGGGTTGCAGACACCTGGTCTATACATTACTACACTGTTTCACTTTTGTTTTCATTCATTATCACTTACCATGAAATCTGTAACTAAAACAAACTTTTGTGTGTTGCATTCTGTCTGGTATTTCCTATTTTTCAAGCTTACTTACTAAATTGATTTTTCTAATCCACTAAACTGATTCAACTCACAATTTCACAAATGCACTGAGTAGGTACGTGCACATTGTATAGGTCTTAGTAATTTTTCATTTAAAAAGTTTTTGGAGAAAGTGTTGGTTTGAAAGTCAATGTCTGACTTCTTACACACAGAGGGAGAATCCTGACGCAGAAATAAGAGGTAAGCTGGCACAGAGGCTTTGGTTCTGGAGTCAGTGTTTATTGTAGCTACAGATACTATGCAAAAGGAAAAAAAACTTCATTGTCTAAAGTACTATTTAAAATTAGTTATAAAATAATAAGGTCAAAAAGAAATAATCGTAATTGGCAACGGAATAAATGGGTACACAATTTTCTTCCCATTATAGTATCTGGAAAGACTCCTAGAGCTACTACATCTAGAGAAGAAGACTCATGGCTGGGCTGGAGAAACCATGTGAAGAATTTCAGATCATATCAACCACAATACAATTATACTTGTTACTGAACTAAAGGGGTTTGTTTGTCTGTGTGCATCAAAGTCCAACCACATGCAAACAGGAGTTTGCAGCCAAGAAACTAAAGGCTTTTTTAAAGGAAATTATTCAAACCCAGAATCACAGGTGAACTGTTGCTCCAAGACTTAGCTTCCTGATGATTGCTAGGCAACCAGTTACATGGGGGATTAAGGGAGTTAAGATCATGATTAGAATCATGTCTAATCTCTGTCTATTGGCTGGCCCTAGGGTACAAGGTAGTTGATCATTGCATCTGGTCCTGATACTAGTAGAGTTTGTCTGGAGTGAGGATGGAGAAAGAAGGGGCCACCCAGAAGATGGAGCCACACAGAGCCACACTCCTTGGGGCACTGAGGGCATGGCATGCAGCCACACAATACCAGCACTTACGTGGGACCATGAGTCCATGTTGCTTGTGCCTTGGGTATGCTCCAGTTTGATTCCTGGTCAGGGCGTAAGTTGCCCTTGTGCAGAGGTCCTGCTGAGATGCCTGCCTCTCTCCCTAGGTCTGTCCTTGACACTGCCTGAGATACCAGGTGGGGTTTTCAGGGTCCTTTTACTCTGTTGGTGGGCTCCAACCAAGTGTGGGCAACATGATGCATACAAGAACTAGGACATGGGTGGGGGGAGGGGAGGTGTGTGCAGAGTTAATGGAGCCAAGAAAGTAAAGGCTTCCCCAACCCAGAGGCAAGGTGGTGGCAGAAGGAATTATTGCACTGAGCATGTGCAAGGCTAGAAAGGTAATTGGATGGGGGGGAAAGCCCTCTTACCCCCTTTCAGTACCTGATTGGGGATGGGACCAGGGGAAGGCAGGCACATGCCTCATAGAGGTCTGAGCAGAGGGAGGTGCTGGACCACAGAGGTCTGTCAGTTTAGCCTGGGAAAAAGAAGGGTTTGGTGGTTGGGGGGACCCTCTCTGAGTGTGCCAAAGTCTGGGAAATTAATTGGTCATTCTGAGAAAACACCTGGTCCATCCCACGCCTGAAACTAATATACAGCTAAGAAAACAAAGAAAGCTCTTTTGCCGGGGGCTGCTGTTTGGGACCTACACTCAGATGGTGCACTGGCCTGCTCCCTCCATTGGCCACATGAGTGCAGTTGTGTGGCCCATGGCCTCCAGGAGGGAGTCTCTCTCTTGCCAACCTAGTGGAGTATTTGCCAGTGCCTTTGCTGGTTCCACCATCCAGGAGCATGGGACAAGGCTGCTAGAAGCTGCATAGCTAGTGCTGGCACTTGCACAACACACAGCCTCCAAGAGGGAATCTGAAGCCAGATAGCAGCTAGAAACAAGGTAAGCTTCCTGGATGAACGCTTAGCTGCCTTGGGATCCAAAGGACAGTACTTTTAAATGGAGAGGAAATTCTGGGCACTGCTTTCAGTTTGGCTCTTGCTGGAGACAGATGGATGTTGTCTGTGTTTTGTGGAAGAGATCAGCTTGTGATCCAGGAGATGGGACATTCCCCATCCTCCCAGATCCTTGAGCATTTGAATAAAAACTCCTTTCCTTTCTCACCAGCCTCTGCCTCTAGAGTTTGCCTTTTGATGGCAGCAGGCACCCAAACCATACTTTGTTTTGGTAATAGCCTTGATGTCAGCTATGACATCACTCTGACTTCACAAGGGTGTGGTTGGTGGGGTTGTTCCACTCTTCTAGATCTGGAGCTGAAACACAACTGAGGCCTGGAGGTTATCTCTAGTTTGACTGAAACTGTGTCTTTGTGATTAACAGACCTGAGGCTTTGTTCCCAAGGTTATTTGATGCTGACTAGAACCTCATCGTCCTGAGGGCTTAATGCTTAAGGGAGTGGTTGTTAAGGGAAAGGGAATCTGGTGAGTCAGGGTGCCGTAGGAGGCCAGTTTGAATCCAAAGAAAAGAAAGTAGAAAAGATCATATTAAAGAAATGAAGTTTATGTGTGGTGGTTAACACAGCTCTTTGTAACTTGGACTCCTTCAAAATGTTTCCATTTTAGAAAGTAATCTCACCTTATGAATATTTTTCTAAGCACAAGAATTGTAAGGATCTGGTTGCAGGGCATGTAGTTACCATATTTTTAGGACTATAAGACACACTGGACCGTGAGACACACCTAGGTTTTAGAGAAGGAAAATAGGAAAAAAACTTTGAAGCAAAAAAATGTAAAATATTTAATAACCTGTGACCCCGCTGTACCACCACCCCCTTACAGCGATCCAAGTAAACTACATTTGGACTATAAGACGCACCCCCATTTCCCCCAAAATTTGTGGGGAAAGATGTATCTTATAGTCCAAAAAAATGGTTATCTTTTCCTGCTGCAGACAGTGTTTGTATCCTTGCAGAGTTCAACCGTTGAAGTCCCAATCCCCAGTGTGATGGTACTTGAAGATGAGGACTTTGGGAGGTAATTAGATCATGAGAGTGAAATCCTTATGAATGGGATTAGTGCCCTTTAAAGCAAGAAGATGTCTTTCTGCAAATTAGGAAAAGGACTCTCTCCAAGAATCAAAAGGCCCTGGCCTTAGACTTCTTAGCCTGAGAACAATTAGAAAAAAAAGTGTGTATTTAAGGCACCAATCTGGGCTATTTTTGTTATAGCAGCTTGAACTAAGACAGCTCTCATTTGTCTTTGACTATACTATTACGGCAATTATTTGCACATGCTGAACTGCAGAATTAAATTTAAAAAATCAAAAGTTAAATTTCAATGTTCTAATTAGGTGCTCAGTATTTAGGCTTTAGTGTATAATTAATTTCAAATTATTATTGAAGGTAGGCTGAGTCCAGACTTATGTGAAACAATAATCTCCATTAGTGAAGTATACATTAATCTATGGTGTATTGCCCTGTTTGCTTTTAAAATATGTTTGCATTATTCTTTGTAACTAGTGAGTTGGTTCAAATATAATTTTTAAACAACTGTTTATCACTAGTATACATTTATATATTGTGCTGAAACTGTATTTTTGACCAGAGAATCTTTGGCTAATGGGTAATGTTGGCCGCCAAACATCTGGTGCAGCGGGAAAAGCAGAGGCCCTGGAGATGGGTCTGGGTCTGAGTGCTGGCTATGTGAGTTAAGAGTGTGGAGCACCCAATTTCATGACCTTTTCCCTATTTGTGGTTCATCTAGAGCAGCACTGCTCCAAGGAACTCTTTGGGATAATGGAAATGTTTCATGTTGTCTGTTAATCGAGCACTTAGAGTATGGTGAGTGCAACCCAGGAGATAAATTTATAATCTTACTCAATTTTAATTAATTTAAATTGAAATAGCTATATGTGGCTGTCATCTACGCTGTTGGACGGCACACCTCAAGAGTGTGAAAGGGGAGCATTAACCACCATGACAATCATACTCTCTGTAAACAAATAAAATGAAGAATGAGAGCTTAACTTTCAAGCATTAATAGTTTTTAATCAAAGCTGTTTATGATTTTATTTCTTATGATTTGAAAAATAATGATAGATATAAGAAAATGCTATGAAAAGCACATCTTTACCATGATCTTTGATCCTTATTTGAAATAACCATAGCTCCAATACAATTCAATTATATTTTAAATAATGAATTGGACCCTCCATCAGCATATGTAAAAAAGCAGTGAGAATGAAGTATTTATTAGCTGACCCATTCCACATCAAATTATGATCTTCTTACACTTAAATATTTATCTAATACAGAGTAGAATTACATTCATGGATGTTCCTTTTCCCCTAAGATAGCTTGTAGTTATCTGGAAGCTGGAAGGACTTATTATTGAATAACAATTAAAATAGAAGCTTTTAATAAATTTAAATGCCTCTTTGTGTGTGCCTGTGTGTGTGTGTGTGCATGTATGAAAGAGAGAGAGTGACAGAGAGAGATGCACAGAGAGACAAAGAGAGAAATTTTTATCGTGGCCTCTAATTATCTATAGAGGCAACCATCAAGTAAATAGGTAGAAGAATATTGTAAATTTCACTCAGAGACAAGTGCACAATATCTATTCTAAGTAATGGTCTATCACATAATCTTCACACCTCATTCTGTTCATTGATTACATTAACAATATATCAATGATTACAGAAAATCATTATAGCTTATAATATAAATTATACTTGTGTGTCACCTCAGGATTCTGATAGGGTACCCTCTGGGTTTGCTGAGTGAGTACTCTCATGGGCTTTACTGCAGACCAGCTCTAGGAAATGGGTGTCTTCACTTGACTGCTGTTGATCAGTTGCATAATTGTATTATTTTATAGGCTAATAATTTGTTATGTGGAACAGTCTTTTGACTTTAGTTATTTATATAGTTTATTACACTCCAGTGTACTAAATACCCATTGAAAAGTTAATGTACTGCCTGGAGTGATAAAGATCATAAATATTTGGTCAATCCAAACTTTATTTTACTAAATCCACTGACCAACTCTGACTAGACATTTATAATTTATGATAGATAAATGAAGTATTCATATAAAGTACTCAATTTTAATAGCAGCATATGTGTGAATTTACAATGAATAGTGGTTTCAGTAAAAGATTTGGTCATTATAAAATACAATTGGTTTTTTAATTAGGCAGTTTACCTCAATTAGTCTGCATAATTGCATAAATGAGAAAAATCAAGCTCCATTATTGAAGTCCAAAGCATTAGCTTAATGACTATAGATCTCCTTAGTGCAGTGCATTTGAAAGCGCAGCCAGAAGTGTTCTATGCAATAGATGAGTTGAAGTAAATTAAAAGTTTGTTTCTTTTACAAAGGTGGCAGTAGTTAAGTTCCAACTTCCCACTTAGGAGATAAAAGGCCATGATTTTTAAGTTTTTCCATAAATATTCAATTTTAATCCCTTTTAAAAACTGTAATTACTTTCAAATGGAGTTTAAATAAAAGTGGCATTTATAAAATGAGGTAGTAAATTTAGTAGCACAAAAATCTTTCAAAGAAAAGAGGAAGATAAACATTTACTTTACTTCTAAACTCCTACTGAGACACATTTTAAATCTAGGATTAAATCTTTTCTAAAGTGTAGTACTAAAACTTTTTTTACCCCAATTATGACATTTACTTTCAATTTTCCAGAGCCATATATCAATATTAAGACCCAAAAGAAAAAAATGTATTAGTTGGTATTTCTTCCTTCTGTTTTTCTGAATACCATAGTAAGAATAGCTAAGGTTTTAATTTACATAGGCGATGTTTTGTGTTGCCCACGTGTGCAGATTATGTGGGTATTTATGTATGTAAGGCAAACTCTTCAGTATCTTACCATGTACTCTTAGTAAAAGGAAGTCAATATTGTACATATTCAAATATTTGATAGCCAAGACTAACAGCTATTATTATCAATTTATAAAAAAAAATCATGGAAGTTCTTTGCAGAAGTAGATATATGTGTATTTTTGTCTAGAAGAAATTCAGTTTAAAGATTATGTAGTGATTATTTGTTGTAGAAATTCTTTCCTTTTCTCATTTAATCCTGAGTTCCTGGCTGAAACAGATGAGTATTTTATTTCTTTGATAACACAGGTACTGTTCATTTGATGCTTAATAAATAAGAAACTTTCAAATTCTTAAATCTTAATAACTTGCTTCTCTCTGGGTTTTAGTGTCAGCTGCTAGCCAATGGAGGCCATGTCTATGTGATAGCTATGAACCTAGTACCTAAATAGTAAAGTGCTTAGTGTAGGTAAGTTCAAATTTGTATTGTTATAGGAAGAATGGATATTTTCACTATTTGAATTCTTGATTAATATTTACTAAAAACTCTTTTTGGAAACTGTGTTAAAAATTGCATAGAAGTTGGCCTTCTACTATGTGGGAAACCAGAAGCCAAGATATGGGTGCACAGGTGAGGATGTGACCCTTTCCAGAAGAGTCTGAATTTTGTTTGTAGAAAAGCCTTTTGAGGGAGTAGGATCTAGGCTAGTCTCTTGTCTTCAAGGTTTATATCTTGGCAGACAGTGTCGCTAAGCAAATTTGAGCTTTTTAAGAGAATAGAAATCAAGAAAATGCCTTGCATAGGTACATCGTGTCTATTTCCCCCATAGAGTCAGCTTTCTTGCTTTAAATTACTTTTCTTTGACAAGATAACTTTGGGGGTTAATCTAATCTAATAGGTCTGATGTATCCATGGTCTTTCTTGACAATCTGTAATTCTAATGAATTCTGCAAAGTAGACACATCTCTGTTGTTACACACATATTAAGTCTCTTTCGAGGACTATTAACATCTTTTGGATCATGATTTTGAATATCCACAATTATTGTTGAATTCATATAGACTATTCTTGCTGAAACAAGATTGAATCTGGGAGGTGGGTGTAGGTAGGGTGGAGGAGAGTAATGGGGGGAAATGGGGACAACTGTAATTGAACAACAATAAAAAATGTGAAAAAATTACACACACACACACACACACACACACAAAGATATTCTAGTCAAGAACTTTACAACTAGTTAAGAGAATATGTTCCCAAGGTAATAGGTATGACTTATAGAGAGATTATTAAACAAAAATTTTTAAATACTTTGGAGATTTTTTGAGTTCTTAAAATAGTAATATATACTTTGACTATCCAAAAGTGATACTTTTAATAAAGGACTTTACAAGCTTACTTGATCATATAATTATTCTCAGCAATTAATAATCATGTTCCTAAACTATAGTCTCATAAAATACCATGTGCAGGCAGAATAATAACCCCTTGTAAATGTCCATGTCCTAACTTCCAGAAATTATAAATATGTTACCTTACATGGTGAAATAATTAAGATTAAATTCCTTGAGATTGGGAGATTATTCTGTATTATCTGGGTGGACCCCAAACAATCACATGACTTTAAAAGCACAACACCTTTCAGAGCTTAGGTCATATATAGAGATGTGAGGGCGGAAGAAGAGAAATCTACCAATGATGGTGGCTCTGAGGATGAAGAAGAGGGAGGGTATGAGCCAAGGGATATAGGCAGTCTCTAGAAGCTGGAAAATGCAACAGATTTTCCCCTAGAGAATCCATAAATGAAGCATTCATGCTAACACCTTAATTTTAGCCCAGCGAGACCTATGTTGGACTTTTGACCTATAGAGCTAACTAAAAGATAAAGTGTGTTTTCAGCCACAGAATTTGTAGTAAATTGGTAAATGCTGGTTTAACTCTTAACTTCTTTTATTGATAAGAAAAATGAGTATTAATGATGCTAAAAATGTTTTACAAGCTCAAAAGAATATTTACTTTTGTAGGAGAGTCAAAACTTTTCCTATGTCTTCTTTGAGTCTCCAGCTAAAAATGTCACTGGGATTTTTGCATAAATCAAGCTCTCAATTCTGGCAATATAGATTAGAAGACATTATTAACTGTTCTGCCTTTATAGTAACTGATTAATACCATATAAAAAGCAAATCTTTATAAAAGTATAGCATCCAAGGTTCCCAATTCAATAAGCACATTAATACCTATTTCACATATTTTTGTGTATTTCATTCCCACTCTATTGTTTTTCAAGCTATATAATGCAGCAGCAAAATATAATTGGCTTACAAAGGAGTTTCCATATAGACAGGTTACTGACACATGCTATACTAAAATGATAAAAAAGATGATATTTTAAGCTTTTATTATAATTGTGAACTGTTTTTGCTTGGCCCTCAAGAAAAGGCATTTGAAGCATTAAGAGCATTTATCAGGCATTTCTCACATTAAATATTATTAATAAGAAATAATATCACATTAGTTTAAACCAATGGTTTTTACTCAACTGGTGTTGTATTTGGACACACACTGAAATATTTCTAAAGCCTAAAAGAAAAGGGTAATATACGAGATCTTGAAAAACTGCACTATCAAAGATTCCATCTCTGCTAACACCCTGGGTGGACTGGCCTAAAATACAATTTTCACTCTTAAATCCTCAAAGTTCTGAAGAATATCTGGAATGAACTCTAGGTATTCAAACTAGCTTCAAATTACTTTTAAAAGTAAGAATCAAACATTTAAGTTATATACTATTTGGTTAATAGACTAATATTATGTGAATATATATCAGAAACTAAAAAAGTCACAAAACTTAACTCACATGTGTGTGGCAAGAATGGCATGAAGGGGCTTGAGAATTGGGCTAACAGTGATGACAATTTACACATCAAAGATTACTGACCAAGATATCATCCTAATACAATCTGTTATATTAAATGCTCTAAAATTTATTAGTGCTAGTAGCAACAGTTTTTATATCTTGTAAACCAAAAAGATTTTTTAAAAGTCAATAACTACAGGAGAAAAGAAAAGTGATAGGAAAATAAATTAATTCTTTCAAGACTTTTTCATTTGGAGAGGTATGAAGGAGAAAAAATTGTTATTTGTTTTAAAACATCATAAAATTTTAACTTTATGAAAATAGCATAATCATACTATCAGTAAAGAAATTATAAATGTTTTTATAATTCCTTCATGACTGTCCTTATGTTTTTGGGAGCTAGGGTTTCTCTGTTTTTTCTCCAGGCTTGGGACTGCTTCTGAAATTGTGATTATAAGAGGCAAAAGAATGGCAAGCGGCCCATCACCCAGCCCAAGCACGAAAATGGGTTGGCCTTGGGAAAAGTTTGAAGGAGAGAAAGCTCATTTGGGGTGCTTTTCTGGTTGCTCTCCTTTTTCTGACATCAGATAGACCCACTGCTCAACACCATCCCTTCCTCCAGTTCTCTCTCCCACTTCGTACACCTTTGACCTCCTAGGGCCTATTTCCTTCTTGCTAAATAATGCGAAGGATGAACTATCATCAACACATTTAAGATAAGGACGCAAGAAGACATATTTGCCAGCAGTATTGATGCTTGCAGAATAAGGATGGTTTGGGAACTGTACTCAGAAGTGTGACACAGGTCTTCTCCTGTGTAATCAATGGGCTGCTTAGAACACTCCTGGGATAGTACTTCTTGTTTCCATGATGTCAGTGGCACACCCTAGAGGTGTGCATCACATGCAATGCACAACCCATCTCAGAAAGCTCCAGTACAGAAACCTTCTAATGTGAGGGGAAAATAGAGACGTTTGGAGGACCAGGCCTCAGGTATTCAAGACTAAAACAAAAAACTGCTAATTTTATTTATTTAGGTATTGAAGTTTTGCCTGGGATTTCCTTTGAACCAAGAATCCCACAATGAAAAATTATATTGAAAACCAAAAAACCTCTTAAGGCCTCAGGGGAATAACGGAAGGCAGACTTAGATGATAAAGGAAGCCTGGCCTCTGAAGTAAGTACTTCAGTGGTGCAGTCTGGGCTCCGGCACATGTGAGCTGTGTGGACTGCAGTGCCATTTCTGCAGAAACTACAAACCTCTTCTGCCTTTGGACAAAGAAATGAGTAAGAGTGGCCAAGAAAAGGGACTCCATTTGCACATTGTCTCACTGGGAGGACAGACCTTCCCACAACCACATGATTGGCTGAAAGCTGAACTGAGAACTGTTACAGAGAGCCAGAGAAGAGCTACTGGGACTCACCCATATCTAATATGCATTACTCTGTAACTCTTGAAGCTAGCAGTAAACCTCTTCCTATTTGAGTAAGTGCTGGTGGGGCAGTTATTTTTTTTAGTGGCCAATTCACAAAGGAGAAAATAAAATAGGAAGACTAGTTTTTGCATAGAAATACATACTTTGGGTCCCCAGATGGACACATATAACAATTGAACATAGAATATACTCAATAAGAAGTCAAGGTTTTATGGAAGACTGGCCTAGTTTCAGGAGCGGGGACTGCTGTTGGTTAGCCCCTCAAGTCACATTATACAGGAGTTTACTGATGTCTTATTCATCAGATGAAACTTGTTGCATAAGATAAATGTCAAGACATGTAGACACCTACAGACCAATAGAAATTGCTACACCAGGAATGGTCATTAGTATAGGATTCATTGACAGGGAAGAGAGAGAGAGAAAGGGAAAGGAAGGAAGGAAGGAAGGAAGGAAGGAAGGAAGGAAGGAAGGAAAGAAGGAAGGAAGGAAGGAAGGGAAAACACTACTTGCATATCAAATTGGAGGCTAACAATCATCCCCTCTCTCCAAACCTACTTATTTATAGGATATGACATTCACAAATAGACAATGATTGATAGTCTCTATACTCATAGAGAACTTTAAGTTCAATACTAGAGACTTTTTAAAGATAAGCATAGATTAGTAGTGAGTGTTAAGTTGCAGAAAAAAATGTAAATAGTTCCAATATGTAAATTCAAGGAAAAGAGCAAGAGAAGAGTTCCTAGTGCCAAAGATGGAGATTTAATAAAATAGCCAGCCATCAGTTATCAGTGATATCATGGCATTAAATCTTGGCTCTGTCTACATGCATCCTACATGTTTTATTCATACTGAGCACCGGAATATTACCGTCTTTTAACAACTGAGTTGTACTTGCCAATTCATTTTTAATCTGTGGATGATGACAGTTCCTCAATTTGCAGAATTTGAGTTTGTCTGTGTTTCTACAACCTAATCAGGTAGTGGCTATTGAAATTTATTTATGTTTATTTTTTGCTATCCCCCAAAGCTTTGAGTATTTCAAATACCTATGGCAGGAATATGAAGAAATAAGGCTTCCAACACAGATTGGTTATTATTATCTTGCCAGCAATATATTAATCTTGGGAGAAAAATCCTGAATGCATTTTTAATGATTTGTTAAAAATTGGCTTGCTGAAATCTTGTTATAATGTGTTACCAGGTCTCAGGTAGATTTTGAAATGGGTGATTTTCTGAACCCATTCTCTTATGAAGTGCTTCTCTTACTGTAAATTCCTTGGTTATGACTTAAGAGAACTTCAGAGTCAAAATAAATACATTCCTGATAATGACATAGATCCAATGGAATGAGTGGTCCCACATTCATGTGTGGTAGATAAAAATCAGGAAGGCTACCTGGGAAACAAGAAATCCCAACCCCAGGCCAGACCTCACAGCCCAGGGTCACAGCACTGGGAAAATAAAACCTTGTAACTTCTGACTGTAAAACCCTGAAGATTGGGATGGTGGAAGAAACATTCAGGAGAGTCTGTTTAAAGGGCACGCATGGTCCTACAACATGCAAACCCAACCACTTTGGGAACAAACACCAGGGCAACAGCTGGAGGGGCTCCAATAGCATATGGAAAGTGGGTGAAGTGAGTAGAAGTGGGGTGAGTGCCAGGCAAGCCTCCAGCAGCCAGGCATCCGCATTGTTCACTCTCTGACCCCTCCCCCACATACAGAGCCACAAAGCTTTGAAACAAGTTGCCTGCCTTGGAGAATACCTAAAGCTCTGTCCCATAAAACTTAACAGATGTGCCAAGACAGAGAGTCAAAGCAGCTCTACCTAATACATAGAAAAAAACATACGGAGGATGCCAAATGGAGGAGACAAAGAAATATGGCCCAAATGAAAGAACAGAACAAAACCCCAGAAAAAGAACTAAATGAAATGGAGATGGCCAACCTATCAGATGCAGAGTTCAAAACACTGGTGATGAGGATGCTCAGAGAACTCACTGAGCATGGCAAAAGCATAAGGGAAGAAAAGAAGGCTACACCAAGTGAAATAAAGATAAACCCACAGGGAACCAACAGTGAGGGGCAGGAAACTGGGCTTCAAATCAATAATTTTGAACACAATGAAGAAATAAACAGTCAACCAGAAGAGAATGAAGAAACAAGAATTCAAAAAATGAAGAGAGAATAAGAAGACTCTGGGACATCTCCAGAAGTGCCAACATCCAAATCATAGGGATGCCAGAAGGAGGAGAAGAGCAAGAAATTGAAAACTTACTTAAAAAAATAATGAAATAAAACTTACCTAATTTGGCAAAAGAAATAGACATACAAGTCCAGGAAGTACAGAGAGTCCCAGACAAGCTGGACCCAAAGTAGACCAACTAAGACACATCATAATTAAATTGCCAAAGGTTGAAGACAAAGAGGGAATGTTAAGAGCAGCAAGAGACAAGGAGAGAGTTACCTACAAAGGAGTTCCCATAAGACTATCAGCTGATTTGATTACTATCAACTTCAATGTGTCTGCTTGACCATGGAGATTCACTCAGCAACAAATATCCAGCACAACTTCGAAAACCACTTTTGACACATTCGATCAGTCACAGCACCTTCTCCATACACTGCACAAATCTTTTTTTGCATTTTACCTTTCTTGAAATAATAAAGCATAATATGCCACAAATTGTCATTACTTTCTTCCATTTTCAATATTATAATGGCTACACAGACATTCACCAATTTTGATGACTTTTAAATGCCCACTGATATGACAGCTGTCACAGTACAACCTAACAAAATTGTTTCAAATGAAGTTAAAGACAACTAAGTGCTACTAGAGTCATCTTATGGAGAAAAACAAACTTTTTAGCCAACCCAATATCTAGAACAGTTTTTATTTTATCAAAATAAGTTGTATAGAATGTGCATGGCTTTGCCCTGATTATAAAAGCAATTTGATATAGAAATTAGGAAGAATTATAGAAATATAAAGAATTCAGAAATTCAAAGTAAGAAGGAAATGGAAAAATCAGTCTCATAGGAGACGGAAGTGTCACATTGTATTTAGGCTTAGTAACTATCTGAGGGTTAAAACCATTGTGGAAAGGGGAAAATGAACTGGGCTTCTGATTTAAAAACTTCTAGTTACCCTGAGAATTTTTATAGTATTAAAGATCAAATACTTAACTCTAAATGGGATAAAACTTATTAAAAGTCCATTGAATTCATTTAAATTCATTTACATATGAATTTGATTAATACTACTTAAAATTCATGAACAGTTACTACCTCTACACTAACCATGTTTTCTCATTTCCCACATTTATTTAAAGCATGTTTCTCAAAACCTTGGTATCCATATAAACTACAAAGGAATGAGAGTTTGGTTTTTGTTTTGGTATTCAAACATAATATACTATTCAACTTCAGCTTCAGGTTTCAAATTTTGGAAGGTAGAGCGGGCAAATGCTGATTTCACAATCATTTCTGACATTCTTGAACTTGCCTGTGACTAGTTGTCATAGGATCATGCAGGTTGTCATAGGATCATCCAACACACACTCTCATTAACACCAACAAGGCATAGCATTTGTCTTTATATTAATATCCAAAAATTCATTTTCAAGTAGAGATGAACATATATGATATAGTTTAGAATATTCTTCATATTTTGAAATTTGGTCATGACTTAAAAGATTTTAGAAACTGTTCTTAATCAAGACATTCACCCAAGATATAATAATACCTATTATATGTAAAAAAAATCAAGTTCAACTTCAACTTTAAATGTTATATTTAATTCTTTAAATCTTTTTCTTTTATTGATTCCAAACAGAAGGGAAGGAAGGGAGAAGGAGAGGAAGAAAAACATCTATGTGATAGAGAAACATTAATTGGCTGCCTTTTGCACGCACCCCTACTGGGGACCAAACCTACAGCCCAGGCATGTGCCACAAGCAGGGATCAAACCCAAGATCTTTCTCTTTGAGCGATGATGACCAAGCAACTGAGCCACACTGGCCAGGATTATATTGAATTCTTTCAACCTTTATTTTGTAATATTTTTACATTTACAGTAAAATTGCAACAACAGTACAAAGTTTTCTAAACTATTTGAGAGCAGGCACATATATCAGTTTGCCTCTTAAGTCTTAAAATTTTAGTGTGTGTTTTTAAAGAATAAGGATGGAGTCAGTACAGCTATCAAATTTAGGAATTTAACACTGACAAAATAACTTTAATCAATAATCCACATCTTATTTTTGTCAGGAACCTCAATAATGCCCTTTGTAGCATTTTGGGGAGATGCATAGTCCAGTCCAGGATGGATTCTACTGGGCATTTAGTTGTCATTGCCTTCAGTTTTCTTTAATCTGGAATAGGCTTTAGCTTTCATGATGGTGGTATTTTTAAGGAAATTGAGGAATTTTGTTCAATTTGGGCATTTCTTATGTTTCCTTGTGATTAGGATCAGATTATGCATTTATGGTTGGTGTATCACATGTATGATATGTATACTTTTTAGGGTAACATAATTTAGAGGCTCAGAGTGATATTTGTCACTTAGGAGTTAGGTCATTTGGAAATATTTTGTCCAGTTTCTCAATTTTATGGATACTTTGTTTCTTTTTTATAATTAATGATTAATTTATAGGGAAATCCTTTGAGACTATGTAAATATTGTTTCTCATTATCCTTTTTCTATCTGGATTTAGCATCAATTGATGATTTTTGCCTAAACCAATCTTTACTATGTTACTTATACCAATCTTTACTTTTTAAGCCAATCTTTATAATGTTTACCTATACCAGTATCACTCTTTAGAAATTTTGCCTTAATAAGATTTATATTTTTGTGATTGTGTCACATGGTTACTAAAGTCTAAGCCAATGCCTGAACAAGAAAAAATATACTGTTATTACTGTAAGATTTGGAAAAAAAACTATATTAAAGTTTTTGATGAATGAGGACTGGGCTCCATAAAGTTTGTAATTTTTGTCATTATACTAATGAGGTTTTCTTTCTTTCTTTTTCTCTTGGGATAACTATTTAATAGGACTAAGAAAAGAGGAGAAATTACCCTCTTTAAAGATAAAGAACAATCTAGAAGCTGAGACTCATATCTATTATTTAAGCATTACCAAATATTAACAATTCTTATAAAGTTAGGAATTAAATATGTAAAATGAAACAATACATTTAAAATGATAGAACCTGTTTTTATATTATTTCATTCAAAATTTAATTAATTGTTTTAAGAATGTAATATACAGTATAAAATATACTGTATTTTTCATCTAAATCCAGTATTTTTACTTTTACTAAGAGTAGGAATATGCGTACTTATATACTTGCAATAGCTTATTGCCTAGGCCCGCACCCCAGCAGCAGAAAGCATAACATGAGTGGAGGTCAAGAATTTCTGTCTTAGTAGAATCGGGTGTTCCTGTTTACCCCTGAAACTGTTTCAAGCTCCCTGCCCTTCCACAATCCTGTTTGTTCTTTATTTGTCCTCTGAAACTGGCAAGAGCTGTCAGTTTCAAATGACTTCCTAGCTTCATTGACTGCTCTAAAGTGTGACCTCACTGACCTCTGCCCTAACTTTCTGACTTCCAGAACATTTATTCTGTGTTGATTGTGTAGTATTATATTTAACCTTCAGCCGTCTGTCCCCAGTTTGGAATTCTGACTGATTTCAGTCTCAGGTCCTGCCTGAGTTACCTTACCTGTGTGTATTTTATGCCACCTCCAGATCCTATTGCCCTTTTGACAAAAGAGCAAAATATTTTAATCAGCATTTTATTCCTTAGAAACAAATATTTAACAAATATAGTAAGGGCTTACCTTTTAAAAGCATTTTCAATTCCTACTCTAATTTTCTTGTGTCTTCCTTCTGCAATATTACTCAGTTGATCCAAGTGATTTTCTACACAAATTCTCAGTCCTTCCTCCTCGCTAGATAAATGTGAATGTTAGGGAATAATATTTAAATAGCATCAGTTTACACTGGCTTAGCCTTTACATCTGAACAGTGCCCCCAGACTGCAGGTACCAATGCTGACCCCCTGGTGACTTACTCTGCACAGCAGTGTGGTATGGTGGAAATTGTTTGGTCTTGGAGTCAAATGAGTCTGAGTTAAAATTTAAACTCTCATTGTAAGATTTTGTGAAAGTTACTCAGTTATCAGATTATGAAAGAAAACCTTTCTCTGCTGAGATACTACTAAGACAATAGTCCCAAGTACAGTCTTATGTACCCTCATCGACCACATTGTAAAAATTTACGTGCAGACAAAAAAGAGATACTTCCTCTCCTTCTTAGAATATTAATGTGGTTAGGCCAGAATACAATTTGTTGAGGACTGAGAAACCATGCGCTTTGAGAGAGGTAAAGAATTAGGTACAACTTGGAGAAATAAGGAATGTTTAAGAGAAGACCTCAGAGACACTAGAGCAGTGGAAAGTCTGTCCCTCTTTCATCTAACACCACTGAGGGGTGAGTGTTTATCGTGGGAGCCCTGGCTCCAAATTCCCTTTTTGTCCAAAATCATAGTGAAACAAACAAGAAAGTGTGAATCCAGGGAGATAACATCACGTACCCTGGAATGCTGGTTTTAAAAGAGCCCCCAGCAGATAGGAAGGAAGATCAGAGACCCCTTTTCCAAAACAGACTCCCAGAAAATGACAACCTCAATGAGAAAAATTGGGGGGCATGGATAAAGGAATATTGAAACTGAAAACAGTAATTTTATTTAAAAATTCCATAAAATTAGTCAATCTTATGCAGTTTATCTGGTTAGAATTCACACTCTTTTAATAGCCCCAAATCCCAAGCTTCTCCTTGATCCCAGGTGGAGGCTTACCCCAGCTCCTTGCCAGGTGGGTCTGTAGGCAGCACACACAAAGGCCGCTGGCCTCCCTCACAGGAATCGAGCCAGAAGAGTCAGAGCCAGAGTGTGAGAAAGGTGGAAGTCACACACTTTGTAAAATATGTTTAGAAACGATGTGCTATCACCGTTTGTATTAGAAGCATTCACGAAATTCAGCCCACACTCTGGGGAAGGGAATTATACAAGGTTGTGAATATAGGTAGTGGGGATCATTACAGGCATCTTAGAAGGTTCCCTATTGTTTTTTTTCCCCTCCTACATTCTTGGATTTGGATTCATGATCAGGTAGGATTTGCATGACCCACAGATCTGTAAGTAACATTTCCCAGATTGCCTTGCAGGAAATGACACTGCATGGGACCCTGCCTGGATGACCATGTGGCCACTGCAGGCACAACTACAGGTTCGCCTGCCATCTGAACCTCCCAATGAAAACTTTGTAAGCCAAAATGGAGTAAAGGAAGGAGCAATCACTATTAATTTAAATGGAAAACTTTTTTTTGAGCATTCCAGGACCTAAAATTCAGTGCATGCACAATGTCTTTATTTTGTGCACTACAATAAAAATGCTTAATTACGGCCTGTTTTACACTAAGCATAACAACCTAAAAGGCTGTTACGCTTTCCTGATACCTCAGGACACACCTTGCTGATGGAGGCACAAAATAAATGGAGATAAAGCAGAGATGCTCACAGACACCATTCAAAGTTCTGGGGCTCACCGCGGATACCGGAGTATTGTTCCTGAGGGAGGCATCTGGTGGGGCCACTCGCTGCTCAGGGTGTGAGCTGCCTCTATAACTAACTACTGTGGCAAAACAAGTGCAGAATGCTATTTTTTATTTTCATCTTTTTTATAAAAATGAAAATCATTTTTTTGGTTAGTGAAAGTAGTACTAATATAGGTGTTTGAAAAGCAAAGTGGCATAATGTGAACTTTTGAAAACTGGGGACACCTGTACATGCAGCCACTCTAAAGGATGCACTGTAGTGTTCGAACGTAAAGTGACAAATTGTCCTTGCTAAGAAAAAGCAAGAAAGGCTTAGTTTGGCTCAGGAAGCAGTCTGTGTCATGCTCTCACCTAGACTCCTCTCTCCTGTTTGTTTGTCACTTTGCTCTTGTTTCCGTGCCTTCCTTCCTTGGCGTTATCTCTTATTTCCGGATCCTTATTCTGTTGTAAGAAATTTTCAGTCTGTGCTAATGCAATTGTTCAAAGGTCATTTTAAGCACAGATTTTATAAACTGATTTCTACAGTCTTTGCTTCCTTTGCTCCAAGACATCCTGCAAAATGCTTGCTGTCTGTATTAGTTGTTAACCTCAAGAATGACTTTTATCTATTTGGTTGGCCCTGTAACCCCTTCTCTTGCCTGAGAAAACTGTGTCTGACCTTGTGTCTTTTCTGCCATCTATTTCTCTTTTTGATCCTGTGGTTAAGGTGATGTTTTACATTTTATTCCCTTGGGCAAGATGAGTCAGTTTTTGGTTGTGTGAGTTGAAATGAGGAGTAATCCTCTTTGCAATGCTTTATTGTCCTGTCTTCCGTGCCCTATCATGGTAACCATAAGATAGAAGTGATGGTCACTCAGTTTACCTTATCTAACATATGCTAAAAAATTGTATTCTTTATCATAATAACCAATATAAAATACTTCATTCATTTTGGCTAACTTTGTCTCTCTGGTAGCTGATTATGGAATCACAAATCAAGAAACTTTTCTTACATAATTAATTTTCTAAATGAATAACTTTATCCAGTTTATATAATTAGTTTTATACTGGCACAGACCTCCTAATAAAGTCTGAGTATTTTTTAAAAGGGGAAATTAATGTACTGTACTGATACATAGGTCTTCTCTTTTTGGTCCTTTTATTCAGTAACTATTGATTCAATAGTGTATGATCCTTAATAAAATAAATACACACACATATTTTCAGTCCTTGTTTTAATCTTTTGATTCCTTCAATTTCACAAAAATAAATGAATACATAGAAGCTATAAAGACAAGGAGAGACTTATAATTTTATTCCAAAAGTAAGAGACAAATGATTATAGTGTTTTTTAGTTTATAGTTATAGTTTATTTCCCAAATAGAGCGGTATCTTTCTGCTTTAGTTTAATGTAGTAAAATCTTCCAGTTAGTGTTCTGGCTTATTAAAAACTTGGATTTTTGTTGAGGGAGCCACATAAAAATATGTAGATTGTGTGAATTCAGGTGTGTGATGTTTTCAGCAAACTACAAATCATAAAATGCAATTTTCTCCTTTTAATGCCAAGTTCATGATACTAAATGGCTTAGAAAATTGTATTAGGTAATTTTCTCCAGTGTATTTGATGCAAATTGCACTAACATTGTGAAGTGCCTTTGTTTAACACGTCTTCTTATAAGTTAGATAAATTAAAATTTCTAAAAGATGCAGTTGAATCGAGATGATTATGATTAGAGAGATGTCTTATACCTCTCCAGCAACATTAAACATGGTTAATGCCCTGCATTACTGATGTAAACCTAAGGAACTTCACCCTCTACTATAATGACCAGGTCTTGCTTATCCTTTAGTTGATAAAGAGTGCTTTATCTGATAGTTGTGCAATAAAATCTCTTTATTTCTGCCCACGTACGTAGGAGACATTACTAGCTTTCATTAAAATAGCTTTATCACTTAAAATAGCTATTTGCAGAGACCCTTTAATAATGACTCCATTTATTTAGGAGTTGTAAAAAAATCATACTGGATTCTAAAGCAAGATAAGACTCTATTATGCCTTATAATGCTCAGGAAAAGGACTTGTGTTATGTTTTTAACTACAGGCCTTTGTGGAATGATTAATATATGTAGATGATGGGCTGATACAGCCAGATAAGAATGACTTACTCAGAGCAAGAGTTTGTCTTTGTTGTCTCTTGTCTTTAATGTTAGGTTTCTTCTATTTTACTCACTTATTTCTAAGAAACTATTTTTTTTTCATGTTGCTTCCAATCTGTCTTGTATAACCTGCTTTGGGGCTTCTATTCAGACAGGATCTAGGGTATATTGAGTACTTGACAAATAATGAATACTCAATTAATAATAAATGCTGATTTTACAAATTAATCAATCTCTGGAACTATTGTTTATTCTTACTCTTATGATAGCATAACCATATACAACTGCTCTGAGATATTTTGTAGGTTAAAAATAACATCAGTGTATTAATGGCAGATAATATGTTATCCACAATTTTCTCACCATCATTCTTTGTGCAATACTTATACTTTTACCAGATAGAAAACCTAACATGGTAATTAACCCTACAGAAATTTCAGCCCCTTAAGTAGTCTGAAGTTCAGGGAGATTAGTACTTCAGCATCACATTACCTAGCCAACACCTTCTATTGAGATAAAAGACAATTTGCAACCAAGCCATCTAAAAGGAAAGGTGATGCAATCCATAAAAACAGATGTTATTTGAATGCTCAAGTTGGGGTAGCATATCTAAGTGTAAATATATAAGCATATATTATAGTAATACTATCATTAGTCTTAAACACTTCCTATTTTCTCTTCCTGAAATTCTGGGACACAGATTTACATTTGAATATTTTCCTTAACTCAAACATTTCTGTACTCATTTTATTTCATTGAGAAAAAAGTGAAAAATAAGATAGGGAAAAAGCTTAGATTTTAGAAGAGAAAAATGTAATAACTGAAGTAGTCAGAAGCATAGTCAGTAGAAGTTATTTATAATGACATTTTAGGAGAGATAAAGATAATGGCAAAAAATTAAATGCAAACCTTAGAACTGTTAAGAGTCAGGGAGTTGAAGTTGGAACTCAATATGTGAAGTGTGTCCTACCACTGAGGTTTTCCGTAAGCTAAATCTTAAAGCTGAGATAATGAGATTGATCCAAGTACTGAAAAATGCAGATTATTGCCATTCACATGAGGTGTGGTTTTCAAATGCTGTTGAATAGACTAGCCTAATGAGAGAACAGGCCAGACCCAAGAGAGGGGATAGTTAATCAGATCAGGAAGATTTAAGGCTGAGAGAAAATCATCTTACAGAGATGAGAGATTCAAGAAAGGTAGAAGAATTTTTCAATGATATCATACATCTTGAATAACACAAAAAATTTAAACACAGTTATCTGACACCCAGTGCAGTATTCTTTCAAATTTACCCAGACTCTTTTTTACCAAAAATATATGTAAATATTGAGGATTTGTAATTGAAAAGGAGACAGTAATGAGGTTTAAATAAATGAGTCTATATTTATAAAACTGTATAGACTCTAACTCAGTGTCATATAAATAAATTTAGTAATGTTTGATAATGATGAAAAAAGGATGATTTGCCCTTTTTGCCTCTACAACAGTCTGTGGTTATTCTCCTAAACATTTGTAGCAATATGTTATTTTGTAACAAAAATTAAATGGCCATAGTACACCAATACATTAGAAAGTTAAAAAATATATAGATGTATCTATTTTGCTATGATTTGGAAAGTTTCCAACAAAACCACTCATTTAGGATTTAGTCATTTATCTCGCAGACCTTTGCTATTAACATTCATGTCATATTCATGAATATAAGCCATTAACTGCTTTCACAATAGTGAAGATTAGAGATGTACTTGGGAACTCTAAGAGGAACATTGCCATTTACCTTTATAATTGAGGTAGATTATTCAGAAAAAGGCTCCATGGAAAAGAGTCTTATGATTGCAAGTTATTACTCTAATGGAAAGTGATTAAGATTTAATAGTATCAGTCTGGTTTGATTTACTTTCAAACATAGCTCATAGCATGACTTGACCTTTCTCAAGACTCAGGGTCCAGGTAGTAGTAGTATTGAATAAAAATGATTTCACTGTCATGGAAAGCAACTGCCAGCATGCTCTGGAGAACTTAAAAAAATATGTTCTTATATTTGTTATAATACAGTGTTAATGTTCATATATGAAAACTCAATATATTTCATTTTTCTACATTATATTAGAGTTTGTCTACAAAAGTATATTTTTCTCTATGGTCTTTTAGATTATAAAAATCAAATCCCAAAAATATTCCAAATTACAACAGATATATTTTGTTTCCCCTAGTCTATATCTTAAATTCCTTTTGTAGGATGATTCCTTCTATAAAGAATTCAGTGACAAAAAAATACATTTTGGTAACTTAGAACTGGTCTTTCCTTTGATATGATAACCAGTCACAAAAAGACAGGATTACATAATAACTATACTCACACACATAATGAGAGAGCAGAGACTAGAAATTAGGAGATATTCAAAAGCAATCGAAATTTGTTTTGTTTTAAGGCAAACTGAAAAAAATCAACAGCAGATGTTGATCAACATGATTATCAAAAGAAAAAATTATGAGTGAAAAAGTCTCAGAAATGTCACAGTGTTGTATATAGTCGTGTGGATGGTTACATTCACAGGCTCTGGGTGCATGTACCTTCTTTGGGAGGAGGTGTCACAATTCAACCCACTATATCTGCATACTCATATACTAATAAGAGACATGCCAGGCCTTGAACCTATGTATTCACACTCCAAATCCAATACTATTTGTTAATTTTCAGGTTTCAAAAGCTGTGTATGATAAGATAAAATAGGATTTTTAAAGTGACTTATATCCAGTTAGATATAGTGAAATTAAATTTGACAAGGTCAGAGAAAAATTACATTGCCATTCTCACTGTTCCTTAGTTTTTTACTGAGTCTAGATATCGTGCTAGTAAGTTGAATGTATCTAATAAGTATATTATTTCATTTAATTTTCACAACAATGGTGTAATGTACACTTTTTTCTAACTTTGTAGATAGAGACATTGATATTTAGCTGAGCTAACAAATATGCCAAGGCCACAAATTGGTGAAGAAGAATGATGAAATTGGGACCCTGATCTTTTCACTGCAGAAGTCACTCATAATACCATACCTGAACTCATTCTGTTCCACTTCATCCCTTGAGTATAGTCACATGTTAGATGTTTCATAAGCTCTCAGAGTTAGTTAGTTAGTTAGGGTGACAATTCTGTCTAAACCAACTTAATGTCTTCTAGGGTTCCTAGCTTGCCCTTCCCTTTATCCTCCTCTTTTCTGCACTCCACCCACTTAACACTTCATGCTCCCTGTTGCTAAAGGTTCTTTCCACATGTTTATTCCTCTACCTGACTCTCTTTTGCTTCTTTTTTCATTTTTTCCCTTTTTCCTAAAAAGTAAATTTTGGGGGGTGATATTGGTTAATACAACTAACTATATAGGTTTCAAGTATACAATTCTATGATATATCACCTGTACGTTGTATTATGCGTTTACCACCCAATGTCAAATCTTCTTCCATTAGCATAACCCCCTTTACCCTTCACTCTTCCCTCTTGTAACCACCATACTGTTGTCTGTGTCTATGAGTTTTTATTCATTTGTTTTTCTTCTTTATTCATTTGTTGCTTATAGTTTTATATCCCATATATGAGCAAAATCATATAGTTCCTAACTTTTTCTGTCTGACTTATTTCAGTTAGCATGATATTCTTAAGATCCAGCCATGTTGCTGAAAATGGTAGTATTTCATTTTTTCTTACGACTGAGTAGTATTTTATTGTATATATGTGTATGTACCACATCTTCTTTATCCAATCATTTAATAAAGGACACTTTGGTTATTTTCATTGCATTCTTTTTCCAGTAGAAACAAAGGTTCCTCAGGAGCAGAATTTCAATGACAATATTGACATTCCCTTTTTCCCCCCTGTTTCCATGATACCAACGTCATGCTTTACTAATTTTTCTCCTATCTATCTGTCTATTTTTTCTTAGCCTCCTTTTGTACCCCAGGCTGTGAAGGTTGATACTTCTCAAAGCTCTCTTCTAGGTTTTTTCTTCCCATTTCATACATTTTCCCAAGGATAGTCTATCCAGACTCACATTGTAGAGAAAGAAAAAAACAATTTCCTCTCTACCCTTCCTAGTTCTTTGCTGGGTCCCCTTAACAAAAAACATATTAACAAGATAAAAACAAATAGCAGTTTATTAACATACATACCTCACGTTTATGTGGGAGATGACCAGTGAAGAATGAGTTAATCTGAAGAAGTACCTTAGAACTAGGGTTTATATAACATGGTCAACAAAGAACAATAAGTTTGTGGAGAAAAGGCAGGACAAAGCAAGGCAGTTTTAGGACAAAGGAAGGCTAGTTAGTAAAGTTTGTTATGTAAATTCCTATAGTGCTAACACCAGGCTGAAGGGGTTCAAAGTCTCCTAAAGGTAAGGGGAGGAGAAACACCTTTGAAAATACATGTCCTCCTTTTAGACAGCTAGGGTCAGTGTAGGAAAAACTTCTTTATCTACTCCTTCTCACTTGCTGTTTAGCTAAAATAAACCTTATACCAACACGGCATATTTTGGAATGCATATGCTGTCATCCATTCTTCTTTATACACCTAAACATTTATATTGAAGGAGCTTCTTGCCCAGATTTCTATCATTGCATAGGTAAAGGCTTCCTAAAACCTTCCTTGGGGTACTTATATGGGACTCTAACTCAGTACATCTCTGCATCTTCCTCTACCCCCCAGTTTATTCTTCACTTTGGTTTTCCCACTTGAGCCTATGGTACCAAGACTTTTACCTGGGAGTTATGTGTCCTTTTTCTACTCTTATGACCCCTCATTAAATCAGTGAGAAACTTATTGATTGTACCTATTGAACATTTTTTCTGATTGTTTGTTTTTATTCATTTCAACATCAATACCCTAAACATCATTATCTATTCTATAAACTATATAAACTCCCAGCTTTCAGTCTTGCCCCCACTCTCCAAGCCCAGTCTATGTTCCACATTACAGTCAGAGTACCTCCCACAGTGAAAATTTAATTATGCATTTCTATGGCTTTAAAATCACTTATGAGTTATCAGCTCTCTCAGGATAAAGCCCAAACTCTTGTGAAACCTATGACCAGGCTTTGGTTTTTCTTCCTAGCCTATTTCCCCTTCCCATTTTTAGTTTATAGATACAGAACTGGTTTCATTTGCAAGATTATACAATGTAATTGATGCTATTGAACTTAGCCCTGCTTCCCTTCACTTCACTAATATTTTCTAAACCCCATATTAGGAATCAAGTATCCCAGAAAGCTCTACTTGCCCTAAATTTGGATTATGTGTCTCTTCTCTATGTCCTATATCATCATACACTCCTACACCTACACTGTGACATCATTTCTCACGCTGAAATACAACTGTCTGTGGGGTTGGCCTGGTGAAGCCAGAGACAGTGTTCTTCTTGTTCCTCAGTTTATTCCCAGCATCTAGCACAATTACTGGCACATAGTAGGTATTACTTAATGAAAGAATGATTATACTGTCTTGATTTAGTCTTTTTAAATGACATCTATTTATTTTTAAATATATTTTTATAAGAATTGGTAATGAATTTTAAAAAGTGATGTTTTTTAGAAAACACTAGATGGAAATAATTAGATCCACCTTGCTTAACAGGTTGAATACAATCTTTTTTCTCCTCCACCTTCCTTTCTTCATACTGCTGCCAACTACAGAACCAAAAGAAAAATTATATTGTTACTTCTACTGATCACTTTACTTAATATACTGCTCATCATTTTCAGATGTTGCTACATCATTATTTTAAACAATGCCTGCTAATTTTATTTTGTTATTTTATTTATCCTTTGCACAGGATTTTTCATAGAAGGACATTGTTAAGAACCAATATACTCTTTATCTGTAATATTTGTCTAACTTCCAATATAATTAGATTATATTTTTTATTACTAGCAAATGGTTTTGCTATTAGCATTCACTATTTTATATACTAGTACATATCATTTTAATTTTCTCTTTTTCAATTAAATGTGTTCTTTAATCTTCTGTTATGAAGATTTCCTCATTTTCCCTGTAAGTATAATAGGTTTTCATTCCTTTCTGCTTCTTTAATTTTTTTATGTAGCCTCTGAAAGATATAACTAAGATGACTACTATAGTACTATATTTAAGATAAAGAGATATTATTGATTCATGAATTGAGGTATTATAATATGTGTCCTATTTCTGGCCTCTTTTAATATGGTTTAATACCTCTTTCCATTTTTATTGTCTCTAGGTAGTGAACAAATGTCTTCACTGAATTACACAAAGAGATACATAAATCTTATTCTTGAGAAAATTACATTTAGTTCAGAGTTCATCAAAGTGTTTGAGTAATTTGAATATATTTTTCAAATGTGTTTTGCCTTTACATATTTTAAACAGATTTTACCAACCTTTGTGCTTCTTAATTACCTTATGTTGTTAGGTCTTTTAGAATTCACACAGTTTACTAATCTCAAGGAAATTAAAATATATTTTTTCTGTAAATATTAAAGCTTCACCTTTTTTTCTAGATCATTAACAAAAGTATTAAATAGACACAGCTCTCAATCCTAGACTAACCCTGCTAATTAAGGTCTTTCTTCCTGAGGATTTGGAAGTTATTTCCAATCGATTTCTACCACATAACTTGTTTTTAGTGGTTTAGGGCCTTCCCCATGGGGGTAGAGGGCCCTGAGCAAATCATTCTGCAATTTCATGGCTTAACATTTTTATTCAAATGAAATTCTGTGAAAGTTAACAGCAGAGACATCCTTAAAGGATGAAGCTCCTGGAGGTATGCCTAAAGAAGGCAATTCTTTCTCCGTAGCAAACCCATATCCAAACCTTTTTGCAATACTTTTTTATGAGCCAGGGCTTTACAAATTTTAGAGTTCATAGAGAATCACCTGGGGGAGAATGTGAAAAATGTAGGTTCCTATGTCTCCCCTTACATCTGCTAAAAGAGAATCTGGCATGATTTGGTTGACTCACTTTTAAGAAAAAGTTAAGAAAAGTCCTTTTAAGAAAAGCCGCCCTAGATGAATTAAAGTTGTCTAACCTGTGTTTCTCAAAATCTTTTCCAAGTATTAGAAGAATCAGCATCACCCAAGAGTTTGTTAGAAATGCACAATCTCAGATCTCTTCCTAGGGCACAGAATCAGAATCTGAATTTTTAACAATAGTCTTAGTTGTTTGCCCATTAAAATTTGGGAAGCATCCTATCAAACATACTTTGAGAAACACTACAGTGTAAACAGTCCATCATATGCCATGTATAGATCCAGCTGTAGATTTCAATTCCTCCTCAAATCTTCTCTAACATTTACTAATTTACACAAGATCTAGGCCTTGCAGTATTATTGGTATATTTTTTACTGAATACTGAATATGTAAACAATTCTTGTCTAATAAAACTTGTTATGTAGTACATTATGTTTAACTTGACATTATAATCTTTAGAAAGCTTTAAGTAGATATTATGTACTATGTCTCTTTTATCCTTTTGTGCTAAAGAAAAAATTATTCATTACTCTTGTTAAAGGCAGTAACGAAGACTTTATTCAAGGACTAATGCAATGAGATTTTGTAGTAATGGAGAGAGATTCAGCTCAATTCTAGGTGAAACCAAGATAAGTGAAGATTTATGGCCAAGGAGCAAGATAGGGGTCAGTAGATAGAAAATGACTAGGATGATACACCAAGGCTAGGCGCATTTCTCTAGATTTTTGCGGAAAGCAGACCAAGGTGGTGGGAGGAATTTGATCAGATATCCATATTACTAACATACCAAGAGTGAAAGATTTAACTAAATTGACTCAGCAGATTTCTTGATAAAACTGTATTTATGGGGCCAAACACAAAGCCCAAGATTGGGACTCAGTCAAAAAGAAGAGGAACCTGACTGGAATTTGGTCAAAGAGTGTCTTTGTCATGTATTACAAATGCGTTTTATAGCCTTTAAAATGTTGGGGAATTTTAAAAGGCATGTTAATTTCCTGCTTTCATAATATTCTAGCTTCTTGGAAATTGCCTGGTCTTCATTTTCCTTATAAATATTTTTTAGAGCAGCTTAGTTTTAACCTTTGTTGTAACAATCTCAGATAATAGGTAGTATCTTTAAAATTAACAGATTTTAAGTTGAAATTGTGATCGCATGATGTATAAGATAACCATTTAGCCCTATAAAAATGTAAGAAAGCATGTAATTTTAATCATAGACTATGAATTTCAGTCAATAAATTTATTTACCATTCCACTTATATTTTGTGGTTTATTGTCTATGTCAAAAGTACCAATTGGAATGAATATGTGGTTTTTTATTTAAAACCAAAGCTTAAGTGGATGTTTACATATTTAATAAGAGAAGCATTGATATGAAAATTGTGTTGCAGACAAAATAATTAAATATTTTTAAAAGTGAACTTACATTTAATATATGCCATAACTATGCTTGCAAATGAAATTAAGAAATAAAAGGAAAGCAGGAGAAAGTACTTGTTATTTTCAAGTCACCCAGAGGATTTCTGAGAGTACAGAATTATTCTGAATGCAATGGTTTTTCCATACAAATCAGAATGGTACAAAGTAATATTTGGGGAAATGCAACTTCAAAGGGATTAGGATTTTGCTAAATAGTTCAGCATCAAAAACCAAAATAGATGTATAAGTAAGTAAAAGGAGTGACTTGTGCCTGAGAAATTTTTAGAATCTGCTGGAAAGAGTAGAAAGAAAGAGGCATAGAAACTGGGAGTAAAGAGGGATTTTGAGGGGGATTGGAACAGAAATTTCATTAATTATCATAAAATTGTTTGCTTTGTACTAGGTAATGTGCCTTCTCTTTTTTTTTTCTTTTTTAAAAATTTTTATTTTAGTTGTTGTTCAAGTACAGTTTTCTGTCTTTTACTCCCATCACAGCCCACCCCACCAGCCCTCCCCATCTCCCGCCCATTTCTAATCCCCGCTAGTTTTTGTCTATGTGTCTTTTATACTTGTTCCTGTAAACCCTTCCCCTTTTTCCCTGAAATTCCCTCCCCTCTCCCCCTGGTCACTGTCAGTCTGTTCTCCATTTCAGTGTCTTTGGTTATATTTTGCTTGTCTGTTTGTTTTGTTGATTAGGTTCCTGTTAAAGGCGAGATCATATGGTATTTGTCTTTCACCACCTGACTTATTTCACTTAGCATAATGCTTTCCAGTTCCATCCATGCTGTCATAAAGGGTAAGAGCTCCTTCTTTCTTTCTGCTGCATAGAATTCCATTGTGTAAATGTACCATAGTTATAATTCTATCAAAATATCCAGTGAAAACTACATTGTATTTCCTTAAGAGGAATGCTTTGTAGAGACTTATATTTTGGAGATGTGAAGAAGTGTTGAGTTCAGTTTTAAGATGTATATATTTTTTAAATATATTTTTATATTATATATTAATATTTACATATAATATACATTATATATTATAGATACATATATTTGTGAGGATATAGACCTTCCTTAAATATTCTTCCATCTGTAATTTCATATGAGTTTATGCTCATATGAATTTTTAAAAGTATTTTTTATTGATTATGCTATTACAGTTTTCCCAATCTTCCCCCTTTATCCTCCCTCTGCCCTACCCCCCACAACCCTCCAGCATTCCCCCCCACTTAGTTCATGTCCATGGGTTGTACATAGAGGTTCTTTGAGTCTTCTGTTTCCTATACCATTTTTCTCTCTCCCTGTCTATTTTGTGCTTACTAATTATGCTTCTTCTTCCCCGTACCTTTCCCCCCATTTCTCCCTTTCCCTTCCCCACTGCAATCCCTCCATGTGATGCTCATTTCTCTGATTCTGTTCCTGTTCTAGTTGTTTGCTTAGTTTTTTTGTTTTCTTTTCTTTTAGATTCATTTGTTGATAGTTGTAAATTCGTTGTCATTTTACTGCTCATATTTTCTATCTTCTTTTTCTTAAATAAGTCCCTTTAACATTTCATATAATAAGGGCTTGGTGATGATGAACTCCTTTAACTTGACTTTATCTGAGAAGCACTTGATCTGCCCTTCCATCCTAAATGATAGCTTTGCTGGTTAGAGTAATCTTGGATGTAGTTCCTTGCCTTTCACGACTTGGAATATTTCTTTCCAGCCCCTTTTTGCCTGCAAGGTTTCTTTGGAGAAATCAGCTGACAGTCTTATGGGAACTCCTTTGTAGGTAACGATCTCCTTGTCTCTTGCTGCTTTTAAGATTCTTTCACACTTATCTTTCATCTTGTGTAATATAATTATGATGTGCCTTGGTGTGTGCTTCCTTGGGTCCAAATTCTTTGGGACTCTCTGAGCTTCCTGGGCTTCCTGGAAGTCTATTTCCTTTGCCAGATTGGGGAAGTTCTCCTTCAATATTTGTTCAAATAAGTTTTCAATTTCTTGCTCTACCTCTTCTCCTTCTGGCACCCCTACGATTTTGAACTTTTAAAGTTGATCCGGGGTTCCTAAGCCTCTCAATTTTTTTGAGTTCTTATTTCTTCATTCTGTTCTGGTAGGATGTTTATTTCTTCCTTTTGCTCTAAATTGCGATGTGAGTCCCAGTTTCCTTCCCTTCACTGTTGGTTCCCTATATATTTTCCTTTATTTTGCTTTGCATAGCCTCCACTTTTTCCTCTATTTTGCAACCATACTCAACCATTTCTGTGAGCATCCTAATTACCAGTGTTTCAAACTTTGCATCTGATAGGTTGGCTATCTCTTCATGGTTTATTTGTATTTTTTCTGGAGCTTTGATCTGTTCTTTCATTTGGGCAGTATTTTTTTTTGTTTCAGCATGCCTGTTATGTAGTGAGGGGTGGAGCCTTAGGTATTCACCAGGGTAGGGCAACCCAGTGGATGCACTGTGGTGCTTATGTGGGGGAGGGGTCCAACAGAGAACAATGCCATTTGCTCAGCTCTTCCGGGCTTTCATTCTCTTCCTCCCTTACCCACAAAAAAATTGGGTCCTTCTGTTACTGATTCCCAAGTGGGTGGGTTTGTGTATATTCTAGGACCCTGTGGGTCTCTCCAGTGAACTCTCCTGTGAGGCTTGGAGTTTCTCCTACCACCTCAACTCCCACAGGTTTGTTCAGTCAGGGGTTTTGAGGCTTTATTTCTCCACTCTGGAACCCTGGGTTGCATGGTCTGTCTTGCTCCCCCAGTTGCTCTTCCTGGATTATCCACACACAAATGTGGGTCCACCCACTCTGCCAGCCATCACCTGACCCACCAACTGCTGCCCTGCCTACCCAGTCCTCCAGCCACTGCCTTGCCCTGAGTCCTCTCTGCCCGGCTGCTTGTCTCTTTCCCTCCTACCAGTCTGGATGAATACTTCTTCTTAACTCCTTGGTTGTCGGACTTCCACACAGTTTGATTTTCTGGCAGTTCTGGTTATTTTCTGTTTTTAAATTTGTTGTTGTCCTTCTTTTGGTTGTTCAGGGAGGCAAAGTGTATCTACCTCCACCTCCATTTTGGCCAAAGTCTCCTTACAACTTTCTTCAATTTTTGCTGTTACTCTATAGCAGTTTATATGATTGCTTTGTTTCTTTTATGAATGTCCTTTGACTAGCATTTAAAACTCTAGTATTCCCACTGTTCTTCTAAAAAATTACTTAATTCCTTATCCTGACATTCTTTCAAACTGTGAATCTCACAGAAAGCTAAATTATATATAAATATAATATGAAAAGTATTATTACTCAGTGTTACTATTATCTGAATATGAACTGTATGCTTTTATGGAATATCTCTGTAAATTCCATTAACTTTGAGATCATGCATTATGAGATACAGACTTGTAATATAATTAACTGGAATTGTATCTTTATAATTTTGTATTCATAGAGCTGTTTTTTTTCTAAATTTATTTTCTGATGAAGTATATTGCTTAGTTAAATTTGTCAGAAAGCTATTTTGCAAATATGCTTAATTTTAAATTAAGCTTCTTGTGACCTCTTTGCAGAGTTTCCTTTTAGATAAATTAAATCATGTTATGATTGAGAGAAACAGTCTTTTCAGTTTTTGTCTCTTTTGGCAGTGTGTCTAATTGCAGTATACTGACATGCGGGCAATAGATAATAAGTACCGAGGGTACTGCTAATCACACAAATATTTGAGTCCTACAAAGATTTACTGATGTTAATCATCCACATATTTAATAAATTCCCCAGGTGATTTTTACTAAAAGTTGATAAACTCGAAAAGACTTTACTTAGAATTTCAAGAAGCTTGGCTCAAGATTAAGGGTCATATGGTCAATTTATTATGTTACAAGAAAAATTATATAAATCTTGTGTATCTAAAACCATGAAATAAATGGTGGCTTTAGTAACTCATTCATAATTTTGATTATCACATAAATCTAGGCAGGACATTATGTGTCATAGGAATTTTGCCATACAATATAATAACCTAAATAAAAAGAAAAACTTATCAGGCAAAATGAAGTCTTGTATAATTGTTTGTCAGTAATAAGTTATACATTTATTATTAATTAGGATTATATGATTTCTAAAAATCCTCTAATCTTTATCTTTTTAAAATATTTTATTTATTTATTTTTAGAGAGAGGGGAAAGGAGGCAGAGAAACATCAGTGTGTGGTTGCTACTTGTGGACCCTCCACTTGGGACCTGGGCTGCCACAACCCAGGCAGGTGCCCTGACTAGGAATCGAACCAACAACCCTTTGGTTTGCAGGCCAGTGCTCAGTCTGCTGAGCCACACCAGCCAGAGCTTCTCTAAGCTTTATATTTTGTTACTGCATTAAAACTGTATTATGAGAGTTGAAGCAGAAATACTTTAGGAAGGGAAATTGACTCTGTAGACTTACAGGCCTTTCTCTTTTCACAAATCTGTTGCTTAGCTATAAGCAATCAGTCTTTTTCTTTAATGAGTTAGTAAAATAGACATTTCTTTCCACGTATTTCTGCCAAATGCAGTTTCTCTTTTATGTACTGATTTTTTCCCAGGCAACTGTATCTCAAATAGTATAAAAAAGCTCTATACCAGTGATTTTCAACCTTTTTCATCTCATGGCACATATAAACTAATGATTAAAATTTTATAGTACACCAAAAAATATTTTGTTTTTTGCCAATCTGACAAAATAGATAGATATAATTTTGATTGATTTACAAAATAATAATATTAACCTGCCCTTTTTGCTTCTAAGTTACTGTTTTAAAAAGTCAAGTACCTATACTTATATGTAAGTATTTTTGGTGCCAAGAATTAATTAATTAAGTGCAACCTTATTATGTGACATGACCAATAAGATGCAACTCTTATATGACCTATATATTTATGGTACAAGATAAAATATTCACACTGAACAGCTATTGTAGTACTGGTTGTTGTATTTTTTTAAATTTCACAATCTAAGGGAAAAGAGGGCAGTGCCCCTGGCTAAATAGTCAGGTATTGCATGCTTTAAAAATCCTTCAAGGCAGCCAGTTGAAAATTATTGCCCTAGACTGCTGATGTGGGTTTATTAGTGTCAATTAATAAAGAGTACTAAATCTGACAGTTTGTTTTCCAGAATTCACTTCTAGGAAACACATTTACATGAGAACTCAATGGGCCTTGTAGGGAAACAAAGGATAGTTACCGAGACCCACATATGAAATACTAGAACTAATGCTCTCGGAAGAGAAGATATAAAGGGACATTCTCTATCTCTTCCAGGGGTTTTCTGGGAAGGCAGATAAGTCATGTAAAATATGTCTGTGTACATAAAAATCCCCATTTGATGGAGGGAGAAAGTAAGTCACACGTTGAACTATACTTTACTCTTTACACCTTCAATATTTCTGAAAGAACTTATAAAAATATAAAAATAATTTATACAATTCAGATTTATTTGGAAATATTATTTAAATATTTCCTAATAATTTGATATGTAACTTTTAACATGGAAATTTTAACATTGTGGTTAAATAGACTTTAATATTATTTTAATAATGGAATTACATTATGTAACACACAGGTGGCAAACACAAGGCCCCGGGGCTGAATCCGTTCCTCCACCTCGTTTTATCCAGCCTGGCGCCTTTTTCTACCCGGTGGGAGCACCGAGCTCCTTGCTCCTAATTAAGGAGTAGTTACATTTGTACGGTCCTAAAATTACGTTTGGCCCTTTGAAGGCAACCTTGAGGCTGATGTGGCCCTGGGTGAAAATGAGTTTGACATGCCTGATCTAATAGATGTGTATTTAGTGATTTTAGCTAGTTAGATGACATAGTTCAAAATATAATTTTGTATATTGTCAGTTTCTTAAATTTTCAGGATATCTATATTTACAGTTAACATTTTATATAACTTTAAAAGAATTTGAAATACATTTGTTTATTTGATTTATTTTACTATCCACAAAATCAACATTATACTTTATTTGGTTTTAAAGAAAATTTTTTCTTGAATTTTAAAATATTATGTCTATATCCTTTCAAGGAAAACAGAGAATTTCCCCCCATTTAATGATTACAAAAGAAATAAACTACTCTGTGAAGAGACACATAAATAAAAGTAATCTTTCTTCAAATAAAGAAAACTAAGTGGAAAGATAGCTTCTTGAAAGACGTGTTGAAATCAAATATAGATTAATTGTACTCATTACAGTGCAGGACAGAGATTCAACATATCTTAAGGAGTGATAGAAATGAGTTTTTATACAAAAATATACTAGTACTAGGTTAGATTTGATTGAATATGCTTATACTATTAAAACAAAGGATAAGAAAAGTTTAATTTTCATAAAGAAGATATACATTTAAGTACACATTATAATAGTAAAAACAAATGTATATTTAACAAAGTTCAGCCTTGGCTGGTGTGGATCAGTGGATTGAACGCCAGACTGTGAAGCAAAGTGTTGCTGGTTTGATTCCCAGTCAGAGCACATGCCTGGGTTGCGGGCTGGGTCCCCAGTAGGGGGCATGCAAAAGGTGACCACACACTGATGTTTCTTTCCCTATCTTTTTCCCTCCCTTCTCCTCTCTCAAGAGGTAGCTGAATGAAATTTTAAAAAAAAGTTCAAAAGTTTGCATTTTTTATTACTACTCATGTTACTGAACGTACTTTCTTATAAAATTTAGAGAGTTGGAACAGTGCATATTAGGGACTCAAGAAAAAAACCTTATTTATAGTACAAAGAACAATATACATGGAGCCACTTTAAAGTGGACCTGGAAATGCCATGCCAGAGGAATTGCCTTGAATTTCTCATGCCGCAAATTTTTGGAATGTTAAAATGGCAAAATAACCTTTGGACTGGGCCTATCCAACTTATTTCCCAACAAACTGTTTACAAAAATAACAAGAAAGTGGTTATGACGTCTGGACTGATGACTACTGGACTGAAAATGAAAACCATTGTTTAGAATTAATATCACTATGTTACCTGCATGGATACACATCCCTTCTTTCTATTGATGCACTTCTTCCCCTTCTTGTAAATACCCATTGCCTTTGTTTCCTAGGTGGAGCATCGTTAGGGTTTCTGCATGCCTGAACTTGGGATTCCCAGATAGCTATTCTTATTGGTCACAATACATGCTTGTTGTCTCTCACTTTGAAAGATGCTTTTATGTTTAGGGTAGCAGTAGGATGAACAAATATAACAATTAGTGGAAGAACAAACTACTATCTTTAACTTAATATCTATACTTTGTTAGAATATCAAATTTTACATTGTATGGAAATGTATTTATTAATTATCAAATTATAGTTTCCCATGTTATCATTATTATTTTTAAATCAACTTATAAATGTGTTGATATATAATAAAAGCATTTTAAATATAAAGTTTGATAATTTTTGATAAATGTAAACACTCATGTAACTACCATTCTAATAAAAATATACCACCTTTCTCTCATGCCAAAACATGCCCTAGTGCCCCTCTGCAGTCCATTTCCCTTGCTTACCCCAAGCACAGGAAACCTCTGATATTTGACATTGTGGAGAAACAGTTCCATTATATTTGACTTGTGTTATTGCTCTTCCAAAGGTGATGGATAGTCTTGCTATCATATACTTTCCTCTTTTCTCTGACTGATTTGATATTTCCTTTTATATTGTTTACAATTATTATGAACTTTGGGAGTATGTTATGTGCCTCTTGCTTCAGGTTACTTAAGCTTTTTGGGTCTTAATATTTATGTTTCATGACAATTGGAAATTTCCAGCTATAACTTATTTAAACGTTTTTATGTTTACCCAGTGTGCTTTTTTGGGGGGGGGTGTCATTTTTTTAATTGTTATTTGACAATCTAAGGGAAAAGAGGTCAGTGCCCCTGACTAAATGGTCAGATATTGCATTTCTTTTGTATTTTTAATTGTTGTTCAAGTACAGTTGTCTCCATTTTCCTGCCACCACTTTCCCTCATTCCACCCAACCCTACCTCCCACCCTCAATGCTTTGCTACTTTGGCTTTGTCCATGGGTCCTTAAAACAAGTTCCTTGAGTTGACCCTCCCCCTTCTCCTCTGGTTACTGTTAGTGTGTTCTTTATTTCAATGTCTCTGGTTATATTTTGCTTGCTTGTTTTGTTGTTTAGGTTCCACTTATCGGTTTGGTCATATGGTATTTGTTTTTCACTGCCTGGCTTCTTTCACTTAGTGTAATGCTTTATAGATTCATCCATGCTGTCACAAAGGGTAGGAGCTCCTTCTTTCTTTCTGCTGCATAGAATTCCATTGTGTAAATGTACCATAGTTTTTTGATCCACTCATTTACTGAAGGGCACTTAGGTTGCTTCCAGCACTTGGTTTTTGTGAATTATGCTGCTACGAACATTGGGGTGCATAGGTTTTTGCATTAGTGTTTCAGGATACTTAGTGTATAATCCCAGCAGTGGAATTGCTGGGTCAAAAAACAGTTCTATTTTTAGTTTTCTGAGGAAATTCCAAACTGTTTTCCACAGTGGTTGTACCAGTCTGCAATCCCACCAACAGTGCACTAGGGTCCCTTTTTCTCCACAACCTCTCCAACACTTGTTGTCTGTTGTTTTATTTATGATGGCCATTCTGACTGGTGCGAAGTGCTATCTCATTGTGGTTTTTATTTGGATCTCTCAGATAGGTAGTGATGCTGAGCATCTTTTCATATGTCTCTGGGTCTTCTGTCTATCCTCCTTGGAGAAGTGTCTGTTCAGGTCTTTTGCCCATTTTTTGAGGACTCTTTTTCTTTCTGGAGTGGAGTCATGTGTGTTCTTTATATATTTTGGAGATCAAACCTTGTCTGAAGTATCATTGGTAAATATATTTTTCCATATGGTTGATTCCCTTTTCATTTTGCTGATTTTTTTAGCTGTGCTTTTAGAAGCTTTTTATTTTGATGAAGTTCCATTTGTTTATTTTGTCCTTTATGTCCCTTGCTCTTGGGGACATATCAGTGAAAATATTGCTGTGTGGAATATCTGAGATTTTCCTGCCAATGTTTTTCTATAGGACTTTATAGTGTTGTAACTTATATTTAAGTCTTTTATCCATCTTGAGTTTATTCTGGTGTATGGTATAAGTTGGTGATTCAGTTTCATTTCTTTGCATATTGCTGTCCAGATCTCCCAACATCATTTTTAAAGAGGTTTTTTTTTCTCTACTTTATGCTCCTGACCACTTTGTCAAATATTAATTGACCATAGAGACTTGGGTTTCTTTCTGGGGTCTCTGTTCTATTCCATTGATCTATCTGTCTGTTCTCATGCTAGTATCAGACCATTTTGATTACAGTGAATCAAATGTAATGAAGCTGATCAAGCAGAGGATCAAATTTGTGAGCTGGAGGTCAAGGTAGAAGAAACTCCCAGAATGAATGAGAAAAGGAAAAGACTCAAAAAGAATGAAGAGGGGTTCAGGGAAATGCAGGACAACATGAAATGTAATAATATCCATATAGTAGGATACCAGAATGAGAAGAAGAGGAGCAAGGGATAGAAAACCTGTTTGAAAAAATAATGATGGAAACTTCCCTAACCTGATGACAGAAAAAGTCACACAAATCCAGGAAGCACAGAGTGTCCCAATCAAGAGGAATCCAAAGAGGCCCACTCCAAGATACATCATAATTAAAATGGCAAAACTCAAAGACAGAGAATCTTAAAGGCAGCAAGGGAGAAACAGGAAGTAACATACAAGGGAGCCACAGTAAAGCTAGCAGCTGACTTCTCAATGGAAATACTGCATACCAGAAGGGATTGGCAAGAAATATTACAACTAATGAAAAGCAAAAAACTGCAACCAAGACTACTCTACCAGCAAGGCTCTCAATTAAAATGGAAGGACAAATAAGGAGTTTCCCAGACAGAAGAAGGCTAAAAAAATACACTTCCACTGAACCAACATTGCAAGAAATGCTAAAGGGACTGCTTTAAGAAAATGAAG
Organism: Trachops cirrhosus; assembly: GCA_028533065.1. Taxonomy (NCBI): domain Eukaryota; kingdom Metazoa; phylum Chordata; class Mammalia; order Chiroptera; family Phyllostomidae; genus Trachops; species Trachops cirrhosus. The sequence goes on from CM052538.1 coordinate 82,317,013, forward strand.
AAAAAGAGTGAGACAGAGAGGAACATAGGTATAAAGGGGTAAAATGGCAATGAATAAGTACCTATCAATAATAACCCTGAATGTGAATGGATTAAATGCTTCAATCAAAAGACACAGAATAGCTGATTGGATAAGAAAATATGACCCTCACATATACTGCCTACAAGAAACCCACCTCAGAACAAAAGACCTACACAGACTGAAAGTGAAGGGTTGGAAAAAAACATTCCAAGCAAATGGATAGGAAAAAGAAGCTGGGGTAACAATACTTATATCAGACAAAACAGACTTCAAAGAAAGGCCATAAAAAGAGACAGAAGAACACTTCATAATTCTTAAGGGAAAAATCCATCAAAAAGACATAAACATTGTAAATATATATGCACCCAAATATATAAGAAAAATCTTGGAGGACTTCAAGAAAGATATAGACAGCAACACAATTATAGTAGAGGATTTTAACACCCCACTGTCAACAATGGATAAATCTTCGAAACAAAATATCAACAAGGATATTGCAACATTGAACAATACCCTAGATCAAATAGACTTAACTGATACATATAGAACCTTTCATCCCAAAGAAGCAAAATCATATTCTTTTCAAGTGCACATGGAACATTTTCAAAGATAGACCACATGATAGGACACAAAACAAGACTCAACAAATTCAAGACAGTTGAAATCATATCAAGCATTTTCTTGGACCACAAGTGCTTAAAACTAGAAACCAACCTCAAAGAAAAAGCTCAAAAACATTTAAACTCATGGAGACTGAATAGCATGCTATTAAACCATGAATGGGTGAAAATGAGATCAAGGAAGAGATCAAAAAGTTTCGGGAAAGAAATTAAAATGGACATACAATAGTTGAAGGCAGTTGGGACACAGAGAAGGTACTCCTGAGAGGGAAGTTCACAGAGATACAAGCTTACCTAAAAAAGATAGAAACATTTCAAATAAACAACCTAGCCCTACATCTACAAGAATTGGAGGAACAACAACAAACAAAGCTCACAGCGAATGGAAAGACAGAATTAATCAAGATCAGAACAAAATTAAATGACATAGAAACTTAAGAACAATTCAAAAGATCAATAAATCCATGGTTCTTTGAAAAGAGAAACAAAATCGACAAGCCTTTAACAAGACTTATCAAGGAAAAAAGAGGACCCAAATATACAAAATCAGAAAAACCACAGAAATACGAAGGATTGTAAGAAATTACTGTGAACAACTATACATGAAGAAACTGGACAACCTAGCTGAAATGGACAAATTTCTAGAAAAATATAATCTTCCAAAACTGAATGAAGAAGAAGCAGAAAGCCTGAACAGACCAATAAAAGCTGATGAAATTGAAGCAGTAATCAAAAAACTCCCAACACGCAAAAACCCTGGACCAGATGGTTCCACAGGTGAATTTTATAAAACATTCAAGGAAGATCTAACCTGTATCCTTCGCAAACTATTCCAAAAAATCCAAGAACAGGCAAGACTCCCAAACTGTTTTTTTATGAAGCCAGAATCATCCTAATCCCAAAACCAGATAAACACACAAGAAAGAAAACCACAGACCAGTATCGCCGATGAACATTGACGCTAAAATCCTCAACAAAGTAATGGCAAACTCATCCAGCAGTACATTAAAAGATCATACACCATGATCAAGTGGGATTCATCCTAGGGATGCAAGGATGGTACAATATTCACAAATCAATAAATGCAATACATCACATACACAAAACAAAAGACAAAAATCACACAATCATATCAATGGATGTAGAAAAAGCATTTGATAAGGTATGGCACCCCTTTATGATCAAAACACTCAGCAAAGTGGGAGTAGAGGGAGCATACCTCAACATAATAAAAGCCATATATGACAGACCTACAGCCAACATCATACTCAATGGGCAAAAACTAAAGGTTTTCCCCCTATGATCAGGAATAAGACAAGGATGTCTGCTTTCACCATTCTGCTTTTCTGTCTCAGATTACAGTTGCACATATGCTAGACATTAGATATTGCTTTGGACTCACTGAAATTATTTTTTTATAATTTTTAAAAAATCCTGTGCTTCAGTCAAATAATTTTTATTGCCCTGTCTTCAGTGTCACTAATCTCTCCTTTTGTAGTAAATTTGTGTTTAGCTTGATTGACTTCTTGAGTTTTTTTTTAATCTGTGAATTTACATTTTTAAATCAAAATTATTAAAAAACTGTTATTTAAAGTCTTTTTGGACTCATTCATAATATGCACATTAAACATGATTAATATATTTATAATACTTAAAAAGTTTTTGTGTGCCAAATTCAACAGCTTAGACATAATGTAGGTTCATTTCTATGGGCTGATATTTTTTCCATGTCATAGATCACATTTTCTTGCTTATTCACATGTATAGTAATTTTTATTTGGGTACTAAACATTATCACTATAGCATTATTATATATGTTGACACTGTTTTTCTGCAAAAAGTCTTTGGATTTATTCTTGCAAGGGGCTGATTTACCTGTGAGTCAGCTGGATTTTTTGGAGGATTTTTGAAGCCTTTTTTTGGTTAGAATAACCTTTACTCTAAGGTTACTAGTCCTACTACTGAAGGCATACCCCTTCTTCATGCTATCAAATTCTCTAGGTGTTCAGTATGTCTCTTCACTGTGGCTTATCTGACTTTAAACATCTCTTAGACTTGTGTGACCTCTGGGAATTACTCCGGTTGTAGGTCCCCAGCAATTCCTTTCTTGAAGTCCTTTGTACATATTTATAGAGTCCTACCATATGCATGCAGAGATTACTGTCTTAGTATTACTATTAGTATTACTATTAGTATTTCTTAGTATTACTATTTAGAAAAAGACTCAGATGACAATGCTTTAAAATAGAGGGTTGCAGGACCCCCAGCCAAGATGGAGGCATAGGTAGACACACTGTGCCTCCTCACACAACCAAAATAGGGACAACAACATTTTAGAAACAGAACAACAACCAGAACTGACAGAATATTGAACTGTATGGAAGTCAGACAACCAAAGAGTTAAAATAGACATGTTCATCCAGACCAGTAGGAGGGGTGGAGTCAGGCAGCTGGGCGGAGAGGGTTCGCCACACAAAGAGCTTGGGACTGGGCTTGTAAGACCATAGCAGGCTGATCGTGGGTGTGCAAGCGGTGGCTGGCAGACCTTGGCCGAGGGGTGGCAACCAGCAGACCCAGCAAGGCAGCCATTGTAAAGCAAGGCACTGCACCCAACCCAGGATCCCAGCACTGGGAAATAGAGCCTTGGGGCACTGATTGAAAACACCTGTGGGGATGAGGCAACGGGAGAGACTCCCAGCCTGATAGGAGTGGTGGTTGGAAAGACCCAAGGGATGCACAAGCCCACCCACACCGGAATCAGCACCAGAAAGGTCCAGTTTGCTTGGGGGAAGTCGTGGCAGGGACTGAAGTCCCACCGATAGCTGAGCAAGCTCCATTGTTCCCTCTCGGACCCTGCCCCCACATACAGCGTCAGAACTCAGCAACTGGGTTACCTCGCCCTGGTTTTACACCTAAGGCACCACCCCTCATACATAACAGGTGTGGCCAGACCAAAAAAAAAAATATGGCTGAAACAGAAGAACAAATGAAAGCCTCAGAACCAATCCTTTTAAGCGACCGAGAGATAGCCAACCTATCAGTAGCACAGTTCAAAACATTGGTGATCAGGATGCTCACAGAATTGGTTGATTTGATCGCAAATTAGATGAAAAAATGAAGGCCACAATAAGTGAAATGAAGAAAAACACACAGGGAACCAATAGTGATGGAAAGAAAGCTGGGTCTCTCATCAATGGAGTGGACCAGAAGGAAGAAAAAAATATACAATCAGAAAAGAATGAAGAAATAAGAACTCAGAAAAATGAGGAGAGGCTTAGGAACCTCCAGGACATCTTGAAACATTCCAACATCTGAATTATAGGAGTACCAGAAGAAGAAGAGGAAGAGCAACAAATGGAAAACTTATTTGAACAAATAATGAAGGAGAACTTCCCCAATCTGGTGAAGGAAATAGACTTCCAGGAAGTCCAGGAAGCTCAGAGAATCCCAAA
>CM052538.1:82321605-82542566 GCA_028533065.1 Trachops cirrhosus
AGGGGGAGGGCAAGAATAGTATGGGAAATGTAGAAGCTAAAGAACTTATGATACATGGACATGAACTGAAGGGGGGAATGTGGGTGGGAGAGGTATGCAGGGTGGAGGGGAATGAAGGGGGGTAATGGGACAACTTTAATAGCATAATCAATAAAATATATTTAAAAAATAGAGGGTTGCTATAGGATGAGGGACATGATAGTCTTTCCACTAAAATAATAATAATGATTGACTAGCTTCTTGGAATCAAACTGGAATACAATGCCTAGGAAAAGAGCATTGCTGATCTTTTATATTTCAACAAAACAGTGAGAAGCAGAGCATTGTTTATGTGAACAGAAGGCAATATAAATTAAGGGAGATAAAACAGAAGCTACCTGTACGTTGTGAAAAATAATCCCACCAATTTAATGCCAAGTAGATCTTGCCGATCAAAGAGATTTTGAAATGTTCTCTCCAGAAAACTAGATTAGCACTACAAAAATTTTTAGATTTGTTTACTCTGTTATAAAGTTGAGATCACCAAACATAAAAAGAACAAGTCTGGCATAGCTGTAGTGATAAATTTAGGAATTTATTGAAGTAATTTTACTAGAGAGAAAGAATAGTATAATGGGCAAATTAAACATTTGGTAGCCAAGTTTATCATAATTTCTTTTCTCCACATTTTGCTAGCTTTTCTGTTGTAAAATAAACAGATCTCTTACACATTTTTGCAATAGTTTGACTTTTCTAGTGCACCCTGCTGTGTACCTGAAGCCTCCATTGTCTACTCCTGCCACCAAAACTTTACTACTTTGTTGGCTGCCTGACCAGCAAAGACCTCCTCATTTACAAAATGTTCCCTATCCCCTGGACCCAGTTCTGATTCTTCCTTTAGAAACTAAGATATCTTATCTGAATTTCAGTTGCACTCATTATTATGATCACTTTAGCTCTGTTTATCTCCCTAACTTTACAGTATGTCTGTGCCCTCAGGATTTGTATCTATATTTGTTTGTCACTGTATTGCCAGTATCTAGTGCACTGTCATACAATAGCGTTTAAATAAAAGAATGTTAAATGAAAGTTCATGACTCTTCATTGTATGAAATAAGAGAATTACCTCAGCCTAGAGGGGACACACTCACTGACCAATAATTTTTTTGCCTGATGTTAGAAAATTTTTTCCCAACCTGTCCAGTTTTGCAAAGGAATCTGGTAAAAAATCAAGTAATTACATAGTAAAATATATAGTTAGCTAATAATATGCATTTTTTTCTACTAAGCAATCATTTTTTGGAGACTATTAAGTTTAACAAACATTTTGACTAACTTTTCACTCTTTACCAACTTTCTTATAATCACAAAGTACATTTTATATAGCTTCATCTTGAAGGGATATAGAAAGTATATTGAAATGAGAGAACTCACATTTATTGAGCATCTATCATGTGCTTTCTAGGGCTTTATATAATATTTATTTTACTTAATTTTATGACTACTCTAGGAAGTATAGATATGGCCTCTATTTTCATAGATAATAAAAATGAGGCTAAGTGTTTAAAACATTTATCCATCTGGTAAGTAACATAGCTTATATTACAATCTAAATCTATCTTATATGAAAGTTCCTACATACTCTTCCTAGAATATTGAACTAAAATTTTATTTTGAAATCTTTAGGTTATATATCTAAAGCCATAAAATAGTAGGAAAATATCAAATACCATATGCTATTTATACAGTGGCTAAAATGCTTTGCATTACATTAAAGTTGTAACTTTAATGAATCATGACATTTTAAATTATTTGACTAGCTGGCTGGTTTAAGGAGCTACTTCACTATAGGGGAAAAAACTTGTCCATTCATATGTGACAAACATCTTAGGTGGTACTACATATATGGTATTTCAAAAAATTAAAATTATAATATCATAACTGAAAGGACTTATGAATAATTGTTCTTTCTAGGCCTCTGCCTTGAATCATGTTTGTTTTAATCATTTAGTATAGATGATCAGCAATTGTCCTTAAACTTAAAATCCCTCCCATCCATACAAATATTTCATTTATTTTTGAACTGTCCAACCCAAACTTCTGCCAGTGTCATTTAAACCTTTTCACTGTTCATATGTAGGCCAAGTCACTGGTATCCCTAAGTGTGTGTTTAAATCATCACTCTTTTCTGAGCTAAGAATTTTGCTTAAAATTAGACAAAGATTGCGTATCACCTACAGATAGTTTGTGAAGTTTCTATAATTAAAATTGTATCATTATGAACAATTCAAGTCTCAGTAGTGACCCCTAAATTAATATTTATTAATAGCTTTTGTGGTAGCATATTGAGTTCAAATAGCTACATGAATATTGCTTACACAGTAGAAAAATTAATTCCAACAAAGTTTATTGTAACAATATTTGATATTCTACCAGACTCCATTGTTAAACTGGAGGTTGGGAAAATTGTTTTGCTAGCTGAAATTATAAAATTTTCAAACTTATAAAAGAAATCTCTCAAGATATATACTAAAAGAAAATTAGTAATGTTTATGCTAAAGTAGAAACATTTTCTTTTTATTCCTTAATGGCAGAAAAAATGTAGAAAATATAATTATAGTACCAACAATTCTTTATGTGTTTTAACGATATTACTCTTTTTCTATTTTAGTAGTAGCATCAGATTATTAAATAACAGTTTAATGTATCAGAATAATTATATGTGTAAACATAATTTGGTTAATTAGATATTTATAATCACTAGCTTTTATTAATCCCCCCCTCCATGGTTGTAGGTAGAATCAGGTTTTTAAAAAACTATATACTTTGACCACAGGAGATAGCAGAGTTCAGGCTTTACATTGAAAGAATAACTAACTCTAGTGTGTATTTAATAGTACTGGTAGATATTCCATTACAGCAATCATTTTAAATAAGGTATAATGAATTAGTGATTTTGTTTGTGACTTAATGTTTTCTTTAATGATGAATTTCAAATGTAGGTAGTATTTTCTTGATTTTACAAAAAAGGGCACTGAAGCACTGAAAGGCTGATAACTCACTCAAGGTTGATAGCAAATAAGATAGAACTGGGAGTTGAATTCTGATGTTTTGACTCTCAATCTTATCTTTCTACTGGTTCATTTCCAGATTTACTCATCCCTCCTCCTCTCATCTTTCTCCACCTCTTGTTCACTCTTCCTTTTCTGCCACTTTCATTTTTTTCTCCTCTCTCATTCTCTCTGGAAAAATATGTTTCTTGCTGTGTAGTGTCCTGGATAGAGATGCAAGGTGACATTTGCTTTAATATCGTCTTCTGTTCTGAGCACTCCTCTGCCGAGTTAGAATATTCCTGCCTACTACCATCCTCTAAGCTGGCCATTACCCTCTGCAAAAACCTTCATTATTACTGCAAGGGCCCCTCAGTGTCTTCCTTTCTTTTTTTATTCTTCTCACAATAGGGGAGATTTGGTGGCCCTTCTATACCCCAGTGGCACTCCAGGTGTCTCAATGGGTTCTTCTCCACCAATCTCTTTATATAATTATACAATTTTATTTTCTTTTGATATGAAAATCTGTAGAATATTCTGGACCTTGATGCCTCCCAGGGCAAGCAAGGGAAGAGAGTAATTATATGGTCTATTTTAGACCAGGTTCTAAGCCTCTCACTTCACCTCTTCTGTGCTCTACTTTTTAATTTCTTATCTCCTTTGTATGGGCAGCTCTGCAGTGATTATTTCAAAATTTTCTGTCTTAAATATGAACCACCATTTTTATTTTATGATTGGTTTTAATGTTCTAAAAATCAAGAACTTTATGTGTCTGTTTTTGGTTCTAATGTCAGGGTTCTACAGATAGCTGGGCTATTCACAGGACAAGAAGAGTGTGGATGAAAAGCAATTCTGTTAAAAGATGTTGATGTCATTCCCTCACACTAGCATCGGATTGGAGGTAAAGAACAAAATAATGCTGAGAATGAGCTGGTAGGGAGCCAGGATGGAGAACATTTTGTTTTAATGTGATAAGAGAGACAATAGGAAGGCATTTAATTTTTTTTGACAGAGGAATGTAATGGAAGGTTAGTTATATGGAGGAATTTTGTAACATGAAGGTGGGAGACTGTGGAAGGAAGATTATTAAGTACTTCTTTGACAATAGCCAATCTTTTCCTCTTGAGTGTGTAATATTATTTATATTAAAATTTTTGTTTTCCACAAAAGAATGGTGTTCATCTTTCATCTTCTCATTAAAGGTGAAATGATATTTGATGACAATTTAATGTTTACTACTTATGTGTGCCTTAAAATTATACTCACTTAATAAAACTACCGATAATTCATTGGATTTTAAGATGTTATTTGAGTTATCATGTCATAACTTTTAATCTTGTTTTATAAAAGAAAATGAACACTTAAATGTCCCTGCCAGCATTTCCACGTGACTCTCTTTTATTCACGGTTTCATATCTTCTGACGAGGTTCTCAGCAGAAAGTTCCTCTCTCAGTGCTTTTATAGTTTCTTAATTATTCACTGTCATTTTTTAAATGAATGCTCCAGGAGTACTTGAGTATTTACATACTCTTTGTCACCTTGCTTAACTCGCATGTCTCATAGAAGGATCTTAATAATTATTGTAATAGAAATTGAGAGAAGTTGTGTCAGGCTACACATACCATTAGTGCATTAATATGTCAAAACAGCAGTGAATGACACAGCTCTAGGCAGTCTTAAAAGCCGCTAATGGCAGCCCAACTCTAAGGAATTGATTTGTAAGCAATACTAAAGCTATAAAACTTTCTCCTTGATATATAGTTTCAGAAAGCCTTCTTCTATTATTCACCTTATTTTTAGTAAATGAGTAATAGCTATTTAAATAAGAGAGCAATCTATAATGACAACATAGTTGATGTTCTTTTTGTTAAAGTAGCAATAGAAAATGTCAAGCAAGAAAACTAACAAGATGCCGGGATGCTAACATTAATTCAGTTGTTAACATTTACTACAATTTAATCATAACTTGAATCTTATAAGTTATTGTTTTGTGATTAATAGAAACAGATGTGGTAGTGTGGTTTGTCAAACTAATAGATTTTGACACCTAGAAGAACTGAAGAGAAAAAATTCAAATAGTGAAATAATCTTCATATATAGAAATTTATGAGAAATAATATAATAAGTATAAATACAGTTGTATGTTCATTTCAAAAACTTAAAAATATATTTAAAACTAAGAGTATACAAAGTCCAAAACTAAATTACCTGACACATTTTCTGTTGAGTTTTAGATGAACATGTATTGTTCGCCATATAGCAGTCAATGATCCTTATAACAACAACAAAAAAAATGGAATTATCTTCTGGAGAGTGAACCCCTTGTGTTATAGGCTTTCCTTGCTAGGTAAGTGTTCTAGGAACTCCTTTGTATCAGTGTGCCAGCTGGTGGTGTGAGAAGTTTGTCCAGTTTCAGTGAACTTTCCTTGAAGACTCTTTCAACACCTTTGCCCATTTCATGATGGGTGATTTACAGGTGCACCTGCCAACACTGTGCAGAGTATTCAGCAGTTTTTGGCTAAAAATAACCTGACCCCTGTGCCCTACTTTCCTTATTCCCCAGGTGAAAACAGTCCTCAAAGGGAAACCTTTTACCTATATGGAAGAGGTGAAACAAACAAATAAACAAATAAAAAAACAGCAGAAGTACTAAAAGGCATCAAAATCAATAAGTTCAAAAACTGTTTTGAGTGGTGGAAAAAATATCTCAATGGATGTATTGTATAGTGCTTTGGAAGTGAATGAAGTTTAGGCATTTAGGAGTAAATACACAATTTTTTATAAATAAATTACAGATTTTTTGGGTTCCCCCCTTTGTATTATCTTTGTTGCTTGGGCCAATCTGTCTCTCTCCTGAAGACATCCATTAGGACAGGGACTACCCTGTCTGGGCATATCACTGTGGCTTCCAGGATTAATCCCCCAATATACAACACAAATTAGCAGTCTGATTTAACACTTTTATACAACAGAACATGTGCTCCTTCAAGGGTCAAACCATACAACTTTGATATAAGGCAATTTTTATATGTGTCACAAGAATGGCACAAAGAATAATTTAAGATGAACAGATGTCTCGGATGTTTAAAATCTTGCTCCAAATATACAACTTGAAAAAAAAGTGTAGCGTGGTACACTGTGCATTGGAATTGACATTCCAATTTATGTGTAAAATGAATGAGTTCAATTAGAGTATTTGAAAGTTTCCATTTAACCCTAAAATTTGTGACTCTGATTCAGGTCCTTGTTCATGGCTAAACCATATAAGTTACTATAAATAACTTTTGAATGAATCCAGAAACACTTTTTTTTTAGTGGAGAATGAACTGAGCTCAGAAACAGGCAGCTTCATAGATCATGGATTTTATTCCACGTGAGTGAAGAGGAAGAGGGAATATCAAGGAGGCCCTAAAGAGCTTTGAAATTTTCCAGTGTACTTGAGAACAGTACTGAGGAAAAAAAGACTTGATTTATTTTTTTTATTTCTTTCTTCCTCTCCTCATTTCATCTTGTTTCCATGGTTTTCATTGAGTAGTTGAAAATAAAGTAACTTTTTGAAAAAAATTCTTTAATCAGGCTGAAAATACAGTATCACAATATCAGAACAAAATATAGAAAATATTCAACTTAAGACTTTAAAGTTAGATTTCAACAAAAATTATATATAATTAACTATATAAATTTATAAACTATACACATATATAAATTTTGCCTCTAAAAATGCAAATTTTTTAACATATGAGTACAGGCTGAATTCCTAGGGAATTTTGTACTCGGTATTACAGTACATTTTTTTAGATCTAAGTGCGGAAAACCAATATGGCATAGTTCCAAAATTTTTTCATATATTGAAATTACTTTTAAATTCCTTCTCCAACTTTGCAATATTTTAACTTTACATACTGCATTCAATCCTAACTTCCTGTTCCAAATTGCTCCCTCAATTTATAATTTACTACTCTGGAGACAGTGGTTGACTTTTTATGGGGTGATTATTTTCCAGTTGTTCATTCTTTCAATTCCCTTTTCTGCTCTCCCCTCTAAGTGCCCACAAACTCATGCATGTGTCTTTTCTCATTCACTTGATATGTGGTCTTTACAATGAGGCTGTCTTTCTGTGAAAACAAAATTTTATATCTTGTTAAAAATTCCAGAACTCTGTGTCCCAAATGGGTATACATTTCTGAATACAAGGCCCTAAAGCTGAAAGGCCAGAAGAATAAAATGACTTGTCTGTAATATCCAAAACTATAATAATGCAGTCTTGTGGATTTACTAAGGCTATGATTTACAGTAATGCAAATTTCTGTAAGTAAGGTGTTCATCTCTGCAAGTGTTCTACACCACAGCAAAACAGATTTGTAGTTCACTTAATTATAACTGTATATCTTCACAGCACTTATTAGTCATACCTCGTGTTCACCTTAGGAAGATCATGTTCCAGATACATTTTTAAAATACAGTTGAGAGCTCTGATTATTTTTGCATTTAGCTTGATTTCACTGAGACCTTGGTCTTAAAGGCCCATGCATGTTTTTAAAAAATTATCCTTAGTGGTTCTCATCGTAACATTTTATAAGCTTTCAGAAGAGATGTTTTAAATTGTGACCACTTTCCTCAGCCTTGGTTCATCCCAGACATCCCAATGAAAGCAAACACATTGACTCAGATGAATACGTGTAAATATATCTACGTATCTACCTATATCCATGTATCTTAAGATTTTGCAAGGTAATAATATATTCAGGATGAGGGAGATGCAACTAAAGAAATTTAAACTGGTTGAGTATGTAATTTTTCACAGTAATAAAGATAAAAGGCACAAGGTAATTGAGGGCTGGAAAAAAATTGAGCCAACTGACACAGTTGTATCTTTTACTTTTATTTAAATACCTGCAAAGAGTATTTTCAAGTATATAAAAGATTGTACTCTTTAAGTGAGGAAATTAGGAGAAATACAAATTAATTGGAGTTTTGTTTACTCTAAGTCTTACCAAATCTATGCTCTATGAAAATATTTTTATTGCTAATAAAATACTTATCACTTATTTCCTTCATAAGAAACTAGAAATCTCAGAAAGAACTTCTTCAATTCCATTCTTTATAGACACTTTTGGGGGGCATCCACTTTCTTTTTTCTTAAAAATTAAATAACATAAAATTTCAGTAGTGCAATATTAAATTCTGCATCAGTGCACTCAATTGCATGCTCACCATCCAAAGTCTAGTTTTCTTCCGTTACCTTACACTCAAGCCTGTCTACCCAATTCACCCTCACCCATCCTCCTCCATCTCCACAGAACAAGAGTAACAAACGAACTAACAAAACAAGAAGAAACAAACTCATAAATACAGACAACAGAATGATGGCTTCCACTTCCTTACTGAAAAGAAAATTCCTCCTTGGATTTGAGGACAACTTTAAGTCCTCTGGCAATAATGCCCCCAGGGCATTATTCATCACTCCACTGGTGTCCTGTTTCTTCAGGCCACTCTCTCATTCAATTGTCCTGTTTCTCTTTTTCTTTTAACTTTTCCAGATGCTTACACTTTCTTCAGCATACAATGGATTCATGACTCTAAGAACAAAAGCAAAACCTCCTTGCATGACACACTGACCTTCTCAACTGCCCTTCCTTCCTGCCTTTTTTTTTGTTCTTTTTTTTAAATTTTTGATGCTTTTAATAGTAGTGGTGAATTTTTGCAAACTCATCTTCACCCTGTCCCTGGGGCTTGTGTCCAAAAAAAATAATACCTGGTATTTATTGAGAGCTTACTATGAGCTAAGCTCAGTACTAAGTTCTTACATATATTACCTCTTTTTTATTGTTGTTCAACTACGGTTGTCCCCATTTTCCTCCCTCCACTCTCTTCCACCCCACCAACCCCCACTCCCACACTCAATCCTACCCCTGAGTTGTCTTTGTCCATGGGTCCCTTGTACATGTTCCTTGATGATCTTCTTTCCCCCGTTATCCTAACAAGCACACAAAATATAACCCATCTCCCTTTCTTCATAGCCAGACTCAAAAAGAAAAAAAGAGTCTGAATTTATCATGTAAATTTTCAACAAATGCCTCTGCTTGTTGAAGTCTGTCTCGACCACTCAGAGACAACTGTTTTGTCCAGTATAGCAGGACAGTGCCCTTGAATGCAAAATGCAAGGAACTTGTTTTTGAAGCCTTGTTTCTTGATTTATATTTTTTATTTTCATTTTTCAGCATTGCCCACTATGACCACTTTTCCATGGATTTTGGACTCTCCCTATTTTTGTCTTTGTTTTGTGACATATGCTGAGCAGGCACTATAGATAGTGTTTGATTTCATGAAACTTTTGGAAATACTTGGATTTAGTGTCCCTGTTTTTCTGCTTACTACATGGATTATTTTGGACACATTACCTAACTTCTCTGGACTCAGTTTTTGTTGTTTGAAGTAGATATGGTAATTGCATCCATCTAATAGGGTTGTAAGAGTTATATTTTAAAAACATTTTTAAAAGGCCTATGTATTGTGCTTTCAATAACTGTTAATAACTATTATTAATATTTTTAAACTATGAGGATGCACTTCCCTTTCTTCCTTTCTCTTCCCTTTCCATATCTACTCTTTAATCCTTCCCTTCTTTTTTCTTTGCATACTCTTCTCTTTCCCTTCTCTTCCTTTTCCTCTTTTTTCTTTCTTTTTCTCTGCTCCCCCCCACACCCCACCCCACTTCCCTGTCTTTCCTCTTTTATCTGTCTCCTATCTTTATCTCAATCTGTTTCTTTAGTGCCCTCAGGTGTTTTAATCACTATCATGACTGTAGCTACTGGTAAATCCCAATTCATTTATCCAGTCCACATCTTTCTCAAGTGCTTCAAAATTACATATTGAATTTAAAGCTAAAACTTTCCAGCTAGGGACTTCCTAGGCCCCTCAAAGATGGCATGTTCCAAACGGATGTGAACCTATCTCACCACCTGCCTTACGTCTTCTCCATTGCCCACCTTTCCTTTCTTAGTCATGGATGCCAGTCACTTAGTCCAGGAAATTTAATTTTATTATAACTTAAATCTATCAACTTTTTTGCATGCCCACTCTTACCTCCCTGGTTCATAATGATATTTATTTTTATCTAGATTACTAAAATAACCTACTAGATACAATCTCTCTATTTTTGGTCTTGCACATTTCTATGCCAATATTCAAACTCTTGCCAAGTTGAAACTGAAAGTGCGAATCTGATTTTCTTATATAATATGGTCGTTTAAAATTGTTTTCTATGGAATTTCAGAATCTATAAGACAACAAACAAATTTTCTTAAGGTATGCACATTAATTGCATATTGCTTTTTTTCTATATATTTTATTTTGATGATTATTGTCTATGGTAAGCAATCCTTGCATGATATATTTTAGGCAGTGTTTATTGTGCATTAAAAATAATATCTTTTCTGTAGGTCTTGCATAATGTTCTAAATATTCCAATTAGGTCAAAGTGGTTAATCATGTTGTTCAGATTTTCAACTGTGTTTCTGTTGTTTTTTGGTTTTGTCTGTTTATTGGATCAGTTACTGAGAGAGGTGTGTTAAAATCTTTAATTAAAATTGTGTGTATATGAATTTATCTTTATTTATCTGTTAAATATTTTTTATAATTTGGATCTTTTTATAAATCATATAGAAACTAAAGATTTTTATTGAAATTTACTTTTATCCCTTTATATCTCTATTAATTATTTTTACCTTAAAGTCTTCTTAGTCAGATATTAACTGCCACACATTTGTCTTTTAATTAGTATTTTCTGGTATATCCTATTCCATTCACTTACTTGCATGCTTTTGTGTTCTCATATATTAACCAAGTTTCTTGTAAATAAAATGTAATTTTATCTAATTTTTTAAACTTTGTCTGACCATCTCTGTCTTTTAATTATAGTTTTAGTACTTTTATTTTATTTCATTTTATTTTACAATTACAAGACAGGAAATTTATTTACTCTTTTAAAAACTTTTATTGTATTTTTTCATTGTAATTTCTCCCCCTTTTACCATCCTCCCCCCAACAATCACCACACTGTTGTCCATGTCTATGAGTCCTTTTACCTCTTTGCTTGATTCCCCTATGCCCTAAACTCCCCCCAACCCCCGCCACATAGCTGTCATCCTGCTCTTTATCTGTAAGTGTGTCTCTATTTTGCTTGTTCCTTGAGTTTGTTCATTAGAGTCCACGTACGAGTGAAATCTTGTATTATTTTGTTGCCCTCTGGCTGGCTCATTTCACCAAGTATAATGTTCTCAAGCTCCATCCATGTGGTCGCAAAGGTTAAAATTTTCTTCTTTTTTACAGTTGGGTAGAATTCCATTGTGCAAATATCCCATAGTTGTTTTAAACTCATCTATTGATGGACAGTTGGGCTGCTTTCATATCTCAGTGATTGTACATAATGCTACAATGAGCATAGGGGAACTTACATTCTTTCGAGTCAGTGTTTTGGCTTCCTTCAGATAAAATTTCCAGAAGTGGGATCTCTAAGTCAAAAGGCAGATTCATTTTTAATTTTTTGAGGTATATCCATACTGCTTTCCACAGTGGCTGGACCAGTCTGCATTCCCACCATCAGTGCAGAAGCGATCTCCTTTCTCCACATCCTTGCCACACTTGTTTGTTGATTTATTGATGATGGCCATTCTGACAGGTGTGAGATGATATCTCATTGTGGTTTTGATTTGCATTTCTCTGATGATTAGTGACATTGAGCATCTTTTCATATGTGTATTGGCCATCTGTATGCTCTCTTTGGAGAAATGTTTATTCAGGTCCTTTTCCCATTTTTTAATTTGAATGTTTGTTCTTTTGGTGTTGACTTTTGTCAGTTTTCTATGTTTTGGATTTTAAACCCTCATCAGATATATCTGTAAATATGTTCTCGATTCTGTGGGTTGGTTGTCTTTTTATTTTGTTGATAATTTCCTTTGTTGTCCAAAACATTTTCGCTTGGTGTAGTCCCAGGTATTTATTTTTTTCTGTTGTTTCCCTTTCTAGGGAGATACGTGTGATAAATTTTGCTATGAGCAATGTCCAGGATTTGCTGCCTATGTTTTCTCCTAGGATTTTTATGGTTATTTCTAGGCCTATTATTTAAGTCTTTATACATTTTGAATTTCTCCTTATGTGTGGTGTATACCCACTTCTGATAAAAACTCTCAGCAAAGTGGGAATAAAGGGGATATACCTAAATATAATAAAACCATATATTACAAATCCAGCATCATACTCAATGGGCAAAAACTATAAGCATTCCCTGTTGGAAACCGCCTTGCCTGGTTTCAGGAGCTGTAACCCCCCAGTGCCTAAGGCTGAGTGAGAGACCTCCAGACCAGAAGCCACTAAGGAGACAAGCTTATCTCCCTGGCAGGAGCGTGGCTTCTGCTCTTTGCCTGGCCCCCAATGCTTGGTCAGTTAGCCAATGACGGGTAAGATTTCTCAGAGGAGGATGGACCTAGGACAGGCACGATCACGTGAGAAGGCCCCCAGGGAAGGACTTGGGGGGTTGTGGAAAATGGGGGTGATCGACCCTCACCCCTTGGCTTTGACAAATCCTGAGTCCTCATTCTGCCTTGGAGAAGTCTCAAACCTCTCAGCTGCGTGTCTCCCCTGGCCTGACTCATGCCTGTAAGGATGACAAGGGACAGTGCAGCCCTATGCTGGAAAACGGCGGGATTCCCAGGGTAAACAGACCTGAAACAAAAAGGATATGTAAAATCCTGTGAAACCTGCTTTGCTGAGGATGCTCTTAATTAGTTTATGAAAACCTGGGCAGGAAATGAATTTATCCCCTTAAGCTCTCTAGTTTTTAAGTGATAAGACCCCAACTCAGCTTGAGCCCTTTTAGCTCTTTGAAAGTTATCTACTTGTTTGATCTTCCCTGCCAGACTATAATCAACAAACTTTACCTATATTCCTGTGCAATTTAAAAGCCAATAAAAACCCTGTGAAGGAGAGGATTGGGGAGCTCTCCTTCGAGAGAGTGGCCAGGCCACTCTGAGACACCCTCCCCTTGAGAGGGTAGCCATGCCATCCCTTTTCCTCCACATAGGACTCGGTAGTCCGTGTGAATGTCTCATGTCTCATCCATGATGCTGCGGACACTGCGGGTCTGGTGTCTGCATCAATTCCCTTTAAGACTGGGAACAAGGGATGTCTGCTTTCAGCTCTTCTTCAGCATCAGACAACAAGAAGAAATAAAGGACATCCAGATTGGAAAGGAAGAAATAAAATGGTCTTTATTTACAGATGACATGATACTGTACATAGAGAACCCCAAAGATTCCACCAAGAAACTACTAGAACTGATATGTGAATTCAGCAAAGAAGCAGTATATAAAATTAATATCCAGAAATTGGTTGCATTTTTATATGCCAGTAATGAAGTAACAGAAAAGGAAATTAAGAAAGCAAGCCCATTCACAATTGCTGCAAAAAGAATGCGTATGAGTAAATCTAACCAAGGATGTAAAAGACTCGTATTGGAAAAGTATAAGACACTGAAGAAAGAAAGTGAAGAAGATACAAACAAGTGAAAGCACATATTGTGTTCAAGGATAGGAAGAGTTAACATCATTAAAATGTCCGTACTACTCAAAGTGGATTACAGATTCAACACAATTCCTATCAAGATTTCAATGATGTATTTCACAGGACTAGAACAAATACATTCATAACTTGGTACTTGTTGAGTTCAGAACTCATCAAATCTGTAATTATCACATTTGGATGAGAAAAAATGTTTCAGCACTTGTCACTTGCTCAGGACTCATCATACTTGCTAGAACATGTATGAATCACAACACTACGCTGCAAGAGAAAATGTTTCATCAGTGCTCACTTGCTTGTTACTCATTGGTTTTGACACCTGTTATGAGTTCCAGAAAGAATTAATGGCAAGTATTGAGGTACCACTGCAGTTCAAAAATTTATATGGGCCTACAAAAAGTCCCACATAGCAACAACAATCCTGAAAAAAGAAGAAAAAAGTTGGAGGACTCAAACTTCCTAATACCAAACTATAATGTAAGCCCATAGTAATCAAAACAGCATGGTACTGGCATAAAAACAGACACATAGATCAATGGGACAGAATAGAGAGCCCAGAAATAAACCCACACCTTCATAGTTAATTAACATTTGACAGAGGAGGCAAGCACATACAATGTGTGAAAGAGAGTTTATTTAGTAAATGGTGTTGTGAAAATTGAACAGATATGTGCAAAAAGATGAAACTAGACTATTCTTATACCACACACAAGTTTTAGTACTGTTAGATTTTACATATTTACTAATATATTTGTGTCTATTATCATGCTATATATTTTCTATTTCTTTCATGAACATTTTGTTTTTATTTCTCTTTTCTCCCTTATGAATGAAGAGTTTTAGTTATACTTATATTAATTGTATTTAATTAATTATATATTGTTTCTTTCTTGTATATATTTTTGGTGCTTATTATTAAGATTTCAGTATGTATTCTTGATTAATAAAGTGTATCAAAGTTAGTGCTACTGGCATTTCCTAAACAATGCTAAAACCATGCAACACTCTCTTTTAGTCCCCTCTTACCCTTTGTACTATTGTTATCACATTTTTCTTCTTATGTTGTATATCCACAAGACAAAAGTAATATTGTTGTGTTAAGCAGTCAGTATTTTTCCTATGCATCAACTTGGTCACCTCTTCTAGTGCCCTTCATTCATTCCTTCAGTTTCACCTTTTCATCTGGAGTCATTTTTCTTTCCACCTGAGAGACATCTAATGTATATTTAATATTTTACCCAATTATCTCAGCTGGAGACTAATTCTCTTTTTTCCTTTGTCAAAAAATATTTGTATTTCGTCCTTATCTTAGAAGGGTATTTTCACTGGGTTAAATCTCAGATGGGATTAAAAAAATCTTTGAGAGCTCAGCACCTTTACCAATGACTCCAATATTTCTATAAGTCTGCTATCAGTTTTATTGTTACTGCTCTCACAATTTATTTTAGTCTCTGGATTTAAACAGCTTGACCTTGATGTGGTTAGTTGGTCTTCATTTTATTTATCTTGCTTATGTCTCATTGATCTTCTTAAATATGTGATTTAATACTCTATCAGTTTTGGAAAATTCTTGGTTATTATCTGTTCAAAGATTACTTTTGCCATAATCTCTCTGGCATCTCATTTGGGTGGTCTAGTTAGAAATATATTAGACCTTTGCTCTGTCCCTTATGTCTCTTATACACTATTTGGTCTTCCAATGCATTTTTCTTTCTATGTTTCACTTTCAAATTTTTTTATTGACCTGATTTTTATTTCACTAATCCTGTCTTTTCTGTCTAGTTTATTGTTAACCTCATTCAGGGAGCCTTAAATTTTAGGTATTTTGCTTGTTCAATTTTTAAATGCCTTCTTGATACTTAATAGATCAATTCCTAATATAAAAAATTCATCTTTTCATCATTTTCAATCTTTTCCTTAACTATAATATATAATTATATAATGATTATAATATATAATTATTATAATATATTAACATTAGTTATTTTAATGTTTTTCTGGGATAACCCCACTGTCCGGATCATTTGTTCACATGTTTCCCTTGCTCATTTTTTGTCTGGATGACGGCGGCAGCTTTCTGCTTCTTCACATCAGTCGTGTGTAAAACCATTGTGAAGGTTTCAGCTCTTTATTTGCCAACAGGGAGGGTTTCTCCACGAGAGGCTAATTACTTCGATCTAATCCAGGACAGAGCAATATCAAATCTGGGTTCCAATTTTGGTTAAGACTCAGTTCACTTCTAGTTCATTCTTGTTCCTTGGACATGACCCTTATGAGCTTTTGATTAAAATCCTGGTAGATTTTTGCTTTATTTTTCCTAAAAAAACTGTGGGGTTTTAGCTTTAGTGTTTTGTCCCAGAAAGCATCAAAAGGTCAGATGTGCATACATAATTAGACTCCTCCCTTATCAGTTATTTGTCTAACAAATATAGCCAGTTAGAAAAGATTTCACTCTTCCCTTTGGGCATACCCCCATCCTTGTCCATTTTCCCATGTAAATTTGACTTATGTGAAAAACTGGCCACTTGCCTGTGGCTTTTTTGGTTTCCAAACAATCACACTGGCTCTGCAGGCCCATCAAACATTCCACTGGTTTCTCGTTACTACAGCGCAGTCACTTTGTGTGATCCCGCTCTGATCCTGGGAATTAAATAATACTAGAGAAGAAAACTGAGGGTGATTATCAGGTCACTTAAGAAAGACTTAACCCTCTGGTATTTTAGCTTATCTAATCTTTATTGCTTCCTCAACACTGCAATGTCTTGAAAAAAGTGACTTTTAAAAATTTCCTGTTTTACTTGTTGCAGTGTGAGCATTGGCCTTCAACAATTTATTAGATTCTATTCAGAAGCGTAAGTTACCCGGACTTAACTGGAGCTTGTCTGGTCTACACTGTAAGGTTCTGTGCTTATCTTCTTCATACTGCTCTCCTCACTTGATAATAATGATCCTTTTTGTATATACAGTATATATATGTGAGTGTGCAGGGAGTAGGAGATATTGGTTGTACTTACCTGTTGTGTTTATTTGTCTCGGTCTCTCGATTGTAGGGTTTCTAAAGTCAGTGTGATACATGGAAGGTGAAGAATACACTAGGAATGAATCAATGATTCTAAGACACGGATTATTGTAAGTTTAGATTCATGTTTCACACTTGTGCATCGTTCAGTCTCTATGGTCCCAAAACAACTGATACAAGCCCTTATCAGCTGTTGTCTAAAATATTTAAAATAGCTTGTAGTAAAAGTTTCTCCATTCTCTTCATATAAATGTATAACTTAATGGCAAAGATGCAGTTTTGACCATGACAAGTTTGTTAGCTTAGCCTACTAACTCTAACACTTCCATTTCTTGGTGTGTCTTACAGAGTTTAATTTTTATTTATTAGTAGGTGTTTTTATTTTCAGTAGGCACTTAATGTTATATGTAAAGTGATTGCTAAATTTACTGTATTCCTAAATTTTCAAATTAATTCTAATAGCCAATGGGATAACACTTATTATGTAGAGTACCCTATTATGATGTCATTTGTAGTTCTAAAGTACAAACTACTGTTTTCCATCTTCAAAGTCGATGCCCCCTTTCATCTCTTTAACCTGTGGCAAAAGTGGGGAAAACAATGACAATACTCAATATTTTATTTGCCTGTATATAATGTTAAAAGTGCAGATTTATCTTGATTTAAATCAAATATAAGAAGTACCTGTCTAGTGTTAACACCTAAGTAAGGCTTTGTTCTAAGTTTTTTCCCCATAATGTATGAGTCCTCATTAGCCAGTTCTTTTTCACGCTTTTCTTTCTCATTTAGAAATTCTCTGACTGCCCGAACAATGTGTTAATGAAATTTCACTGTTCTTTACAGTTTATTTTCAGGCAAGGCACTACTACAACTTTTTGTAACATTTTTTCTGAATCTAATTAAAATTTAGTGTATCAATTTTAATTTTTATAGATCAGATGTCTGAGGTCTATAAGGAGGAATAAAATTTCATCTTAAAACTTGAATGGAAACTTTTGCTGTATTATGTAAATTTGCATATGAAACTTCTTAAAATTTTCTCATGAATTGGAAGTAATTGGTGGATTGTTTTTAGCTTTATATCCCACATGTAACTCAAATTATACCTAGCTTATTTTTTTTAAACTAAAGCCGTTCTGTTAATTTAAGTAACAAAAATTCATCGCTAGTTATTTAGGAGCTTGTGAGTAATAATAAGATATTTCATTAGAGAATATATAATGATAGATCAGATCAAGAGTCAAGTTCCAGTGACTTTCTGTAAATCTTTCTTTCTTCTTATTCCACTATTACCTTATTTTGAAGTAAGTTATTTATTAATAGTCTATAAAGTATGACTTTAATATTTAATATAAATAAATGTGTTTTTCAAATGAATGATACAAGTTAATAAAATGGGAAACAGCAAACTATTTCAAATAACATAATAATTGTAACTTGGTTTTTCATTGATATATTGTATTTTCATTATCATTAAATTCAAATGTTATCTAATTTTCTTTCTGTTTTTTTATTTTGTCCATGGATGATAGGAAAACATATCGTTTATTCTTATAGATATGGCTTTTCTGGTAAAAATTCTTCATTGCTTTTTTTAAATATCAGTGTTATTATTTTAAAGTTCTTGTCTGATAACCCTTATATCCCAGTCAGCGATAAAGTCTGTCTTTATTATCCTTTTCTGACTGATCCTGTTTACTGATCTACCAAAGAACTTTTGATTAATGCCAGACATTACACATAAAAGATTGTAGTATCTATGTATCAAAATTTTCTTTCTCCAGATAAAATTCACTTTATTCCAATATAGGCACCTGTAGTAGGTAGATTACCTCAACCCAATCAGTGACTAAGCTGTCTTAAGGTGAGTTTGCAGTTTTTGTAAATATAAAGTATGTCTGCTCCATACACATGCCTGTGTTTCTTCAGATCTCCTCTTGCTGGTCCTAAATCTTACTGGTCCTCAGTATTTGAGATTGCTGAAACTCTTCTCTGTGTTTCAGCTGCTTTCCATTCTGCCGATAGTTTGTTTTTGATCAGTTTTAGAATCAACTGTCACAGAGCAAACTGTCAAATATTAGGCTAAACTTTTTGCACCTGTTTCCTTAAGAATCTTGATTTTTCAAGAACTTTCTAGATCTTTCTATTCCTACTTCCCATTTTTTCTTAGTCTAGCTCTTTGAGATGCTGATAGGTCTCTGGTTTCCATCCTCGTAGCAGTTGTCTGCTTGCTGCCTGGTTCCTCAGGCACTGCACCAAGAATGACCAGGTGAATGCTGGAAGGGGAAAAGCAGTCAGGAGAATGTTAGGCTAACTCTCAGTTGGTTTCTTTGTCTTGGGACATTGTCTTCTCAAATGTTTACTGCCTCAGCAGCTCTTAACTATCTTACCTGCCTTTTTTTAAAAAAATTAAATTTATTGAACTGACATTTGTTAATAAGATTTTGTAGGTTTCAAATGTACATTTTTGTGATACATGTCCTGTGCCTTGCATTGTGTACACACCACCCAAAGTCAAATAATTTTCGATCACCATGTATTTGACCCTTTTTATCCCTTACAACCGACCCCACCTACCCTTCCCTCTGGTAGCTACCATACTATTGTCTGTGTCTATGAGTTTCAGTGTTATATCCCACATATGGATGAAGTTATATGGTTCTCAGCTTTTTTTGACTAATTTATTTTGCTTAGTGTAATATTCTTAGTATCCATCCATGTTGTCGCAAAAGTCAGTATTTCCTCTTTTCTTATGGCTGAGCAGTATTTCACTGTGTGTATGCACCACATCTTCGTTATCCAACAATCAAAGGACACTTTGATTGTTTCCATGTCTTGCCCACCATGAATAAGACTGCAGTGAACATAAGGGTGCATATATCTTTATGAATAATGTTTATAAATTTAGGGGATAGATACCCAGAAAGAGGGATTGCTGGGTCATATCGTCATTTCATCCT
This sequence comes from Trachops cirrhosus, assembly GCA_028533065.1. NCBI lineage: Eukaryota > Metazoa > Chordata > Mammalia > Chiroptera > Phyllostomidae > Trachops > Trachops cirrhosus. The sequence continues at coordinate 82,341,193 of CM052538.1, forward strand.
TAATTTTTTGGAGCCTCCATGCTGTTTTCCATACGGGTTGTACCAGTTTACATTCTCACCAGCAGTGAATGAGGTTTCTTTTTTCTACATGAGCTCTCAAACACTTGTTATTTCTTGTCATGTTAATAGCCATTTTTGCATGTTTAAGGAGGTGTCTTATTGTATTTGTGTATGCATTTCCCTTATAGCTAGTGAAGTTGAGCATCTTTTCATATATCTGCTGACCATTTGTATGTCTTCTTGGGAGAAGTGTCTTTCAGGTCTTCTGCCCATTTTTTAATTGGCTTGTTTATTTATTTGGTGTTGAGTTGTATGAATTCTTCATATATTTTGGATATAAACTCCCCATTGGACCTGTTGTTTGAAAATATGTTTTTATTTGGTGGTTGCCTTTTGTTTTGTCAATGGTTTCTTTTGCTCTACAGAAGCTTTTTGATATAGTCCTATTCATTTATTTTGAGCCTTATTTCCCTTCCCTTTTGGGTCAAATCCATAAAATCTTCTCTAAGACCAAGCTCCATAAGTTTAATACCTATGTTTTCTTCTATGTAATTGTTTCAGAACCCCTTCAGTAAACAGTGTTGGGAAAATTGGAAAGCTACATGCAAACAGATGAATTTAGGTTACCTGCCTTTTCTACCTGTTTCCTGTGTTTTGTGTGTGTGTGTGTGTATGTGTGTGTGTGTGTGTGCAATAAGCCATTTCATCATGGTGGAAAACATACCTGTGAGTGTGTTTAGTTTAAAGGAAATATGATCATATTTGGTATATTTTCCAGGAACAGGCTTTTCTTCATTTAATATTTTAAAGAATCTTTTCATGACTAAATCTGGATGGATATACTGGTAGATAAATACCTTTTTTTATTCTAAGTTACTTATGGAATAGTATAATTACAGTACTAAAATGAGTCATTTGTCTGTTGTTAGATATTTAGGCCGTTTTTTATTTTTTAAAAACAGTTACAAATGATGCTTCATCAGCCCTGAATATTGTGTTTATATGAATCTGTAGGAGATAATGAGAAATAAAATTACTTGATTAGAGGATATATACATTTGAAAATTTTGATAGATACAAACAAATTATTCTCTATAAATAATTTATTACTTCACCTATTTTGCCACATTCCATTAATAGCAAAAATCAATCCATTTTGATATTTTACTATATTCAAATCCATTGAGATTTTGCAAATACGAGGAAATGTTTCTTTTGTATTTTTTGTTTAGTAGTTTCCTAATTACCAGTGAAGTGGGTATAACATCCATTTATTTGTCTGTTAACCATTTGTATTTCTTCTTCTGAATATGACCTTTATAGACTTTTCCAAATTTTTCAATATGTCATATTTTTCAAGCTGGCTTGTGGCTTATTTACATATTTCATATATTATCTTTTTGCTTATTATTCATATTGCAAATATTTTCTTCTTATCTATTCTCTTAATTTTTTCTGGTATCTCAGAGTATCTCATTGTCATTCATCAATAGTTTTGATTGGTAGTTTATAAATTTCCTTCAATACAGTTAAAACTTATGGCCTATATGATTGCTTCTTTTTTACTTACAAATTATTGGGATTTTTATGTGCATGTCTCAATGTAGTTTTAACTTCAATGAACGTTCAATGATTGTTATAATTTATTTTTTTCTGTTTGTTGAGGATTAAGCTTCTTTCTTCTTTCCACATTCATCCCTACTTCTCATTCAGCTCCTCCTTCTCTCTTCCAGATATTTGCCTCCCTTTACCTCCCGCTGCCACAAACCCTTTCTGTGAATATATGTGCATGTTTTTAATGTTTTGATTTCTGTCTGATTTGGGGAGATAATGTGAAGCTTCCAATTATGAGATCAGACTTTTACATTTCTCCTTACATTTCTAGCATTTTATTCTGTTGCATGTATTTTGAAACACTATTATTAGTTAAATGTAAGTTAATATAGTTTATATTTGTTGACTTGGTCTTTTAGAAAGATGAAGTATGACTTTTTAATTTAATGCCTGCTGCCTTAAATATGTCTGAAAATAATATTACCTTCCTATATTTTTCTATTATTTTTCCTCTTTTTATGGTTTATTTTTAAGAGGTGCTTCATGTAAATAACATTTACCTGATTTAATTTTTAAATATAATCTGAAATGTATATACCAAGAAAGGCTGTGTTAACAAATGATTCCCATGTTTCATTAGTTTAAGAAAACATAGCTTGTATCTTATACATTTTAGATGTCCACAAATGTTGCAGAGGATCACTTCTCATTGTAATTTTTCAGGGACCCAGAATAAAAGGTCCCCCACCATTTAAAGCACTGCCAGTCATTGTGTCAGAGAAAAAATAATGTTCTGGAGAGTTACATCAGCCGCTGAATGCTTAGTAAACATCACTTCCATTTAAGGCTCACTGACAAGAAGTAATCATGATTCAAGTAACTCAAGGTGGGACCAGAGTGTTTTGGGTTCAAAGTCCATGTGCCCAGCACCTCAAAATGTCAGAGTTTATAGTAAGGAAAGGTTTATTAGTCAGGAAGGTACCCACTGAGAAGATGGGGGTTCTAATATTTAAATCTATTTCAAGAAAATACAGAGTTCAGGCTTTTTTATGCCAAAGGAAGGGTGAAAGGGAGGGGATGTTTTTATAAAATCTCAAGCTTTAAGCAGAATTCATGTTATGGTTAGCATGTCTAAAGTAGGAGCTACAGGTATTAAAATGCCTAAAGGCCATGGGAACGATCCAGGTGGAATAAGATGCAGTCAGAGAGAGATTTAGCATTTCACTCTCTTATGGGATAAGGCAAGTAAGGAAATCTTGTATGTTTTGGGGAGGCAGAGAACCGAAAAGTGTTAGGTTAGTTATGTAAATGCTTACCAGAGAGGATCTCTGCTTTTATTTGTTTATTTATTTATTTTATTGTTGGTCTGTTACAATTGTCCCAATTCCTCCTCCCTCAGTTGCTCTCTCCTGCCTCACTCACCCCACTCCCCACAATAAATCCCCACCCTGTTGTCCATGTCCCTGTCCACGGATCATTTATACTTGTTCTTTAACTATGCCTTTCCCCTTCTTTCCTCCCTGAGCCCTCTCTCCACTCCCTCCTGGTCCCTGTCATTTGTTCCTTGTTTCCTTGCCTCTGACTCCATTTTGCTCATTTGTTTGTTTTGTTCATTAGTTCTCTGTTAAAGGTGAAATCATATGGTATTTGTCTTTCGCCGCCTGGCTTATTTCACTTAGCACAGCGCTCTCTAGCTCTATCCACGCTGTTGCAAAGGGTAGGAGCTCCTTTTTTCTTTCTCCTGCATAGTATTCTATTGCATAAATGTACTGCAAGTTTTTGAACCACTCTTTTACTGATGGGCACTTAGATGGTTTCCAGCACTTGGTTATTGTAAATTACACTGCTATGAACACTGGGCTGCATAGGTTTTTTTTGAATTGGTGTTTCAGGGTTCTTAGGGTATAATCCTAGCAGTGGAATTTTTGGGTCAAAAGGCAGTTCCATTTTAGTTTTTTTGAGGAAATTCTATACCATTTTCCACAGTGGCTGCTCCAATCTACATTCACACCAATAGTGCATTAGGGTTCTCTTTTCTCCGCATTCTCGCCAGCACTTCTTGTTTATTGATTTGTTAATGATCTCCAAAATATAAAAAACTCATATCACTCATTGCTAGGGAGACAAACGATCCAATTATAAAATGGGCAAAGGACCTGAACAGACCCTTCTCCAAGGACATTCAAAGGGCCCATGGGCATACAAAAGGGTGCTTAGCCTCACTAGCCATCAGAGAGATGCAAATTAAAACCATAATGAGATACGACCTCACACAGGATCTCTGTTTTTATTAGAAAATTTAGCTCATTCACTTTGGCATTGATTAATGATATTTATGGTGCTGGCCATGTAGCTTTATTTTATGTTTTTTCAGCAAATTATCTCATACTTTGTTCTTACCTTTCTATTTCCTATTTGATTAAATTGGGCTTGGTAATAATAATGATACTAATAATTACTGGCAAAAGAAAGGTTGAGAATTTAGATTTTGAAAAGTAATTTGCAATTCAAGTTCTTGAACTATAATAGTGCGCATTATTTAGCTTAGAAAGTAATTACATATAAGATAGGCAAAAGGAACTATAGCTTATAAGTTGGAAATGTCTAAACAATGAGTTTGAAAAAGACTTTTAAGTACTTTTAGTTATTAATATTGCTAGAAAAGTAATTTTTAGGTTAACATTAATATCATAATATTTAGATGTATTTATATCTGTCATGTGTTTTGAAAGTACCATAAAAATATGTGCTCAATAAATATTTGTTGAGAAATTAATACTTACTTGAATAACACTTGCATTTTTTACTTATAATAACTTCTTATTAATAGCTTAAAAATCGATAATATCAATTCAGTTTTTACTTCTTTCAAATATAATAGTTATGCTTCAAGATGGTTGTTGATAGGAAGAAGGCAGATAAATGTGCTTTAATATAGTTACTCAAACTTTATAATATTTAAGAGGAAATAACTCAAGTTGTTTAGAACTTATAATACTGTATGCATAAATTTCAATTGGTTCAGAAACCCTACTACTTAACCTATATTTTAACTTGTTTACTGTCTAATATGTAATGGGTTTAACTAATGTTAAGGAAGATGAATTATGTAAGGAAGCCTAGGAGGTAACTTCCAACTGGTTTTAAAGTGTGACTCTACTTTAGTAAACTTACCATCACTCAGGCCCTGACTTTCAGCTCTTCTATTTCAGAAATTCTGCTTTCTAGTACAACAATGGTGTACAAAATTTATAAACAGACTCATGTTAAACCAGCTCAGGAGACTGATATATAAAACTAAAATGTAAATTTATAATAAGAACTATAATTGCTAAATGTACCAAGTAATGATAGCTACCTGAAAAGCCTAATTACAATCAAGGAGCCAGTCTACAAATTTACAATAAGAAATGTAGCTCTCTAAGGGACCAGACACTTGAATCTTCTTCTAGTAAGCACATTTTCTCCTTGTGTGCCATGTGAGAAACTACATTATATTTGAAAGGTGGTTTGATAAGCATCTAATCAGAGGTAGATAAATTAGTTTATGTGACTTGAAGTTCGATAGCCTCAAATTAAAATATGTCTCAAGGACCATGAGGATATCTTATTAATTTTTGTGTCCTGATTATGTGGAACATGCTAGAGGCTTAAAGAAAAGTTAGTTGAATATTACTATAAAGAATATGTATTCCAGATGTTAAGAAGTATTTCATTTGCTGCATTGAATATTTTGCTGTAAAAGGTATATTATTGCTAACAATGACAGCAAAGGGAAAATATCTATAAAAATAGCAACTAGTTACTTTTACATAAAAACCTATTAAAATGAACATAAATATCTAAATAAGGACTTCCCATTGTACAATTCCGGGGGTACCACTTAGATATACAGTAGTACTAACCTGTTGTTAGCTTTTTTTACACTTGGAAATGAGTAATAAGAAATGTAAATGGATTGTTCAAAATATGTGCAACTATTATTATAGACTAGGTGCTGAAATTATATTTTGACAAAAGACGACTCCTTTTTCCCACTTTTCCCTGGGTCATTCATACATGTTCTTTGACTAAACCCTTCTCCTTCTTTCCACCATAGAATAAACAAGACTAAAAAATAACTCATTAGAGCAATATCAGTGTACAGTTTATTTTTAATATATTTTTAAAACATTTTATTTATTTTTAGAGAGAGGGCAAGGGAAGGAGAAAGAGAAGGAGAGAAACATCAATGTGTGGTTGCCTCTCACGGGCCCCTCTGTGTTCCTCCTGGGGACTGCGCCTGCAACCCAGGCATGCGTCCTGACTGGGAATCGAACTAGTGACCCTTTGCTTTGCAATCTGGTGCTCAATCTATTGAGCCACACCAGCCAGGGCTTCTTTTTTATATTTTATTTAATCTTTCTTGTATTTTGTTCCATTACCATTTAGTCCCCTTCTATCTTCCCCCAACAGCAATCACCACACTATTGTCCCTGCCTATGAGTCCTTTATCCTCTTTGCTCAATCCCTCTACCCGCTTACCTCTAACCTCCAATACCTGTCGGCTACTCTCCATCTATGAGTCTGTCTCTGTTTCGCTTGTTAGTTTAGTTTGTTCATTAAATTTCACAAATGAGGGAAATCATGGGGTATGTGTCTTTCTCTGACTGGATTATTTCACTTAGTATAATGTTCTCAAGGTCCTTCCATACTGTTGCAAAGGGTAAAATTTTCCTCTTTTTTACAGCTGAGTAGAATTCCACTGTGTTAATGTCCCAGAGTTGTTTTACCCACTCATCTGTTGATGCACACTTGGGCTGCTTCCATATCTTAACAATGGTAAATAATGCTGCAATGAATATATGGGTGCTTACGTTCTTTCAAATTAGTGTTTTGGGTTCCTTCAGATATAATTCCAGAAGTGGGACCACTGGGTCAAAAGGCAGATCTATTTTTAATTTTTTGAGGTATCTCCATGCTGCTTTCCACAGTGGCCGCTCCAGTCTGCATTCCCACCAACAGTGTACAAGGGTTTCCCTTTCTCCACAACCTCACCAGCACTTGTTGCTTGTTGATTTATTGATGATAGCCATTCTGACAGATATGAAATGATATCTCATTGTGGTTTTAATTTGCATTTCTCTGATGATTAGAGACTTCAAACATCTTTTCATATGTCTGTTGGCCATCTGGATGTCCTCTTTGGAGAAATGTCTATTCAGGTCCTTTGAATGTTTTTTAATTGGGTTGTTTGTTTCTTTGGTGTTAAGATTTGTAAGTACTTTATAAATTTTGGATATTAATCTTTTATCAGATGTACAGGTGAATATGTTCTCCCATTCTGTTGGTTGTATTTTTATTTTATTGATGATTTCCTTTGCTGTGCAAAAACATTTTAGTTTGATGTAGTTCCCCGCATTTGTTTATTTTTTCTTTTGTTTCCCTTGCCTGGGAACAAATATCCAATAAAAAATTTCTACAACCAATGTCTGAGATTTTGAGCCTATATTTTCTTTTAGGATTTTTTTTGGCTGCAGGTCTAACATTTAAGTCTTTGATGAATTTTGGATTTATTCATGTGTGTGGTGTAAGAAGGTGGTCTTATTTCATTTTTCTGCAGGTATCTGTCCAGTTTTCACAATACCATTTATTGAAGAAACTGTCTTTAGTCCATTGTATATGCTGGCTTCCTCTGTAGAATACTCTGTTCCATTGACCTATGTGTCTGTTTTTATGCCAGAACCAGGCTGCTTTGATTACTATGGCCTTGTAATATAGTTTGATAACAGGTAGTATGATTCCTCCAACTTCGTTTTCCTTTCTTAGGATCATTGTTGCTATGCAGGGCCTTTTGTGGTTCCATATAAATTTTTGAAATATTTGTTCTAGTTCTGTGAAATACATCATTGGAACCTTGATAGGAATTGTGTAGAATCTATGGATTGCTTTGGGTAGTATGGACATTTTAATGATGCTAATACTTCCTATGCATGAATATGGTATATGCTTCCATTTGTTTGTATCTTCTTCAGTTTCTTTCTTCAGTGTCTTATAATTTTTGAATACAGGTCTTTTACATCCTTGGTTAGTTTTATTTCTAAGTATTTTATTGTTTTTGAAGCAATTATGAATGTGATTGTTTTCTTAAATTCCCTTTCTGTTAGTTCATTATTAGCATGTGAAATGCAACTGATTTCTGGATATTAATTTTGTGTCCTGGTACTTTACTGAATTCATTGATCAGTTCTCATAGTTTCTTGGTGGAATCTTTGGGGTTCTCTATATATAGTATCATGTTACCTGCAAATACAGACAATTTTACTTCTTCCTTTCCAATTTGGATGCCTTTTATTTCTTCTTCTTGTCTAAATGCTGTGGCTAGGACTTCCAGTGCTATGTTAATAAGAAAGGTGAAAGCAGACACCCTTGTCTTGTTCCTGATCTTAGGGGGAACACTTGTAGTTTTGCCTATTGAGCATGATGCTGGCAGTGGATGCATCATATGTGGCCTTTATTATGTTTAGGTATGTTCTTTCTAATCCCAATTTACTGAGAGATTTGATCATAAATGAGTGATGGATTTTATCAAAACCTTTTTCTGCATCTATTGATATGATCATGTGGTTTTTATCCTTCATTTGGTTTATGTGGTGAATCACCCTTATGGCTCTGTGAATGTTGTATTACCATCCTTCATTTCTGGAATAAATCCCACATGATCATGGTGTATTATCTTTTTGATGTATTGCTGTATTTGGTTTGCTAATATTTTGTTGAGGATTTTTGTGTCTATGTTCTTCAAGAATATTGGCCTATAATTTTCTTTCTTTGTATTTTTTTGATGTCAGTTGTTATTTCCTCTTTCATTTCTGATTTTATTGATTTAGCTCCTGTCTCTTCTTTCTTGATGAGTCTAGTTAAAGGTTTGCCAATCTTGTTTATCTTTTAAACAACCAGCTCTTGGATTCATTGATCTTTTGTATTGTTATTTTAGACTCAATTTCATTTATTTCTGCTCTGATCATTATTATTTCCTGCCTTCTACTCACTTAGGGTTTTGTTTGTTGTTCATTTTCTAGTTCCTTTAAGTGTGAAATTGGATTGTTTATTTGATGTTTTTCTTTTTTTTTTTTTTTTTGTAATGCTATGAATTTCCCTCTTGGGATTTCTTTCACAGTGTCCCACAGATTTAAGATTGCTGTGTCCATGTGTTCATTTGTTTCAAAATGTCTTTTGATTGCTTTCTTGATCTCGTTGTTAACCCATTCTTTGTTTGATAACATGTTATTTAGCTTCCATGTTTTTGTGTGTTTTTCACTGTTCTTGTGATTGATCTCTAGTTTCATAGCATTGTGGTGAGAGAAGATGCTTGATATGATTTCAATCTTCTTAAATGTATTAAGACTTGTTTTGTGTCCTAAAATATAGTCTATCCTAGAAAATGTTCCATGTGCACTTGGAAAGTATGTATATTCTCCTGCTTTGGGGCGAAATGATGTGAAGATATTAATTAAATCCATTTGATCTAATGTGTCATTTAAAGCCACTGTCTCCTTGATTTTCTGCCTGGAAGTCTATCCAATAAGTGTTAAAATCCTGACCTATGACTATAATTCTGTCAATCTCTCCCTTTATGTCTATCAAGATTTGCTTTACATATTTAGGTGCTCCTATGTTGGGTGCATAAATATTTACTAGGGTTATATAGCCTCTTGTTGGATTGTTCTCTTTATCATTTTGTACTGTCCTTCTTTGTCTCTTACTATAGCCTTTGTTTTAAAGTTTATTTTTTTCAGATATAAGTACTGCTACCTCAGCTTTTTTCCATTTGCATGAAAGGACTTTTTCTAGTCCCTTTATTTTCAGTTCTGTGTGTATCTTTTGATATGAGATGTGTTTCTTGACAGCAGTATATATATGGATCCTATTTTCTTATCCATTCAGCTACCCTATGTCTTTTAATGGGAACATTTAAACCATTCACATTTAAGGTGATTACTGATAGATAATCACTACATACGTAGTGCTATTTTATTGTTAGACTGCTTTCCTCCATTTTTTTCCCTCTCTATTCTTCTTCTTCTCCTTTCTTCTTTCTTCTTCAACAAGCCCTTTAACATTTGTTGCAGTACTGGTTTGGTGTTAACAAACTCCTTTAGCATTTTCTTGTCTGGAAAGTTCCTTATTTCTCCTTTGATTTTAAATGATAGCCTTGCTGGGTAAAGTAGCCTTGGTTATAAGTACTTGCTTTTCATTACCTTGAATTTTTCATGTTATTCCCTTCTGTCCTAAAATGTTTCTCTTTAAAAATCAGATGACAGTCTAATTGGAGCTCTCTTCTGGGTAACTACTTGCTTTTCTCTTGCAGCTTTTAGGATTCTCTCCTTGTCTTTAGGCCTTGTCATTTTGATTATGATATGTCTTGGTATAAGCCTCTTTGGGTCCAACTTGTTTGGGACTCTGACCTTTGTGCATTTGTGTGACTTTTTCCTTCAGCAGATTAGGGAAGTATTCAGTCATTATTTTTTCAAATAGGTTCTTGATCCCTTGGTCACTCTCTTCTCCTTCTGGAATTCCCATGAAGTGGATATTGTTATACTTCATGTTATCCAAAATATTTCTTAAGCTCTCCTCATTTTTTAAAAATGCTTTTTTCTTTTTGCTGCTCTGAGTGTTTTGTTCTACCTTATCTTCAAAAACACTGATTTGATCTTCTGCTTCATCTAACCTACTGTTTATTCATTCCACTATTTATTTCAGATGTTGTATTTTTTATTTATGACTGATCCTTTTTATATGGTTTCTATGTCTTTTTTCCTGCTATTGAATATTATAATCATTACTGTAAACTCTCTCCCTGATAAATTGCTTGCCTCCACTTCATCTAGTTGTTCTGGATAATTCTCTTGTTCTCTCATTTGGGGTTTGTTTTTTGTCTTCCCATTTTGGCAGCTTCTGTGTATTTTTCACCTTGGTTGTTAAATTGATCAAACATCAAATTAATTAGTTGTTAATCTAATCAATCGGTAATTAGCAGCCTATCTTAAGTACCACATGGTGAGGCAGATTAATTCCTGCTGGGCTATTGCTTCCCCTCAGGCTGATGCTACTCAGATAGGAGTGCTCTCCCTAAAAAGATGGCCACCTCAGTATGGGGAATGACTCAGCTTGGGATTCTGGTAGCTATTCCTTCAGTTCTCTCCCCTGAGCCACCATCTACAGACTCTCCTCAAGAATCTCTAGCCTACTCTGCCCTCCTTTTGCTGGATCTCAGGGTAAGTGACTGCAAATGGAATTTTGTGCATTGTCCCTTCAAGACACTCTCTGTGTCTCTAGCTCTCTCTCCCTGACAGACAGTAACCCTGCTGCTTTTGACAGCTGGTTCCTTTCTGGCTCTGGTGCTGTAAGCTGAGGAGGCCAACTTGGGGTTTATGCCCTACATCTCTTAGGGGGAACTCCCTGGCTGCTAAAATATCCCTCAAAAACTTTAGCTGCCACCTGTGGGAGTCCAGACAACCCTCTCATGCCTCCTCTCCACTGTCTACCAGTCTGGTTTTGGTGAAGTGGTTTCTTCGGTCTCCTTGGTTATAAAGCTTTTTTTCCAGCTACTGTTCAGTTGGTTATTCTGAATGATTTCTCTTCAATTTAGTTGTAATTCCAAATTGGTTCTTAGAGGAGTTTAGTGTAGCTAAACTTACTTTAGTGTAGTTTAGCTTATGCTTACTCCTTGGCCATCTTGAATCCTCAATGCACAATTTCAATGCACAGTTATCAAAATAATGCCTTTGAGAACTCAGGTATTTTCTGGCATTCAACTTATTAAATATTTGCTTTTTTGTTGTAATTTTTTTCTTGCCAGCTATTATCCTTGCAGTAATTATTATCTCCAAAAATCTTCTTCTATCAAGGATTATCAACTTCTATTTTCATTTCCTGTGTTAGATAAATGATGTGTCTGAAAGATTACATATTTGCTAATGTTGTTCATTATATGGGTGATAGTGAGCAAAACTATGAGGGTATTCATTATTTAAAAAAAACCGAATGCTGCTTAGGGGGAGATGAGTCATTGAAAATGTTCCCACGTTTTTATAAGATGTGAAGAACCAAAAGGAAAAAAAGAAAGAAAGTTTTAGGACCTTTGTATGTCTTTGGGTTCATCCTGAGTAAATGTTTGATCTTTAAGTGCACAAATGCTTGACTTACTTATTTTATTAGCTAGTTGTAGTTTAAAGATCCATCTTAGATTCTCCTAATGAAGAAATAGCTCTGGAATACACCACAATTATGACTGCACATTTTATTTGGGCTTCAGAATTTCATTTTTTAGCTCTGTTATTTTGGGCAAGTCAAATTCCTACAAATGTTGGGCTTTGGTCTTTAACATGGTGACAACAGAAACTTCCTTTTACAATTATAAAAAAGCAAAACACATTATATTAAGTTACCATTGAATGGTTCCTGGGACATAATAGGATATTCTTATGGCATTCAACTACTAAGAAAGCAAAAGGATTTTCCTTTAACTAAAACCTCAAGCGCATTTTGTGTGTGTGTACATTTTAACAGCCCAAAGGAAATTCCACATAAACACTTTCATTGCTAATTTGCTGCATTATATGTAATTTTGGCTGTTGTTTTCCTGTTTTTCAAATGGCTGTGTTAATTGCTAAAAGAGAACTTTCAAAATTTAAGATCTTAGAGAGTATAAAGTTTAACAAAAAATTATTTTTTTCTACTGAATATCGTACATAATTATTTATATGGAACATAGAATTCAAAAACTATGAGAGATATTATTTTTCTCATATTATTTCCCATGGGTATATTTTCAATTTTTCTAATTATTTTTCAATGGTATTCTTTTTCCTTTACATTGTTCTCCTTCTCTAAGTTTTATAAATCTTATTTATTAAACACAGAAGTGTAATTTTGATATCAAAACCAGAATCTGTTGAGTATAAACTATAGATAGACTTTAGATACATTTAATAAGACTCTTTAAAAAGTTAATATTCTTTTCCTATATAATCCTAATTATAGGATACATTTGAAGGAATTAACCAGAAAATAAGAGGGGAAAGGGGCTCAAAATTTTTCCTTATATGATTTTGTATATTCTAAAAACATATAAATAGTCAAAAAATTAGGGCAATTTTACATATTATTATTTCCACACAGTAGACTAATTTAATAAATGTTGCTTATATGGAGGCATTTATGTTGTAATGTGAAGTATGAAAAACGTAATTGTAATTACAATGTAATTTTTAAAGACATAATAAAAGCTTATAAAGAAATACAGAAGAATATTGGCAACAATTATGAATAGATAGGTGGTACATTTTGAAATATACTTTCTCTTTTCCTGCTGTTCTATTGCACATGAGCATTTTTTAAAGATTTTATTTATTTATTTTTAGAGAGACGGGGGGAGGAACAAAGAGGGGAAGAGAAACGTCAGTGTATTTGGTACCTTTCACGCTCCCTCTGCTGGGGACCTGGCCTGCAACCCAGGCATGTGCCCTGACTGGGCATCAAACCAGCAAGCCTTTGTACACAGGTGGCACTAAATCCACTGAGCCATACCAGCCAGGGCACACATGAATATTTTTAATATAAGCATCATTGAAAACTATGGAGTCTCCTCATTGGAAACAAATCTAAATTGTCAATAAATATATTACATATAAGTCCAACTCATAGCATCTGATGATTTCTGTGGTGTGAACACTTTCCCCATAACTGATTTTAAACAACTAGATGGAAATTTTGAAAGTTTAACTCTTCTGTGAGCTGGTCTGAGTCATTGTAGCATTTTAGTGACCTAATTAATCATCTTGAAAACTAGATATATAAAAGAAAGAATCAAATATTTACAACTGAATGATCCTGTAGATATCCAAATAGTATGTAAAATGTATCTTCTAAATAATTATTTCAGCTATAAATTAATGCAAAATGATAGAATTAACTCTAACAGCTTTTTCTCTCTTTAATGGATCTGGAGTTTGAGCATCAGTGGAAGGGGATGGAAGTAGAATGTGGGAAACAGTCCACATTGGTGGTAAAAGAGACGTTGTCCTTGTTATTGATTAGTTAGTGGAGGAGAAAACAGCTGTTAAGGAAATGTTTTTGACTGTTTCAATTTAATCTGCATGTGGTGACTTCCAGCTCTCTAAATTAAAATTATGCATTTTACTATTTCTCCTTCTTTTTAATACTGTGGATAACAAAAATTTGTTGGGTTTTATATTATAGACTCTCCTGAAACCCTAATTTTTCTATATTGTTTGCCCTAGTTCCCTAAATAAATAAAACATTTAATATCATCCCTTTAATATTCATGTATATATAATTTAATTTTGTTTGAATTCTTGATTTTAGAATCATTTTTTGATTGTCTTCATTTCAATACTAATTAGTTAATTTTTTTAACCATCCATGAACTCATGAGTACTTTTGTATTGTCTCGTGCATGTGAAATTTTCCATTTCTCTTTATATCCAAAAGATAACTTGTGGGGAATAATAATCTTTATTCATACATTTCCCCCCCATCAGAAATTGAAGAGAGTATTTCACTTTATTCTGGCATTAAATGATACTTGATTAAATTTTCAGTGAGTTTGAATGTTGTCCTCTTTGAAGTTGACTTGCATTTTCTGCCTGTATGCCTGAGGAATTCTATTTCATGAAACCCAATAGTTTAGTCAGAATTTGTCATTTCTGAATGTTCTGTTACATTTCTTCTTGGTGTACTATGCAATATATTCAGATTTAGTTCTTCCTTTATATCAGAGAAATGCGATTAGATTACATTTCTTAAAAATGTTATTACATTTACCAGATTTCTAATAAGTAGCTATCCAGATATTTGGTGCATCTTCTTATCATCACCTCTCAATAAAAATCTCCAATATTCATTTTTATTTTCCTTAATTTCCTATAATTTACTCAAATATTTATGTCATTTATTTAACTTTTTATTGCATTATTGATTTTTGCTATTTCTAATCCATACATTCAATTTGATTATTTTTAAAAATAATAATTGTATCTCCTCCTTTGCAACTGTTAAACAACTTACTTATACTTCCTGTTTTATGCTGTTGATTGAATCTCTTATTTTTTATTTATTATTTTTGTGATGATTTTTTTTATTTTAATTGTTGTTCAAGTACAGTTTTCTGCCTTTTACTCCCATCCCAGCCCACCCCCCAGCCCTCCTCACCTCCCTCCCATTTCCAACCCCCCCTTGTTTTTGTCCATGTGTCCTTTATACTTGTTCCTGCAAACCCTTCCCCTTTTCCCCTGAAATTCCCTCCCCTCTCCCCTCTGGACACTGTCAGCCTGTTCTCTATTTCAGCATCTTTGGTTATATTTTGCTTGTTTGTTTGTTTTGTTGATTAGGTTCCTGATAAAGGTGAGATCATATGGTATTTGTGTTTCACCATCTGGCTTATTTCACTTAGCATAATGATTTCCAGCTCCATCCATGCTGTTGCAAAGGGTATGAGCTCCTTCTTTCTTTCTGCTGCATAGAATTCTATTGTGTAAATGTACCATAGTTTTTTGATCCATTCATTTACTGATGGGCACCTAGGTTGCTTCCAGCACTTGGATATTGTAAATTGTGCTGCTATGAACATTGGGTTCCTTTGGATAGGTGTTTCAGGGTTCTTAGGATATAATCCTAGCAGTGGAATTGCTGGGTCAAAAGGCAGATCCATTTTTAGTTTTCTGAGAAAATTCCATACTGTTTTCCACAGTGGTCGTACCAGTCTGCAATCCCACCAACAGTGCACTAGGGTTCCCTTTTCTCCACAACCTCTCCAACATTTGTTGTTCAATTTGAATATTTTGACCCTCAATTTCCTTTGCTGTGAAATCTTGTGTTTTAGGTCATTTTGTTGTCTTTCATCTTATCTTTGTGATGATTTTACTGACTTTTAATTTTTCTTATTAAATTTTTTATATTTCAAAATGTTCTTGAGAATGTACTTTTAGTCCTTGGATTATATTTCATGTGTGTTCTTTGTTTTATTTTGCATGTGTTGTAAATCGTATTTGCTCCGCTTTTCAAATACATCCAAATTTCAACCTATTTTTTAACCTCTGCTACTAGTCTTGTTATCATCAATTCTGAAATATTGACATCGCTTCCTAATGGGTCTCCTTCCTCCTATGCTTGCTCCTTCTATGGTCTAGTCTCTAGACCATGGTCAGAATGTGCCAATTAAATGTGTTAAGTTAAGTCTTTGCTCAGCCCATATTTTTACTTCTCACTTTATATAACAGCCAAAATACTCACAAAGGTGTAATGCCCTAGACAATACATCTGCCTCCAACACAGTAACTCTTTCATCTCATCTCCTACTGACTTGGACTTAGTTCTCCCCATGTAAGTGGCACTGTCTAGTTGGCTCTTTCTCACACTTGCCTTTGCTCTCACACCTACTATCTCTGTTGCCTGGAATCTCACCTCTGTCTGTCCACATGGTTCACTCTCTTCCTTCCTTCCAGTCTTTGCTTATTTGTCACCTTATTACAGAGAGAATTTACCTGACCACTTTATTAATAATTGAAACCACTCTTCCCAAGGACTTTCTGTCTCTAATTTTTCCATAGCATTTATCATATTCTAATAAGCTATAGATTTGGGGTTTATTCATTTTAATATATTTCTAATATAATGTAAAATCCATAAAACTAGATATTTTGTCTGGTTGGTTTACTGACATTTCTCCAGTGCCTAGAACAGTGCAAAATGCATAATGGATTCTCAATAAAGGATGGTTAAATGAATGAATAAAAGAATGAATTTTAGAGGGGCTAGTCTTCAGTTGTAGTGCAGTATAATAATTGATGCTGTGTGACCTGGGTTCATTTCTTACTGTTTTATTAATTGCCACATCATGGCCCACTTATCCCAGCTAAAGCTGAGGCACTCCCATAGTTTTTAGATCGTTTACTTAGTGCAGTGTGAATCCTGAAATATGAAAATTCCTGGTGATACTTGCTCAGTCTGCTGATGTTTCTGTGCATCATGTGAGCTAGTGACTTTCAACCTTTTTTATCTTGTAGTACTCATATGCTAATTACTAAAATTCTAGGACACACCAAAAAATATATTTGCTGATCTGACAAAAAATAGGTATGATTTTGATTCATTCACATTGATGGCTATTGTTGTACTGCTGTTGTCATTTTTTTTATTTGACAATCTAAGGGCAAAAAGGTCAGTGTCCCTGACTAAATTGTCGGGTACAGCATGTTTTAAGAATTCTTGTGGCACAGTGTTTGAAAATTGCTCATATAAGTTACTGTACTTTCTTGGGTTTATCCTGATTTTCCCAAGGCTGATGAGTCACTCTAGTCAGCTTAGATCAAAATTAGAAAGTATGGATGAGAATTTGCAGGGTTTTCCTGACTCATTGCTTCCCAAGATTGTTTCTTTGTTTAGGTGGGGTAGAGATAGGAGAAGGAATATTACCCCTTATTTTTTTTAACTGAGGTCATCTGTTCTTTCGTTGGCTACTACTTTTTTAAGTTGGGCATTTCATTTTATTCCTTTCATAGTTTAGGTCCTGCTGGTTAATTTTGCTGTTATTTTGATTATTTTTATTCATTTTGTTAAATAGCAATTGAAGGAGAATTTTCAATAATGTTTCAATCTTCTATTACTGCAGGAAGTCTGTGATTTGTTTTATTTTTTAAATGAAGCCATATTTTAAAAGAACACAGCAATCTGTGGTATGGGCATATTTTTGTTTCTTTACTCTTTTGTTTAAAATCTGGAGTTATTGGTTGCAAGTTTCAAGACCATTATGATTTTTTTCAGGCTGATTTTTATTATTCCAGCTGTGGCTTTTACTGTAAGAATTTCTAAGTACCTTCTCCTAAACTGTATGATTATGCATTTTTCTTTTGTTTCATACATGAAAACACTTGTTTTATGATTTATAAAATATTTATAATTAAATAACAGCAACATTCAGTAGTATTACACATAATCAAGAAGAAAAATGTCTTCTCAAATGTTAAAGCAGACCTTGAGATTTTTTAAATCTTAAATGTCATAATATAAAAATGGAAGCACATGAACTTTTAATTAAAATTCTTTTAATACCTTACATTAAAAATGACACATAGCTTCAAAAATACTTTACCCACTTGCAACACTGCTCTCCATGAACACGTACTCTGCTATTTAAAGCCTCCCATTTAGAGGTGAGCATCATGGCTTGTTTCAACAATGAAAACTGAGTCATTGTTTGAGAGTGCCTAACCCAAGATGGACCCACAAACACTAAACTGAATCTTTCTTAAATGCCTATAATGTATTTAATAAACATATGGCCTAATTACATACCCTGATTTTCAGGAAAGAGAAAGGTCTGTGAGATTGTAATTTTTCTCTTAAATTCACTTTAGTTGCACTTAATAAAGCTGTTTGTGACTGCTTCTCCCTGCTTCCCTTCCTGCACATGATCAGATCTTGTCCCACGCTGTAACCACTAAAATCTGTTATGCTTCAGCATCAATAAACTACACTAAGGCAACAAAATAAATCGAATAAGTAACAGAAAACATAGAGATAATATAAAACATAAGAACCAGAAAAATGCACATGAATATAGAAAGAATGGAAACATTCATTGAGGTAGCTTGCTAATTTGTGTTTTCTTATCAATATTTTGAAATCATACACATTTCTCTGACAGACATACCATAGCTCTTTAAGAATGTAGAAAGAAAGCAAAGGAATGTGGCATGGACACTTGGAGGATGAGTGTTTACGTTGTTAATATACTTTAACGTCCTAACTCTGCACAACAATCTTTCAATTGAAGTTTTTAAGTACTGATTTTATATCTAGTCTAAAGTAACTCAAATTAATTACCAAACAGAAATAAACTAGTGGAAATGCATGTTTATTTAAATTGAAAACTTTAAATAAAAGAAATATATCTTTACCAATTAAAAGATTTCTTTTGGTAAATGATTCCTCAAAGTTTGAAAATAATTTGAAATACTTACGAAAAACAGTAGAGTGTTGCCTTTGCTGTTATATTAGAACTTAACTGGGGCACTTGTATCAATGTTATAGCGTGTGACCTGACCAATAGTGTTCAATGATTGACATTTATTATTACTAGTTTTCTTAGACACTACAGTACAATTATTGTAATTGAACGTGTACTAAAGGATGGGTTTATTAATAATTTTGTGTAACTAATTTCTAGCCTTTTGAAGATTGAATTGACAAGTAGTGAAAATTATATATGATGCCTGCATGTAGTTTTTTGTTTAGATTATCCTAGTACTTGGGAAGTAATATAAATAAGTAGTATTTCCAAACTATGTCATCATTTTAATTTTAAATAGGTTGTTTTGGTATAATTCTTCTTGAATAATGCTTTTTCCCTATATCAAACAGTTTCAAGATCCCTGTTTTTAAAAAGATGAAATTAAACATAAGAAATTTATTTTTTTAGCATTTAAAAAATATTTTGTTTATTTATTTCTAGACAGAAGGGAAGGGAGGGAGAAAGAGGGAGAGAAACATCAATGTGTGGTTGCCTCTCATGAGCCCCCAGCTGGGGACCTGGCCTGCAAACCCAGCATTATGCCCTGACTGGGAATCAAACCAGTGACCCTCTGGTTTGCAGGCCAGCACTTGATCAACTGAGCCACAGCAGCCAGGGAATTTTCCTTAGCATTTTTATAAGAATGTTGCTTTCTCTTATCTCACTGAGTTACACATTTCCATCTAAAGTGTAACAGCAGAAAAACAACTTTTGAAAAAGTATTTGGCAGTCAAAATGAATACCCCATGGTGGGTC
This sequence comes from Trachops cirrhosus, assembly GCA_028533065.1. NCBI lineage: Eukaryota > Metazoa > Chordata > Mammalia > Chiroptera > Phyllostomidae > Trachops > Trachops cirrhosus. The sequence goes on from CM052538.1 coordinate 82,360,577, forward strand.
TCACCTTTTAGGAAAATCAAAGGACAACCAAAGGTATATTTGTAAGAGATAATTAGATAAGAGAAATGATTTGCACACTGCTGAGATACACATACATACTGCTCTGTGGGAACTTCAGAGTTAGGATGCTTCTGAGACAATGTGTTAAACTGATATCTACACAAGCATGGAGGGCAAATGTATGACTTTCCAACAGAAAGATGATTTTATTTTCAAATATAATTAATGTTTTCTTGATACATTCTAGATTATGCAATATGTTTCACTAGGTAACCATGGCAGTGCAATAATTCTTGGGTTAAAGCTTTTTCTTGAAACAAAGCTTACATTTTTTTCCCTCAGCAGCAGGAAACATTTGACTGAGAAGCAAACACAGTCTTCTGAGACTAGATACATGCTGTGTAATTCTGAGCTTGATATGTATCTTGGGGACTGTGTTTAATAAATCTTTTTCCTGAGGCAGTTCTATTCTGTCTGTCTAGAGATGCAAAAGATATTTAATTCAAGTGTTAAAACTCTATATTGATATAGGCAAGAACTTATAATTGTTAAAATCAAATGAAAAACTGCAAATTATATTTTGCTTTCTCTTTATAGTATATTTTAATTGACAACACCTTTTTCCTGTTTGGGCTTATCAGTAGATTCTTTGAAGATACTCTCATATTTAGGGTATTAGAAATGCAAACTGAAAGTATTGAGGGAATTCGCCTTTATTAATGTTCGTCATGTATAATTTATAAAACACATTTGCTTTTGCTCCCTGACTTTTCAACATATGTATATGTTCAAATTGTTTTTGATGCTTTATTTAATATGTCCATGAACTTTACAGAGAGCCTTAAAAATAGTTCTCTCTCTCCTTTCATAAAAGTAAAACATAAGAAAAGAAAAGCCTGCAGATATCTAGGCTCAGATGGGCAATCACTGCTTATTGACACATAAAGATGTTACTAAGCTCAGTAAATGACTTCATCTGCTTTTTCTCAACCAAACTCTTTAGATAGAAGTCAATGGGAAGTTGGAATTTTGCTTACTTTATAATTCTTTTCATTATTTATTTTGTGTTAAACATCCCTTTCTCAAACATTTAATGTATAATATTTGGTAAAAATGTTTTTTTTTTTTACTTTTAAGAGACTGAGTTTCTTTTGAACATTGTGCACACAAATAATTAACATAATTTTAGCTGTGTTTACACAGTATTGAAATCTAAATTATTTTATATAAACTGACTGCATAGTGTAGCACTCCCCAAAAAAAGAGATAAGAAATCGCCTCATGGAATGTAAACATTAAATACAATACTAGAAAGAAACCCCAGAAAGAGTAGCTTGCCAAATATCAAAGAACAACAGATCCCCAAAACAGTATGGGTTGTTTTAAGGTGATTATTTTGTTTCCAATATTTATTATGTAATTTAAATTTTAGTGTTAAAAACTGATGTTCTGCATTTGTGCATCATATTTTATGCCATATTTTAGCATATTGAGAATAATGAGAAACATGGAAATTAGAAAAAATAGAAGTACATAAATACAATTTGTTGATATTTTAAAAAGTAGAAATAATTAGGAATAATAGGACAAAGAAAAACGTAAAAACAGAATAAGAAATATTCCATATACAAAATAAAATATAGTCAACCAGAGTATTTTTAAAACATTTATCATATACCCATTATTATATATTTGTAAATATTTAATTATACTCTGAAAGAAACACTGGGAGTGTGCGTGCTAAAGATTTGTGTTATAGAGATTAACTGAAACACTGTCTTTTGTTAACTATATCAAAAATATTTGTCTTGAAATCTGCTTTCTCTCTTTTTCCTCATTTTTATTATCAACAATGGATACAGTTTAATTTAAGATTATTGTGATGGAGGGATGTTAATGTCACATTGCAGAAAAGCTTGTGGAATGAGAGATATTGTTGTAGCTATCTTTGAAATTACTCCTGCTATCTGTTCTTTGACTATGAAAACTCAAACCCCTCCCACAAGAAAAAATCCTCACTTTTCCATCTAAAGTCTCCTCCCATTATGGCATTGGCTTGAAGTCCATCATCTCATCATCTAAATCATATCAATTTGTAGATGGCATTTTTCAAGGCTGGTATCTAAAGTGTATCTACTTGGATGTAATTTTTTTTAATCCAGAGACTGACACATTAGAAAGCAATTTGCCCTTTCTTCATCCAGTATATACTGGAAAAGAACAAGATAGGAGGAGCTCATAACAGGAAGGGGAAAAGATAATATATTGAAATCATTGATGCATAGCAATTATAATAAAGTGCAGCTAGGTAAATTTTGTGTTTCTTGATTAGGGTGGTTCTATCAGCTGGAAATGTTCTTCTGTCGCTCTTCACTCTGCCAACTGAATAAGTCTTCCTTTTATGTAAGAAAGGTTTTTGTGTGCAGCTGAAAAGTTTTCTCACCATACCACTTGTTTGAAAGAATTTTGAGGCAAAGAGCCAGCTATTTTTAAACACCTCTATCTTTGAGCCATGGATGTATACACTCTTTTAAATCTTGTGGATTTCCTATGTATCAAATTATAAATTCACTGTACTTGACAAACCTATACTCACAAATCTATTTGAGATAATCATCTTTTTGCTTTGATTCAGAGGGTTGTGGGATGATTTTCTTCAAAGTTTTTGGTCTAGGTGGGTGGTTGAGATATTTCCATATGATTTCTAGAAGCTCATTTATTGAGCAAAAGGATACTGGTGAAACCAGAGAAGCTGGCCTTCATGCCGCCTGTCACTACCAGGCCCAATAAGCAGAGACAAAGTTTCAATCTCTATGGGTGCTTTATTCAGATGACCAGCTCTCTGAGAAGATAGTAGGTTCATACCCTAAAAGACCATCTTACATTTCCTTTCAAGCCAGTCTTTTTTTCTAAGGAGAAAAGAATGTAAGTAAGGGGTTTGGAATTCAGGAAAGAGGTTAATCAGACAATAGCTGCAGTTCAGCAATTTCCCTAACATCCTGTCATCCATTGACTGGTGAATTTTTATCTGGGTCCTATGTCCTGTGTCCTGGGTGGTTTTGTTTGTCTGTGTCCCGGGCAGCAGACTGTCTCTCCCTGGAACACAGTGGCTCAGGTACCATCTTGATGGTTTGCAGTCGTCCTGGGGCACAAAGGTGGAACTGCTGGTGGTCTCCTGGAGTCAGGGTGGATCACACCTTCAGTTTCTGAAACAATAGCTTTTTACATGCATTAACTACTAGGCTTATTAACTATTACCTAAAACTAAAATTTCCCAACTCTTGAGTTCCCCCATCACTGGAAGTCTCCTCCTTAAGTCATGTGACAGTTTAAAAAGTGTTTTACAGACTTTTGACTTTACTGTTACCTTGCAGCACAGTGGATTCAATTTTTGCTCTGAGGCATATTTTCATTTGATAGTTGTTTGTTGGAAGAGACAGCAGATGAGAAACAATTTCATTTTTCATTGCAGCAAATACTGGTTCTTTTATATTTTCATTAAATTCTACCTGAAAATGAAGCAGTTCCTCCTTTAGTATATCTTTATATGGGCAGTTAAAATATGACAGTTGGCACTTTGAACAATTTTATATGAAAATCGTAACAGGAGAAGATAAGAATGGCAGATTTTAGTGTGAACACCTTGGAAATCACCTTCCAAAATATATTGTTTAATGCATTACTATGGATCTTTTGAACTTTTTCAGCCATCAGATAATATAATTGTATGGTGCCTTATACACTATCCACTTTAGTATTTCAGACAAGGACTGTCTTCTTGTTGGGAAAATATAATTTAAAATAAAATATGTCAACCCAAAAATTTCTCTCCACAAATATGTGAAAGAAAGAAAACATTTTTATCATTAAATGAACTTTAAACCAGCCTATGATGCACATCACAGGCAATCTGTAAAGAGATTGCAAAGAAAAAAAAGAATCCAACTCTTTTATATAAACAGACAGATACAATTCATTAAATACATGTTCAATGCCTTTACCCAAAGGAAAACTGAAACTCCTTGCATGTTTGAGACAAGTAGGAAGTTACGTATTAGAGTCCTATGGTAGGCTTAAACTTCCAAGAAGACTGGGAGAAAAGGAGTCAGTGCCCTCATGTTTATATTTCAAAAATGATGACTTCAAAGTCTACCTGAAAGACTTTCCTATGATGCAAAACCAGAAAGAAGCTCTTTGAATTTTTAAAAGATTTACATATATCTTAAGAAGACAAGAAAGCATTTATATTTTCACATTTTATAAAGGAAGGGAGGGAATTCTTCATTAAAATGATGGAGGAGTAATTCCCTTTCCCTTTTTGCAACAGGGAAATTTTTTAATGTAATTTTTTAGATCTGTGTTTACCCTTAAATTCTACAGTATTCTTACTTTATGATAACCCAGGCATGCACTGAGTGCATGTGAAGGGAAGATTGCTATGGCATTATAAATGGTGCCATTGTTGGATATTGTATTACATTGGCTATGGTTCTCTAGAAAAAGAGAAGCAGAACCAATAGGATACACATGCACAATAATGAAGATATTTGGTATAAAGAATTTGTTCATGTTATTATGGAGGCTGACAAGCCCAAGATCTGCAGTTGGCTAGCTGGAGACCTAAAAGAGTGGGTAATATAGTTCCAGTCTAAACACAAAGGCCTATGAACCAAGAGAGTTAATGGTATAAATTTCAGTGTTAACCCAAAGACAGGAAAGTCCTATAATCCCAGCTCAAAGAGAAGCAGAGAGAATGAATTCCCCCTTGACTCAGCCTTTTTGTTCTATTCAGTGAATTGGATAAGTCTGACCCTCACTGGGGAGGGCAATCTACTCAGTCTACTGACTCAAATGTTAATCTCATCCAGAAACATCCTCAGACATACCCAAATATCAGGACACTCTTGACTCAGTCAAGTTGACACATAAAATTAGCCATAACAGATATTAACATTAGAAAAGTATTCTAATAGAAAAATAGAATAATAGAAAAGCTGTACCAAATTTTACCCATGTATCCTAGGGCATAATTTATTTCCTTCCCTAGATTGTGTATTTGAAGGACTTTTTGTTTCAAGAATATACTAAATGATGTAGGTTTGAAGTGGTAAGTGGAAACTAATTTACTGCTAAAATTTGAAGTACAGGAATTAGCCCTCAGCTAAGATAAGGTTAACATTCCAGCATAGATTTAGAATGAATTAGCAAAGACAATAACCTAATGTGTCAAAATTAGAAAAAAAAATCTAAAAAAGTTAAAAATTTACCAAGCCAATTGAGGTTATATAAACTAAATTCCCTACTCTATAAATGGAATTCAGTCACATATTTACTTGCCTTTTAGTGTATTTATTTGTATACCTTTTGCCAATTACTAGTAATTGGAATGTGGGAAGAAATGAAATGTCTGTTCATAGGTAATTGAATAAATCATAGTAGTGTATCTATACTAAACATATGCTAAAAGAATAAATGAATGAATAGATTGAGAGTGAATTAATGTTATATGAGTGGACTTATGGAGATATATAGAATTTATCAAGTGAGTAAGCAAATTAAAGAATTGTATATAATATATAATATGTATATGAGATAAATCTATAAATATATATTTGTTTGAACAAGAAAAGTATCATTGGGTCCACATGATAAAGTTATTACTGTTATCTGCTAGGGAAACAGTAGTTTATTAACTTAAAAAAATAAAACTTTCAGTTATTCCAAAGAGTACTTGTTACTTTATCATTTTATAAATCTTAAATAGAAAAAGAATGATATTAACTGAAGCTTTTCTCTCTAAAAATCATAAAGGCTTTGGATCTGACTGCTAGGCTTTCTTCTGTTCTCTAAATATCTTCCATGTTCCTGCTTTTCCAAAGAGTGAGGTGGAAAGAACAGTTTGTCTTACATACAAGCAATGAGAAAGTGCATTATGACATATTTAAAAACAATAATCAAACCCACTAAAAATTGGCTGGATTTTTACTGTCATTATGAGCTAGCAATTGTTAACCATATTTGTGATAAAATGCCCTCCCTCCATGGTGTCCACCCAACTACCACCCCCACTTTTTCATGTTGTGCCTTTAGTTAAGAAACTAAACCAATGTAATGTTATCTGTCAGTGAAGTCTCAGTAAAAATGTTTGTCTAAGTAACAAACTTTCTGACCTGTAGCTTCTTCTATCATGTCTCAATTTTAGACAACTTTTTTCCAGCTGATCCATTGCTATCAACAAAGAATGTGTGTGTGTATATACACATGCATGTTTGAATGTGTATTTTACATTGAATGGTTTGTGTGTGTGTGTATTTTGGGGTGGCAATTAGTAATTATTATAAACTACATTTATTTTTGTTAACTACATTAGTCACAATAGAAGTATACATTTACAAAAAAGGAAACGTCCTCAAGAAAGTTTATAGAATCTCCAGTTCTATCTCAAAAGAACAACTAATGTTAACCATTTGGTACGTATCATTCCATAAGCACATATTTCTTCCTTCTGATCTTTTTAGACATAGTCTAAACATAAACAAATTCAATCATTTCAAAATTCAGCTACACAGTGTTCTAAGTGTTATTACATATGTATTATCCTCTTTTGTGCCATTTATTAAATTAAGTAACTTGACTTCATATATATTCCAAATAGCTTGAATTTTGTACTATATGCACTCAATATACATATAAATGTTCTCAAATAAATCAGCCATTGTGAAATTTTGTATGATGTATGTTCTATGTACATCTAATCTGAGAATTCAAAAGGAAGAAGGAAATCTTTTTATTTACCACTTAATCTGCTTGCCGTATTAAAGTTGGTTTTGCATTATATGTGAAATTGAGGAAATGACATTGCTTAGGTAAATCAATAAACACTCAGAAAATGTATATTTCACCTTCAAGTGGTATTGTATTTATAGTATTAATCTTGGAATATTAGAATATTAGTTTTTTATTTTCCCCAGTAGTAAAACTGTCTAAAAGTGATTTTTTTTAATAAGAAGGCGAATCAGATGAAAAGATTTAATTACAGCTGCTGCGGGGGAAGGTTGTGTGGCAATCCAAGTGCTTCACTCATTTCTCCCTGAAGTCCACATCCAGGAGAGTCAGTCCCTGAGGTGCCTTCTCATAGTCTCAATGAGTCTCTAGGGCTCTAGTTTTTAGTATTTTACTGTGAATTAAATATACCTCATATGAAGGAATCACTTCAATTATATATTCTGAGGAACATAGGAGAAATATTGAAAAATAGGAATAGTATATTATTTTAATAATATGAAAATTACTATTTCCTCTCATTATTTCAACTAGAAACCATGTCAGGACACATTTACTGAGATAAATGAGACTAAAGTTTAAACTGTGATAATCAATAAATTCTGCATGATATAATAGTATATAACAATTCTATAAAAATGAATTCCACACCATAAATCAAATATGTTAAGAATTATGTTTCAAAATATATACTGAAAAATACTATAATAAATTAACAATATATAACATAGAAAATTCTCCTTTGCAAAATAATGAAATTTTTTCCACATTATAAATCACAGAGAATATTTAATGGAAAACTTTGACAAAGTAGCATAAAAATCAGTATAGTAAATGCACCTCAGATCTCAATCAGTTATGTTTTAAAATCACAGAGCTTTCATTGAAAGAATTTATTCTTAATATTGTCCCTAATGCCTTTGATTTCATATTTTATTGTTAATTTTCAGTCTCCTGAAAGAGAAGACTTGAACCCAAATCACAAAATAATTGTCTCAAATCTTACTTTTATTTTATTTTATGAAACAAAAACTTGTATTTTATAAGCCTGAAACTCCCACAAACATAGGTTATTATACAAGGTCCGTTCAGATAAAAAAGTCCAACCATTGTTAATGTAATAAGAATGGTTTTCATGACATTGAAGTAACCTGGCAGCCAAGGAGAGTGGACTGGAATGCACATGCATGAACAATGATGACTTCTCTGTTCTAGTTCGTGGGGGTGGTAGACGCCACTGAGTGAGCATGTGTACTGTGTGGCTGTCACATTCAAAATGACTGAGCAAGTAGAGCAATAAATTTGCAACAAATTTTGCTTTAAACTTGAGCAGTCCTCCACATAAACTATTTGGATGACTCAAAAGGCCACTGCTATGGGCAACTGGTGATTGGCAGCTTCATCACACAACATACGCACGCATGCATCATATCACATGCAGAGTATTGTTGTGAAACATCAAATTGCCCAGGTGACTCAGCTCCACTACAGCCCAGATTTGGAGCCTTGCAACTTCTGGCTCTTCCCACAGCTAAAATCATCTTTGAAAGGGAAAAGATTTCAGACCATCAGTGAGGTTCAGGAAAATACAACTGGGCAGCTGATGGTGACTGGGAAAACTGTGCGAGGTCTCAAGGTGTCTACTTTGTAGAGGACTGAAGCATCACTGTCCTATGTACAATGACTTGTATCTTCTTCAATAAATGTCTCTATTTTATATTTCATAGCTGGATACCTTCTGGACAGACCTCATATATAGTGGTTCCAATAGGATTTACTAATATAGCAAATCTTTGACTCATGTGTTATTTATATTTTTAAAATATTAATAGCTCTTAGAATGAAGTATGCTCAAGTAGAATTTCCTTCATTATCTTTCCTTTGGCTACTGGCCCTATCATTTCTGTCAGATCATTCCCTCACAATGCTTTGTCCAGCACATGAAAGTGGGCAAGAGATAACAAAATCTTTCCTAGGCATTTGTGCTTCCTCTTTCCTTCTTGACTCCCTTCTTGACGTACAGATTTCTGCCTTCTTGTATTAGTTTCTGCATCTGTGTCTTTGTGTGGCATTTCTACTGACTTTTTTTTTTGCAGGGGTGGGGGGCATCTTTAAGCTTGGTCTTTCTATTTGGTTTTGGTGTGTCTCTAGTTTTTTGTCTTCTTTGTAGCCATGAGGCAGAAAGAACTTATTTTACTTCTCCTACTCTGCAAGGTCTAAACTTGAAAGTATGACAGCTTTTATTGTCCTTGCTCTCCCTCAGACATCTCAGAATCAAATTGTTCAGAACTCAAGCTAGTGTTATGCTGATTTTGCTCTCCCACTATTTCTCTATCTCTCTGTTGGTGAGTTATAACAATATCCTATTACTTATATTTGACTCCTGCCTCTAAATCATTGCCATATCAAATTGGAAGACTAACCCATTGTTTCCCAGTGACGCTCCAACATTATCTTCCAGATATTATAGACTATGTTTATTTAGCATCACATTACTTCAGGTTTGGCTTATTTTATTCAAACAGAAAATAAAAATGAATACAGTAATTCTGTATCTAAATTCTTTAAAGTTAGCTCAGTTTCTTTCTGTAAGCATATTAATGATTTTTTGAAGTTTTATAAATGTTACTGGGTTATTGTATAGAAAATTGAGCACTTCATTAAGCCAATAATACAGGTGTTAATTTTAATAATACAACCTGAATATCATGATAATATATGTTTGCCTGATTTAAAAAAATTGGTTCTGATGTGTGGGAGTATTTCTAACTTTTGTTTTCCTACCCATTATTCCTAGAAAAGTGGCAGCTGATTTAATTACCTGACCAGAAAACCACAGTGTTTGGAAGGTATTAAACTTTGGTTGTGTGTAGTTTCTGTTTGGGTTCCAATTATAGTTTTTGTTTCTGTGTAAGAGAAAAAGCTAAATGGTAGAGAGAAGATAGTTTGTGGTTTCTAGTTATCTGTGAGAAATTTGAAAGCAACTTGATTAAATAAAATACTTTTCTCAAATATCTTTTTCTTAATTTCCCAGTTCCACTGTGTAGGCCAAGTCACCACAAGCTTATTTGACACATGAAAGAACATTCCATGCCTAAGGGGAAGGAAATGGGATTAAAATGAACCAGAAGGGAGTTGATTTGCTGCTGTATAGTATTTATAGGGGAAAAGAAAAAAAAAATAGTAGTCCAGGTTCAGGTTTATAATGACCACCTCCAGAGAAACTGTTTGAACTATTTATTACCACTTTTAAGTTTTTTTCTTTTAAAAAGCTCAAAGGTCCTGATACATTACTTTGTGTAGCAGTACATGTTATATATTAAGGAATTTGAGAGCGTAATATGGTGTAAAGCAAGGAAGGAGAGAAGACGAATTCTTCTAGGAGCTCCCAGTCTAGACGACATCCATTACAGTGACCTATCCCAGCGAGTTCTTGTTTCCAGATAGCACAGAGGCCGCTGGACCTTTTCTTTTTCCTGAGGGACAGTCAGAAAAGAAAAGAGAGTGCTTACCCTTGATTAATGAAAACACTTTAAAACCCAGAGAAATCACTTTTCATTACTACTTTCAAATATTCATAAAACTAAATTCACAAGTTTGTCCCTGTCACACATTTCTAAAGAAAGTATTAAATGAAAAAAAAGTTTGACAGAGATATTTTAACACTAATTTCTTTGCCTTATAGACATTTATCAAGATGCAAAGGCTTTTCTTTTAATTTTTCGTTGTTTATACAAGAAATTGATGACAGGCTGTTAAAGTATAATTAGTCACAAAATTAATGTTTAGGAGGATATGCAGTAAAATCATTCAAATATGTTAGTGCTCCTTTTCCTATCACCTGACTTTCTTGTTTTAGAGATAATATAATACATATTCTCTAGAGTCTACAGTATTCCAAATAAATTCCTTACCAAGTAGAGAATCCTTGCTTATTACAACACACAGTGTTTTAATTTTTTAAATTTACGAAGTAGTCTCAGTGACTCCACCAGCTGTATTCATATTTCTACCTTGGGGTGAGTTTTATTCAGTATGGATTCCCTGGCAGTGTTCCTTGATTACAGTCTATTTTTCATTTATCTACTCTGAGTTTGCATTTGTCTCCTGACCTAGTCACCAAAACAGCTTAAATTTTTAAATCTATTTACCAGTTTTCTCATTAGTTGTTTTTCTCCAGCTCCATTTTAATTATAATCAGTTAATAGACTGGTATAATTTCAACAGGTTTTAAAAATCACTTTATTATTAGTATGCTTTTTGGTTCATACAACATGAATACTGTATGACTGTAAAACAAATTCTTAAAACCATTATACATGTAATTTTTCTTAAAGTTGAAAACTTCTTTTGATGAATCATCATTTGGTGATTGTGATCTACTTTTGCCATTAGTAAATGAACAATGATGACTTTGGAATTTTTTTCACTATTAATAAAAGTAGTAGAGTATTTGTTTATAGTAATATATAATTAGGAATGTATATTCTTTTATCTAAATTAAAATAGTATTATTTTAATTGTATGCTTTTAGCACTTTAATTTAGAAAATACAAATCTCTATTACAGTTTCCTTGAGAACCCAAAATGTTTATTCTAAGAGATTTTGAATATAGTCAGTGAATCTGGCTTTTATCATACATCCGTAATAATGTCAAAGCATTGAATGACTGGTTAAGGCCTCTCCATAAGATGGGGTTAAATTCAGTGGCTATGCAATTCTCCTGACCTTTTTCAGATACTAGAGATAACTTAGTCATTTTCTATCTCTCAGCTATAATAATTCTTTTGAATGTTGTGAACTTTTAAAAAATGTCACTAAAATGTTAACTTTTTTTTCTTCACACATTTGTGGGTTTTGACTATACTAGCATGAGTGCTAAAATGTCTATTGCAAATATCTTTAACAAAGTATAACTATCTCTCAACTTACTGGTAATCCTATTTCACACTTGAATGCATGATTTATGGCATCGATTAATGTTTGACCTAGTTTTCTGAAAGGACATGGAAAAAGATCATCAGTTTGCTTTTCATTCATTCATGTTTATTTAAAGTAGCTTGTTTTTTATTCTAACATTTTTACTATGTTGTTCATATACTTCTTTGTATGATTTTGTTAAACTCTAAGAAGGTGTGAATATATAACCATAAAATCAGTGGAAGAACTCCACAAAAGACAAATGTGATAGAGTTACCCATCTAAAAAGTAAAAAAGCTTTATGTAAAAAAAGTGAACAAACACATTTAAAATTATCAGACAGAAACAGAAAAATATTATTAGTTAGTATCACAGATAACTGACAGATATGGATCATTTAGTATGTGCCCAACTCTCTTCTAAGAACTGCTCATTTCCATTGATGGAAAAAGAAACCAAGCACATATCCCCAGTCACAAAACTACTAAGAGGAAGTACCTTGTTATAAATCTGGACTGTATTCTTCAAGATAACATAACTTTTAACCTCTCCACAAAGAGTTAAAAGAAATGTATACAATTATTTCTCTTAGGAGTGAAGGAATTCAAAACATGGCCATCCCAAAATATGCCACTCTGGCATCAAAGAAGAGTTGAGACTGAGAGAATTCTATACAGACTTTGTTAAAATAATTCTTGTCTTCTGTTAGCCTCCTCACATAGTTCAGATGCTTTTTCACAATTGATTGTTTGTTCAACCTAAAATAAAAGCCTGTCATTTTCACTATTTCTTTGGGTTTTCACTCCTTATGAAGGCTCCATGTCACAAAATTTATATTAAATCAAGTTGTACATTTTTCCTATTGATCTGTTCAGGTCAATTTAAATTTAAGGCCCTACTATAAAGAAATCTAAATGGGTAAAGATAAAATTTAAATTCCTCTATACTAGTAAGCAAAGTGAAATCATTTTAAAAAGTAGATGATACTACATATCAATCAAGTTAGCAAAAATTTTTGTTCAAAAATGCACAATGACAAGAAGTATATGATGAAAAGGACAGCATTATAAATCAGGCTTCTTACAAATTCAAACTATGGTTCCCTCAGTAGTTGGCATTTTCTTTGAAAGGGTATAGGTGTTAAGGTCTATAGGTATTGGAGTGGACCTAAATGTGACATTTTATGACTATTCATATTGCCTAAGTAATAAAACATGTAGATATTTTGCAAATATTCTATGAAATAATTTAATTCACCTGCTATTTATTTCCATTATTATAAACTACAGACTATACAAATTGCTGGCGAGGATATAGAGTGACAAAGAATTAATTTGTGGTAAGAATGCAGAATGGTGCAGGTACTTTGGAAGATAATGTGACAATTTCTTACAAAGTTAAACATAGCATTAGTGTATAATCCGGCAATCATGCTCCTATGTATTTAGTCATCTAATTTGAAACTAAAGTCCACATAAAATCCTGCACACAAATGTTTATAGTAGCTTTATGCATAATTGCCAAAGACTGGAAGAAACCAAGATGTAATTCAGTAGATGAGTGGACAAACAAAATGTGATACATTTATACAATGGAATAATATTTAATGATAAAAAGAAATAAGTTGCGAGGTCACTAAAAAACATGACTACTAAATGTAATGTGATATTCTGGATAGGATCCTGGAACAAAAGGTATATATATATATTAGGTGAAACCCAAGGAAATATGAATAAAATATGAACTTAGTAAATAATAATGAATCACTATTGGTTCATTAATTGTAAAAACATACCATATTAACATAAGATAATATCAATGGGGAAAAGTAGGTGTAGAGTACATGGAAATTCTTTGTATTGTCTTTGCAACTTTTCTGTAAACATAAAACTATCCTTAAATATCATGTTTATTAAACACTATTAAAATTTCTGGAATTTATGTATACACATTTACATGAATTTTTTAAGTAAAAAAATCATAATGGCTGGATGCAACTAAAGAATGAATAGTGTAATAAGTAGGACTTCCAGCCAAGACAGAGGTTTAGGTAGATATGATTTGCTCCCTTGTGCAACCCAAAGAAGGATAAAAACCAATTTAAAAAAAAGTCAACAATCAGAACTTCCAGAAAAATCGAACTGTATGGAAGTGCCACTACCAAGGAGTCAAAGAAGAAACATTCATCCAGGCCAGTAGGAGGCACAGAGATGGGCAATCGGAACACATAGCAAGGTGGTGGCTGATGGACTGGGCAGGCAAGGTGGTGGCTGGTGGGCCAGGTGGTCCCACATTTGCATGTGGATAAACTGGGAGGAACAACTGGGGGGTGGGCCAGATTGTGCAACCCAGGGCTACAGTGCAGGGAAATAAAACCTCAAAACCTCTGGCTATAAAAATCTGTGGGGTTGCAGCAGCAGGAGAAATTGCCAGTCTCACAGGAGAGTCTCCTGCAGGGGCAATAGGGTCCTAGAACATACACAAGTCCACTCACCAGGGGATCAGCACCAGGGCAGCACTGGGAAGGGTGCAATTCATTTTGGGAAGCAGGGGAAGTGACTGAAAGCAGAGCAAAAGCCAAGCAGGCAGCATTGTTCCCTGTCTGATCCCTCCTCCACACACAGTGCCACAACATGAGTGAAGCAGGTTGCCCTGCCCTGGTGAATATGAAAAGATTACAATGTAACAGGTGCACCAAGACAAACAAATAGGGTCCACAGGAAAGAACAGATCAAAGCTCCATAAAAAGAACTAAGCAATGAGGAGATGGCCAACCAATCAGGTGCAGAGTTCAAAATACTGGTAATCACGATGCTCATAGAAATGATTGAGTACAGATGCAAAATAAAGGAAGAAGTGAAGGCTCTACAGAGTGAAACAGAGAAAAATATACATGGAAACAACATTGAAGGAAAGGAAACCAGGGTTCAAATCAACAACTTGGAACAGAAGGAAGAAATAAGAATGCAAAAAAAAAAAAAAAGAGGAGAGGTTTAGGAACATCTAAGACTACTTTAAACATTCCAACATCTGAATCACAGGGGTGCCAGAAAGAGAAGAGGAAGAGCAAGAAATTGAAAAGTTATTTGAAAAAATAATGAAAGAAAACTTCTCCTATCTGGAGGAGGAAATAGACCTACAAGTCCAGGAAGCTCAGAGAATCCCAAACAAGTTGGACCCAAAGAGGATCACACCAAGACACATCATAATCAAATTGCAAAAGATTAAAGATAAGGAGAGAATCTTAAAATGAGCAAGGGAAAAGGAAACAGTTACCTACAAAGGAGTTCCCATAAAATTATCAGCTGATTTCTCAAAAGAAACCTTGAAGGCAAGAAGGGACTGGAAAGAAATATTCAAAGTCATGAAAGGCAAGGACGTACATCCATGATTACTTTATCCAGCAAAACTATCAGTTAGAATAGAAGGGCAGATAAAGTGCTTCCCAGATAAGGTCAAGTTAAAGAAGTTCATCATCACCAAGCCCTTATTATATGAAATGTTAAAGAGGCTTATTTAAGAAAAAGAAGAAGATCAACAATACAAAGAATAAAATGACAACAACTCACAACTATCAACAACTGAACCTAAAAAAACAAAAACAAACTAAACAAACAACTAGAACAGGAACAGATTCACAGAAATGAAGATCACATGGAGAGTTATCAGTGGGGCAGGGGAGTGGGGAGAATGGGGAAAAAGGTACAGGAAATAAAAGGCATAATTGGTAGGTAGAAAATAGGAGGAGGTTAAGAATAGTATAGGAAATAGAGAAGCCAAAGAACTTGTATGTATGACCCATGTCCATGAGCTAAGGGAGGGAATGCTGGAGGGAATGGAGGTACTGGGCAGCAGGGAATAAAAAGGGAGAAAAAAGAATGGGACAACTGTAATAGCATAATCAACAAAATATACTTAAAAAAGAAAAGCATAATAAATAAATTTGAGAAATCAGAGCACATTTCAAAGGGGAAATGAAATGGCAAATATTTTTAAACTTCTTGCAAGGGTACCAAGAATAAATTATGAAAAATTATACTTTCTCACTTTTTGCAAATAGAAAAAAAAGGAAAAATATGTGATTATCTCAATAGATTGGGAAAAAACTGGTAATATTCATGCTCATTTATTGTAAAAACAACAAATTGAGATAGATTTTAATTTTCATAATTGGATAAAAATAGTTTGAAAACACTATGCCTAATGATGAATTATTAAAAGTTGCAGCAGAAAGAAAAACGGAGCTTCTACCCTTGCGACAGCATGGATGGAACTGGAAAGCATTATCCTAAGTGAAATAAGCCAGGTGGTAAAAGACAAATACCATATGATCTCACCTTTAACAGGAACCTAATCACAAAAACAAAAAAACAAGCAAAATATAACCAGAGACACTGAAATAGAGAACTGGCTGACAGTGACCAGAGGGGAGAGGGGAGGGAATTTCAGGGGAAAAGGGGAAGGGTCTACAAGAACAAGTATAAAGGACACATGGACAAAAACTAGGGGCAGGTGGAAATGGGAGGGAGGTGGGGAGGGCTGGGTGGGTGGGCTGGGATGGGAGTAAAAGATAGAAAATTGTACTTGAACAATAATTAAAATGAATAAATTAATTAATTAAAAAAAGTTTTCCATCTGAGATTGAGAATGCTCGAGGATGCTAGAATAGAAGAGGCAGAGTTTCTCTACTGTCTTATGTTCTTGCTGGGGTCTGTGAACTAAACTGACAAAAGACAGGTTAATGAGAGAAAATGCATACAAATTTTATTTTTATATGACATGGCTGGGGCAGGGGGCCTTCATGGAAAGAAGTGAAAACCCTCCAAAATGGTTAGACCTAGGGTCTTCTGTACCATTTAAACAAGGAGTGATAAATTGTGAAGCTGTGACAAAACAAAAGAAAAAGGGGTTTGAGCCAAGGGAAGTAAATTTTAGGAAAGTGACTAGGAAATATATGGGAAAAACTAAGGAAAGATAAGAGTAAAAGATTATAGTAAGGCTTGTTTGCACAGATTAATTTGCGTGTTGACTTCCTGTAACTGGTGATAAGAATGTTCTTTGCCTGGTATGGAGAGGGCAGATTTCTCATGGGAAATTTATGCCCTGATTTTAGGTAGAAAGGAGAAAACAGAGAGCCCTGCCTGCATTGCTGTTTCTGAATTGTTTTCATCTCAAAGTGATCAATATACCAAAGTGGAGTATTTTGGGAGTATATGTTCTGATCTGCTATCTGTAACCAGTGTTGTTTAACCTAATGCTCAAAGTCTTATTCAATACAGTAAAGGGGAAGAGGTTAAAAATATAAATATTAGAAATAAGAAATGTAATTAGAGTCATTTGCTGAAAATATATTTTAGATTTCAAAAGCCCAAAATGATGTACTAAATCATATACATAAAATACTGATTTTAGCAGAGTCAATGAACAAAAATATAGTTATAGATATCTATAATTTAGATAATTTTTAATAGATGATTAGAAAACAAACATTTTAAATACCATTTGAGTGACATCAAAAATGATATCATTACACAATCTAATAAAATATGGACAAGACCTCTAAATTAATAACTACACAAATTATTGAGAAAACTTAGGAATGACTCAAATAAATGGAGGAACATGATATGTTTACATATTGGAAGTATTAATATTTTATGTCAGTTTTCTCCAAATTGACCTTTAAAATCAATGAAATCCCAATTCAAAATCTCAGCAGTTTTTTGTGTGTAGAAATTGGCATACTGATTTTAAAATTAATAGCCAAATCTATTACAAATAAGAACACAGCTAGAGGATTTATGTAACAAATATCAAAATTTATATAAAGCTGCTGTAGGTAGAGCAGTGTGGAACTGACATAAAATAGACAAATGAAAGAGAAGACCACATTTTGGAAATAGACTTACACTTTCTAGTAATTTCGTATAGTAGGAAAATTTGGTATTATCAGCAAACAAAGTTCATTCAACTGCCTTTTCACTTGGGAATAAAAGAATCTTGACTCTTCTCTTCCATGACATATATGATCAATTTCAGATGTATTGTAGATCTCAGAATGAAAAATAAAAACAGCAAAGATTCTAGAGAAGAAGCTATAGGAGGTTATCATGAGCTTGAGCTAGACAAATACTTAAAGGACATAAAGGTAACTGATAATGAAAATGATAAATTGGATGATAGTAACATTAAGAGCTTATATTAATTGATAGATGTCACTAGGAGAATGAAATGGCAAGTCACAGAGAAGAGTAAAAATGTTGTAATGCATGTATCTATAAATAAAGTTCTACAAACACATAAAAAGGTCCAGACAACACAATTTAAAATGGTCAAAAGACTGGAACAGGCACAATAAAAAAGAGAGGATATCCAAATGATCATAAACATATGAGAAAAACTCTATTTCATCATGGGTACTAACAAAGTTAAAATTACAGTAGTATACAGCTTCATTCCCATTAACATGGATACAGTGCAGAGGGAAAAAAGAAAAAAAAAACAAGGAAGTGTTGGAAAAGATGTGGTGAAAAGTGAAATTCTCATCTACTTTGGAAGACTATGTGGTAGATTCTATAAAACTGAAAGTACAGATAGTTTATGACCCAACAATTACTCTTCTAGGTAGATAACCAACAAAAGTGTGTACACTTGTGCATCTCAAGACAGGTATAGTGACGGATAGTAGCACTATTTCTATTTGCTAAAATAAGGAAACAACGTGTAAGTTGCCATGAGAAACAGAATGGATGATACACATTGGGGTGTATTTATAGGATGGCATGAAAAGAGAAAGGAAATGAATGTCACACACAACCACTCGGATCCATACATAGCACAGGCATCATACTGAGTGAATGGTACCAGACGCAAAAGGAAATGTTCTGTGTGATTCCAATGATGGAAAGTTCAAAATCAGCCTAAACTTAACCAGCAGTGGCCTTCAAAATCAGAATACTTGCCCTGGCTGGTGTAGCTTAGTGGATTAAGCACGGGCCTGTGAACCAAGAGATCACGGTTCGATTCCCAGTCAGGGCACATACCTGGGTTGCAGGCCCGTTCCCAGCAGGGAATGCACAGGAAGCAACCATACATTGATATTTCTGTCCCTCTCTCCTTCCCTTCCCCTCTCCTTCCCTTCCCCTCTGAAGATAAATAAATAAAATCTTTAAAAAAATCAGAATACTTGTGACTCCAATGGGTTCTGAATTGGATTTAAGGAGTTGTGAGTCTGTGGGGGCACATGGGACCTTTCCAGAGCACTGGTAATGTTTTATTTCTTGACTTGAGTGCTTTTTACACAGTGGCATTCACTTTTTGAAGATTCCTTATGCTGTACTTATTTGTGCATTTTTCTCTATCTATGTTATGCTTTGATAAACATTTGCTTAAATAAATACATGGGAGTATTTAAGAAGACTAAACATATTTCTAACATCAGTTTCAGAAAAGGGAAATAAAAATTAACAAAAAGGCGATCCAAAAGTAATATTAGCTGAGAATTTTACAGAAATAAATGAAGACCTGAAATTCTCAGAATTTTAAAACAAACATAAAACCTCTTAGGTCTCTGGATAAGGCATAGTTGTAAGTATTATAGAACAAAATAAACATGACTTGTAGTAATTTAGGTAAGAAAACAAAATACAAAATAAAATGTATAATATGCTAGTTAGTAATAAGAAAAAAATAAAGCAGAGAAAGGCAATAAAATATTGGATTTGGGGAAATATGTTGAAATCTTAAATGGAGTTTTTGGGATAGACTTACTAAATGTAAAGAAACTAAATATTCAGGTGCAGGTATTTGGGTAGACACAGTAGTGGGAGTTGATATGAGAGGAGAAAGGGAGGTTTTCTTCTACAAATACTGTACCTAATTTTCTATAGTTAAATCATAATTCCATTAAATATTACCTGATTGTGAGAGATATGCCATGGTGTGATATAATGACTATGTAGAATGATGGTATACATCAATTTTGAATGTATCCTATCATTTGCACTCTCCCTCTCGCTCTATCTCATTGTCTCTTCTCCTCCCCCTCCCCATCCTCTGTCCCTCCCCTGCCCCTCTCTCTCCCTCTCTCCCTCAACTTCACCTTCCCCCTTATACACTTAGTAAAGAAAGTGTAATGTGACTTTTGCCATCATTTTCTAGTTATTTGAAAGGGGAAAACGATAAAGTACTGTACTGTTTAACAAGACTTACAGAAAGGCAATAGAAATAGCAGACTTCTCTCCAATACTTGTAAGGACGTTGGACAAAATTCACGCACATGGACTTGACGATTTGAACCCCATCGGCCAATAATACAGATTTTACAAATCTCTAGGAGAAAAATAAACCCCAGGCTGTCTAACATCAAAGCTGATACTGTTTAAAAGCAGACTCCTTTGAAGCACATTGAAGGAGACAGGATAGAGGACATAGGACTTCTGATTCTAGGGGACAAGAAATTGTAATTAGAGTATTAAAAGCCCAGTTGAATACTTAAAGTTGTAGAGAAGAAATATGTTTTGAGTTTAAATTTTGTTTCAACATTTATTTTGAGAAAATGCAAACTTTGATAACACCAGTTATTATGTTAGCTTATTGTATCATTTGCAGTCTTTCTATTTCTTTTTTTCTCTTTGTATCACACAGTCACTCTCACACATGGACACATGCATCTTTATGCATTATAATTGTGCAATTATATATTGGGTAACCATTTGAAGCTACCAGATAGTACAACCACCATTCAATACCTCAACATGTACCTTCTGACAACAAAGATATTACCTTACATAATAACAAAACAATAATCAAATCCTGAAAATTTTATATTGTTACAATACTATTACCTATAATATAGCTTTTATTCTTATACTTCTAATTGCTTGAATAATATTCTATCTACATCCAATAATATTCTGAGTCTAGGACCTACCGTTTCCTTTAATCACCATTTTCCTTTAGTCTCTTTTATTCTACAACAGTTCCTCAGCTGTTCTTGTCTTTCAGGACATTGACCTTTTTGAAACTATTTGGAAAACTTAGTTTCAATATTTTTATTCTCTTTTCCAAATGCATACTTCTAATCATAGTACAAAAGAATTCAGGGCATCATCTTTTCATCCTTCTCTGACAAGAAACAATGTTTTGATTTTTAAATATCCCACTGTTGCTTGAAAGACATTCAATACCCAGGAAAATGATATTAGTTGCTATTCCACCAAACATATGAATAAAAGTACACTAATGACTCATTGTAACAAAAATGTGTTAGGCAATGTGTTTTACTTCACATAATAAGTATGTCATATTGATTAAAATTTCAGTGAAAACTATAAGCATGGAAGATTAGAATATCGGCATTTTAGCTTTTATTTTATTATGAATTTGAGAAAGAAAATATACAGCTTTTAATATTGTATTGATTTTACCTCAAGTGTAATTCAAATTTCAAACACATTCATCATAATTTCAATGAAATGGCATATATAAATTGTTTTTTTAGCTCAGATTAACTTTAAATCAGTTATGCAAACCATAAAACATGGAATATGTAAAGTGTAAGTGGACATTAGGTGACTCTTTGCTCCAGGCCAGTGGTTTCAGACGCTTTTATATTCTGAAAGCTACAGTCTGAACATGGTTTCAATGCAGATCAGATACACTTAAGAGCCATGTCATATTCACTCGGATTTCAGGTGGAAAAATGCTTGGAATACAAAATAACTATTTTCATCTCTATGTAACATGAGGTCTTTTTCCTTCCCCCACTTGCATATGATTTAAGAAAAAGCAAGTTGTTAGTTGGAAGATGTTTTGCATAGTTAAGAATTTATGTTATGCTAAGTGAAATAAGCCAGGCGGTGAGGGACAAATACCATATGATCTCACCTTTAACTGGAACATAATCAACAATAGAAAAAAAGCAAACAAAATATAACCGGAGACATTGAAATTAAGAACAATCTAATAATAACCAGAGGGGAGTTGGGAGGGGACAATGGGGGAAGGGTTTTCAGGAACTGTCCATAAAGGACGTGTGGACAAAACCAAGGGGAAGGTTGGAAGCAAGGGAAGGAGATGGATTTGGAGGGGGTGGGGAGAATATACGGACAACTGCAATTGAACAACAATAAAATAATTTAAATAAAATAAAAACAATAATAAAGAATTTATGATTGTGTGCCGTCATCTGCATCATGTCCTTTTTTCACCCACCAGTGCAATGATTGGTAAAGCTTAGTACTTTGGTCATTGACACCTCTTCATTATAGTTATTAAAGACATTAAATTTTCTTTTTCTCTAGCTTCCAGTTAACATCATCCCATTTTCAAATGCCCTATAGTTCAAGATTTAATGTTTAGTTTAGGTTCCAGCATTTTAGTCTTTGCCAAACCTAAGCTGTCTCTCCATGTACTTAACACTCTCCTCCTGTAATTATTTGCAGTATTAGTGATTTTTACCAATTTATCTTACATTGCATACCATCCTGGCCTTCCAAGTTTGTATTTTCAGTGATAATAATATATAAATGCATTCTTGAACATTATGAATATCTTATTTTTTATTTAACTTAAAGAATATGAGATGAAATTACATTAAAAAAACAGTCCAAGAGGATGAATTAATCATGTTTGGCAAATAAGAGTTTAGGATGGAAACATACAGGACATGGTAACATTGAATTCTGGTATAAGTTGTTGCTACCCCAAAATCTGTCAAATACCAGGACACCTCTGTTTTAATCATCATGACTATTTCTTTATCCAATTTATAACAGGGCAAGCATATTCTCATTATCCTTTAAAAGAATTTACCAATCACAGGGGAAAAGTCATTAAAGAACATGTGTAAAGGACCCATGGACAAAGACAACAGTGGAGGAGGACTGAATGTGGGAGGTAGGGGTTGGGGGGAGAGTAATGAGGGGAAAATGGGGACCACTCTAATTGAACAATAAAAATAATAATAATAAAACATATTTTAAACATTACCAATCTAGCCCTGGCTGGTGTGGCTCAGTGGATTGAGTGCCAGCCTGTGAACCAAAAGATCACTGGGTTGATTCCTGGTTAGGGCACATGCCTGGGTTGCAGGTCAAGTTCTCAGTAGGGGCTGCAGAAGAGGCAACCACACATTGATGTTTCTCTCCCTCTCTGTCTCCCTCCCTCTCTCTAAAAATAAATAAATAAATAAAATATTTTTAAAAACTACCAATCTATTCTGTCTTGACTGGTTTTAGATAAATTTTAGAATCACTCAAAATATTTTCAATATGCTGTTTTTAGAGCAGTTTTATGTTCATACAAAAGTTGAGTGGAAGATACAGAGTTTCTATATACTCTGCGCTACCCCAGCTTCACTCACTATCTACATCCCCCATAACAGTGATACACTTATTAGAACTGATGAACTTGCATAACATTATCACTCAAAATTCACAGTTTACATTAGGGTTTACTCTTGGTGTTATATAGTCTATGGATTTGGAGAAACAATAATATGTATCCACCATTACAGTGTCATGAGAATAGTTTCACTGCTCTAAAAATCCTTTGTGTTCCACCCATTCATCCTTCTCTCCCCACTAAACCCTGGTAAAGACTCATATTTTCTATTGTGTCCATAGTTTACCTTTCCTGAATGTAAGATAGTTGGAATCATACAGTAGTTTTTAAAGCTTGGCTTCTTGTACTTAGTCATATGCGTCTAAGGTTCCTCTTTTCATGGAACAGCTTTTCATGGCTTTCTTGATAGGTTATTTTTTTTCTTTTTAGCACTAAAGGAACTTGCATTGTTTGTACCACAGTTTTTTTAATCCATTTACCTACTGAAACTTGTCTTTGTTGCTTCCAAGTTTTGGCAATTATGAAAAGCTGCTATAAACATCTCTGTGTGGGGTTTTTTTCTTTGTAGACACAACTTTTCAACTCAGAATATGTTTAGTTTTGTAGGAAACCACCAGACTCTCCTCCAAAGAGGCTATACTATTTTACATTCTGACCAGTAAGGAATGAGTTTGCTTTACCTCACATCCTCATCAGTATTTGGTATTGTCAGTGTTTTAGATTTTGAACATTTAAATAAATGTGTAGTGAATCTCCTTGTTTTGATTTGCAATTCCCTAGTGACATATGGTGTTAAGTACCTTTTCATATGCTTATTTGCCATCTGTATATCTTTATTGCTGAGATGTCGGTTCAGATCTTTTGTCCATTTTTTTTTTAAATCAGATTGTTCAGTTTTAAGTGTTCTTTGTAAGTTTTGGCTAACAGTTCTTTATCAGATGTTTTTTACAAATATTTCTCCTGATTTGTGGCTTGTCTTCTCATTTTTTTAGAGTATCTTTGACACAAAAGAGGTACTGAATTTTAATAAAGACCAATAAACATATCAATTAATTTTTTCATGGGTCATGTGTACCTTTGGTGTTGTATGCAAAAAGTCATTGCCAAACCCAAAGTCATCTAGATTTTCTCCTACATTATCCTCTAGAGGTTTTATGTTTTTGCATTTTACGTTGAAATCTATGATCCATTTTTAGTTAAATTTTGTGAAGGGTATGAGGTCTATATTTAGAACCATTTTTTGTGCATTTGAATTTTTAGTTATTCCAGCATAATTTGTTGAAAATACAATCTTTGCTGCATTATATTGTCTTTGGTCCTTTGTCAAACATTAGTTGACTATACCTGTGTATATCTCTTTTGGGGGCTCTGTATTCTGTTCCTTATCTCTTTGTTTGTTCTTTCACCAATGTCACATTATTGAGATTACTGTACCTTTATGGTAAGTGTCGAAGTTGGACAGTGCACACATTTTTGATAGTGAACGATAGCCATGCTTAGAGTCATACAGCTAACTACAAAATGACCATTCTATTTTTCTGTCAATAGAATGACCGCATTCTGTTTTTTCTACATTGGGAATAACTTATAAAACATTATGAGAAGTGATTTCTAGAAAATTTGAAAGACTTTATTGGCATTCTTACTACAGAAAACAATACAATATGTATAATCTCTAACAGCAACTTCTGAAAAATCAAGATGATTTCATAAAAATAAAATCCTCAACCTGATGTACACTTGTTCTATTTATTTTAATGTTCTATTAAAAATTTAAATTTGCATGAGCCTATAATGTGAAGATATGATATATAGCCATTTGTTTCTACAAATCCAATTATTGCAGTACTGGTGACCTTTGAGTGCATCCTTTTCCTGTTGACTTGAAATGCCAATTTTACCATATGCTAAATGCCTGTGTTTATTTCCAGCCTAGTAAGTTACTTTTCCACTGAATTTGACACCTGTTTTTGGGCTTCAGCCACATCGTTTCAAGTACTACAGATTTACATTATTTGAGAATACCATCCCACCTTCCTAAATCTTTTGTAGATGGTCCTTCAATAGCCTGTCAGATCCAAGAAGCCTTTGGGGAAGGGTATAGAAAGGACTGCTGTGGTGAATAGCCACAGGAAAAGCTTCATTTCTTTCCTTTGCTATAGATAAAGCCTGATACCTCCACTCTACTTCCACTGTCTGCTGCAAAAATTCATATGCTACTGTCTCAGCTTTGTCTGACTCCTATTAGCAGAAACAAAACCGGCATGCTCATTTCTAAGTTTGTTCTGTATGCTGTGCCAGAATTGAAACTTGGGGCACCTCAAATTATATGGAATCCTACCACTTCAAATAAATTTTACTCCCAATGATCCTCTACTACTTCCTCATTTCTAGATTGAGAATGACAAAATATCAACTTCTTGAAGTCAAGATCTTTTCTTGGAAGTTTAGGATGGGAGATAGGAGGTCTAAATCTTCCTCTAAAATTCCCTTCACTCCACCCCTAGCACTGTTATATCTAGCAGTTATTCTTTGAAAATTTCAAGGAATAAATATATTCTATCCTTTTTTTTCAACATTACACAAGGTTTTCCCTAATCATATATTTCTTTGGTCATTAGATAGGAATCTGAGCAGAAGGAACACTTGATGCCAGTTATAAAGAAAAACAAACAAGACATCAGATGGAGATTCCCTCAATTAACTGTATTTAATTCATAAATACATGGACATCTAAATTTATCTTACAGTCTTTTCCAATTGTTAGAATAGAATATCACTCCTTTTTCTGTCTAACACGGATTCCTCCCATTGTCTTATGCTATGGATTTTATTCCCTGTCTGTATTTTCTGAAACATTTCATTGTCAGTTATTCTTTCTTACTCTCAACTACAAGGTGATTCCCACTGTCTTTTAAATAGTTTCCAATCTCTTCTGTTAAAAAAATAAAAGTGAAATTGTAAAGCAATATCTCCAGATGCTTCATTGACCTCTGGCTATTTCTCTTTCTGTTTTCTATTTCAGTATGTATAATTTCATCAGGAGGCTCCCTCAAGTCAACTTTTAGGAAGAGTAATTTTATTTAACAAGTGGAGAGAAGTTTAACATTCAGCTGAGCTACTACACTAACTCTGATAGAACATGAATGAACGAACATGTTCAATGGCTGCTGTCAGCTCCACTCACATGTGGGTAAAGGGGGAACAAGCTGGATAACAGAAGTGTGTTGGCTGATTGAAAATGGGAAACAAATCACTATTTAATGGCAAATTAAAGGATGATGTCAACAGAACAAATTCTCCAGACTTCACAGGTTCAACCTGGGTCAAGCAAGCCACATTTTGTTCAGTGGTTTGTGGTAATAATCATTCTTGTACTTGGTGACCTCATCTTTGTATT
This sequence comes from Trachops cirrhosus, assembly GCA_028533065.1. NCBI lineage: Eukaryota > Metazoa > Chordata > Mammalia > Chiroptera > Phyllostomidae > Trachops > Trachops cirrhosus. The sequence goes on from CM052538.1 coordinate 82,387,027, forward strand.
GACATTCACGGGGTGAATATTCCTGGTAATGATGCAAATGAGCATAAAGTTTTTGTCATGTTCAATCTCACATATATGAAATTTAGTGAATAAATGATATTTCTCCTAATATAGCCTCTTATGTGTTACAAGTACATTTTATAGCTAATTGTATTGTGAAAGAGCTTCATTCCCAGAATATCTGACAATTGATAAATTAATATATTAAATTATATTTTGAAAGTTTTAACAGTTTAACTGGCCGTTTTCTCTTCTGTCAGTTAATACTTCTTATTAAATTCACTACTATTATGATACAATATCTGAATAATTGCAGGTATAATAGATATTATAAAACACACTTTTAGGTGCTTGAATCTCCAGCAGAGTCATTAGGACAATCTAAAAGCTAGGATTATGACATAATATAAACTATGTGCTATCAGTGATATTTAGTCAGTTTGGTTATAAAAGAAGTTTTTTTTAAAAATTTCTATATCTCTTTGATTTGAGGTAGTATAACTAGAGGAACAATCTGAAAGAATATGCTGGCTTAGGTTGAGAAGTACTATAGAAACACCACTTTCTGAAGCAGTATTTTTTTCCCACAGATATGTTCCAAAAGTATTATCTATTAATATAAAGGTAAGATGAGAGCTCTCTCATGAAGAATTTATTCCATTTTGATAATGGTCTCCGATAGCAACTCAAAGGAACATAACTGCTCTTTTAACCTCAAGATAAAAGTATCTGTTTTTGTAAAACATTTAATCCTCAAAAACTTTCTTATTACAAAAGCAATATATATTTATTTTTTATTGCATTCTTTCTAAGCATATGTTACTTCTGTATAAGATATGATCCTGACTAAAAACATCTGATGAAAAGCATTTTTTTTTTACTGTAGAATCTCATTCTCTAACCAGAGAATGCAATTACTCTCCAAGGCATGCACAACAAAGTAAATGATGGTATCATATATACATATATGTGTTGTCCACTTGACTTATTTTCTTCCTCTTCATTTTCTGAAATTATAAAAGAGGAGAATAACAATCATAAAAAGTATTCAAAATGCTTTGTGTGAATTTAATGTACAAATAGAAGAGCAAGAAAAAGGTGGTTAAGTTATAGCATATATTTAATTATTTCCAGTAGCCAATATATTTTGGGAAGATGGATAAGCTTAAATATTAAATTCCAATATTTTGGGGATTAATGATTTACTTCTAACATTGTTTTTGAAAAACAAATCAGTCCAAGGTGAGGATTTGGATCAATGGTCCTTAATCTGGGGTGTGTCATAAACCCGTCTGAAATTTCAATGAAAACTATGGAAACATAATTATTAAAAATATGCTTAAGTAAATAACCTAAAGATTAGCATAATTTCAAAGAATTCAAATACCTCTGAAATCTTTCAATGTATTTTGGTTTAAAAAAACTTCATCAAACATATCTCCATTAACATACCTAAAATTAATTATTCAAGATTGGAACAATAAGTCCCCAGAATAAATGATCAATAAACTTGCTTGTCCATTGGATTGGATAAATTGAATTGAATTGAATCTAATTGAATCAGCTATTAGATGAGAGGGAGGTTGCGAGGCTGGGTGAAGAAGATGAAAGGATTAAGCAAAGGAAAAAAACTCATAGACAACTTTATGGTGATTAGCTGAGAGAAAGGGGGTGGGAGAGGTAGAAGTGGGTAAATGAGGGATAAATGGTGATGAAAGGAGACTTGACTCAGGGTGGTGAATGCACAATAAAGTATACAGACAATGTGTTATAAAATTGTACATCTGAAACCCATATAATTTTAGTAACCAAGGTTACCCCAGTAAATTCAATAAAAGTTTAAAAAAGGTCACTGCTCTGTAAAGCACACAAAAAAATGAATCAAATCAAACTAAATTGAGAAAACAGCACAGAACTAGAGGCTGATGGGAACTTTGAGCTCATGTCCTAGCTATGTACCAACAAATGAGATGATAAAAATAATACAACTTTTCAACACCTAGACCACTCCCTATCAATGGTCTGTACTCTGGGATAGAGCCCTGGAGCCTGTACTTTCCTTTAGGTGTTTATGTGGTGAAGTTAAACTCTAGATACATAATCCCCAATGTTTCAATCAACCGTAAAATATTTTTGCAGCAGTTACCTTTTCCCATGCCATGTAAACCATGTAAAATATAGTTCTGGTCACAGAAAATTCAGCCTACTCATAGCATTTGTGGTGCATTACACATAATGCAACACCTTTGTATATATTCTTTTAAGATAAAAATTTATGGAATGATTTTATTGTTTTCCCTTTAATTCTATTCCTCTATAATATATTATATATATGTAAATCTATTCATGAAAGAAAAATTAAAATTAAAATTCAGAATGGGGGAGAGAATAGCCAGTCACATCTTTTTTTCTTTTTTTTTAAATTTTATTTTAATTATTGTTGAAGTACAATTTTCTATCTTTTACTCCCATCCCAGCCCACCCACCCAGCCCTCCCCTCCTCCCTCCATTTCCACCCACCTCTAGTTTTTTATCCATGTGTCCTTTATACTTGTTCCTGTAAACCCTTCCCCTTTTCCCTGAAATTCCCCTGAAATTCCCTCCCCTCTCCCATCTGAACACTGTCAACCTGTTCTCTATTTCAGTATCTTTGGTTATATTTTAATGTAGTCTTTATTTAATAGAACAAATATTACACCTATAGTCATAATTTTTAAAATTTTCTAGACTAGAGCTAATTGGGAAAAAAACCGAATTGGAAAAGGCTTCCCCACTGCCAGCTGATCCTAATAACTCCATCCAGCATGTCTCTTATTTGCTTTAGTTTGTTTTCATCCCTTTCATTTGAACTATCACTGTCACTTAACATTAGGCTTTCTTGAGGACACTCATGTCTTTTTTGATACCAACAGAGCTTATTTTAAGAAGACAGTTTTTATTTAGGAATATTTTTCATCATTTCTTGTTCTTTAGTGTTACTGACCAATTTAACATTTGTTGAATACATTAATGTTTAGCATAGTAAATGTTACTACAAAAGGGGTTTTAGGAACAAGGTGACCCATCATGTAGGCACTCTCAAGATTCATGCTGTTACTCGTACATGGTCCAGTGCTCCCTCTGTTGCCTGGGGTTATCACTAACCACAGTAACATAAATAAAGCTCTGCTACTCGTACTGGGGCTTGTGGCCCAGAGTTCCCCATGTGAGAAGCAGCTAAAGTGCAAACATGAACTATGATGTAAACTACCTTCCCTTGTGACCTCAAATTCTGTTAGATTTTAAAGATATTATTCGTTTTCTTGTTCTATGGCACATTAATTAGTGTAATATATTTCTTCCAATCAACAGCTATTTAAAACCTAGTGTCATAACTCATTTTCGACAGTGCTGGAAAATTATTCTTTACCGTTTTATCTCTGAGGTTGTTGAAATATATTTTATGGATCTTATTTTCCATTATTTTATGTCAGACCTTTCCACTAATTATCCCTAAAATTAAGAAAATGCACTGAGCATTTTTCATGGGACTTTATGTTAAACCCTCAGAATTAAAAAATGTATCTATATAGAGAAATTATACATGCTAATTAATATAGAATATTTATTTAGAAATTTATACATAAGAAGATAGAGCTACAACTACACAGATCTATCTCTCTATGTATTTCTATAGAGGTATATAGATATAGCCCTGAGTGGTGTGGCTTATTTGGTTGGTGTCATCTTGTAAAGCAAGAAGTCACCAGTGCAATTACTGGTCAGGGCACAGGCCTGAGTTTCAGGTTTGGTCCCCAGTTGGAGCTCTTACAAGAGGCAACCAATAGATGTTTCCCTCTCACATTGATGTTTCCATCTCTTTCTCCCTCCCTTCCATTGTCTCTGAAAAATAAATAAAATTTAAAATATCTATCTATATAGATACAGATCTATAGTTTAAAAGTTGAGTGAGTTTTTCCTACTAAACTCAAGATAACAACAACTTCTTTGATTTGTAATCTTGCACTCATAAGTAATAAATATAATGTTAAATTATGCAAGTTATATATGATCCTTAATATACTTTGAATTCTAATGAATGTCAGCTTAAGGAAATCTTTGAGTCTTATCTAAGAATTTGCTCTTGTATACATATATATACTTATGGTAACTACCTGTTCAAATATGTTACCTAATTCTTAGAAAATGAGGAGTACATTTTCTTTATGCTCTTTTGAAAATAAGATACTTAGCATAGAAGAAATGTTATAAGACCCTTGAGAGTGCCTTTGAGCCAGTGGTGTTCAGTTGGAGACAAAACTTTGAGTCATGGTGATTAACAAAATGAGAAATAAGATTTTTCTGTACAATAAGAAAGCCACATAGAAGGTAACATCAATCCATGAGGTACCAATTGATTTTCCACAAGGTGACTTCTATAATGAGGCAATGAATAAGTAAAAACCAAACTGATGTTAAAAAAGAAAATTCAGATAAATGTTTTCATATTTGGGGGGTAGATGCCTAGAACAGGGGTTGCTGGGTCATATGGTAGCTCCAGTCTTGATTATTTGGGGAAACTTTATACTGTTTTTATAGTGGCTGTCCTAGTTTAAATCCCACCAGTAGTGTGTGGGGCTCCTTTTTCTCCACAACCTCTCCAGCACTTGTTATTTCTTGTTTTGTTGATAATAACCATTCTAAGAGGTGTGAAGTGATATGTCATTGCAGTTTTGATTTGTGTTTTCCTAATAACTAGTGAAGTTGAGCATCTTTTCATATCTCTATTGGCCATTTTTATGTCTTATTGGGAGAATGTCTTCAGATTCTCTATTTTTTAATTGGATTGTGTTTTTGGTTGTTGAGTTATACATGTTATTTATATATTCTGGATATTATCCCCTTATTAGAGGTGTTGTATGCAAATATCTTCTCCCATTTGGTTAATTGTCTTTGTTTTGCTAATGGTTTCTTCTGCTGAGCAGAAGCTTCTCAGTTTGAAATAGTAGGATTCATTAATTTTACTTTTGCTTCTCTTGCCTTTGGAGTCAAATTCATAAAACTGTATTTGAGAAGGTCTATAAGTTTAATACCTATGTTTTCTTCTATGGTCTTCCATGTAACTTACCATTGCAGTTTTATATTTAGGTCCTTGATCTATTTTCAGTTAATTTTTGCTTATGGTGACAAATAGCAGTTTAGTGTCATTCTTTTGCATGTGACTTTACAATTTTTTCAGGACTGTTTATTAAAAAAGGCTTTCTTTTTTCCATTGTATATGTACCCCTATGTTCACTGCAGCATTATTCACAGTGCCCAAGAAATAGACATAACCAAATGTTCTTCAATAGATTACTGGACAAGACACATACATACAATGGAATACTTACACTATAAGAAAAGATGGCATAGTGCTATTTGCAACAACACGAGTAGATCTTGAGAATATCATAGAAAGCAAAAGATGTCAGACAGAAAAAGTCAAGAACCATGTGATTTCACTCATGTGTAGGATATAAAACTGAAAGCAACAAATGAACGAACAAGGAACAAAAACTCATAGACACAGACAACGCTACCGAGGGAAAGGGACGTGTGGTGGAGGCCGTAAAGGGTAAAGGAGCTCAAACCCATGGTGATGGAGGGAGATCTGACTTTGGGTGGTGAGTACACACTGCAACATACAGATGATGTATCATAGAATTGTACACTTGAAAAAAATGTAATTTTATTAGCCCATGTCACTCCGATAAATGTAACTTTTCTAAAAAGGAAAGTAAAGAATGAAAGAAAATTCAGGACCCATATGTGGGTCAGGGACCCCTCAGAACTAAATTTTCTCATTATACATCTGTGTCTAAAATCATATTTTGCTATATTAAGTAACAAGTGTTATACAATAATGACTAAGGTGTCAAGAAAATTTTATTAAACATCATGTACTTAACATGACACTGGAATGGATACTAGATTTAAGAAATGTATCTATTAAAATAATTTAAAATTTTAATTTATAGCATTTAAAAGGTAATAGCTTTACCATCTAGAAAATTTAAATATCTAGAATGATATATACATTGATGATATGATTTTATCTTCCTGTCAATTAGATTTTGTTAATGAACCATCTTTAGTTTACTGTGGTACCTTTACATATTATTTTCTCTATAGTCAAACAATAAATGATCCAAAGCTGGATTTAACATCATTCTTAGCAGATGATATCATAGAAAAAGTGTAAGTTCATTACAAAGCTTACCTTCTCATCAAATAGTTAAATATATCTTAAATCTTGTTGCAAAATAATTTGTAAAAAGAAAGACACCTTCCAAAATTTCAAATTGTCTCATTTTGAATTTAATCTTGTAAATTGCTTCAGAAATGAATAGAGTTCTTTATGAAATCTATGGAATTATGTGGAAGAAGATACTTAAGCCCATGTTCTTAGAGACTGGTTTTTACTTGCATAAATTCTTATTCTTTTTTAAACTGTAGTGAGATGAACAAACTTAATATAGTATTAATTGGCCCTGACTGGCATGGCTCAGTGGATTGAGCACTGGCCTGCAAACCAAAGAGTCGTCAGTTTGATTCCCAGTCAGGGCACATGCCTGGGTTTTGGGCCAGGTTCCCAGTGCGGGGCGTGTGAGGGGCAACCACACATTGATATTTCTCTCCCTATTTTCCTCTCTTTCTTCCCCTCTGTCTAAAAATAAATTAAAAATCCTTTTAAAAATATAGCATTAATTGCTCTACTTTTTTTAATATAAGAATGATAATGTATTGTGGACTGGTTGTTAAGGGATCATAGAGCAAATTTTTACCAAAGAAAAGCTATTTTTCCAGGTCCTGTGCCTGGAAGGTATTCCTTCTCAACTAAAGTCATGAAATTAATACCTAAGGATAATTTTTCATGAATGTCAAATAAATGTAAACTGCTGATCTTAGAACGAGGAAGAACTACCAACTGAAAATTTTGTACAATAGATCATTGTTTTTTTTTCAGCAATATAAATGCTATCAATATCCATTAACAAGTGATAATGTCTTGTTCTATCACAGTTATTCTCAATGTAATTGGTGATGTACATTCATAGAATTACAAGATTCAAGGGTTTTTCACCACTTCCACCTCTCAGAGTATAAACCAAATTCTGCAATGTGGAAATGGGTACAAAACTGAAGAACTCTGTAACATTATTTTTGTATTGCAGAGAGCAAACTTAAATGCCTTTGTATCCTTGATGTATATACATACATTATAAATTCTTCAAAAGTGAAGTCTTCAACTTGTATATCTGCATGTCATCCAAAGTGCATGACAACGTATTTTGCATGTAATAGTGAGTCAGTTAACACATGTTGATTTAGTAGGATAAATTCTCCCCAAGCCAGATTGATGATAAGAGATTCAGCAAAATGAAGTAAGTTGTTTTTCTTTTCCTTGTGCTCAAGCTAAATATAACAATGTTATTAGAAGTATTCAGCCATATTCAATGCACATATCTTACTAGAATTTATAACTTACTTATACATATGAAAGGAATTCTTCATATGTATATGGTTTGTATCCTCCAAAAAGATGTTGAAATCCAGACTCCCAATGTGCAGATTAAACAAAAAATGGTAAGACATATTCAGAGTTTTCTTACACACATTCCTTTAACTATTACGTTTACATTGGATTGAGCTTTAATTCTGTACTTCATATTATCCAGGTTCTTCCATTGTTTATCACTTTCACTCAATCCTCTATTATCTCTAAAATTACATATATAATTCAATAAACTGGATACATTTTACATAACATACATGTTTACTGTATTTTCTATAATACTAGAACTTAGACTTCTTGGAAAACAGTCTCTGCTATGCAATTTAACGTGCAGAATATTTTTTAAGGATTCTTGAGATCAACACTTACAGAAGAAAGCGGAAGGAAGAAGAATTGATCAGAGGGAGAAATGGAGCTGCAATTCAAGATCAACAGCAACCTCCTGATCAGTCCACAGAATGAACCTTCAGCATTGTGTTAAACTGGGCCAAAATGGCTGGCCCTTTATGTTCCTGCATGATTAGTTCTTGGGTGTGGGCTACCATAGGAATGAGTGAGCATGCCCTTATGCAAGGGGGCTCTCTGCAGCCTGAGTCCGTCACTAGGAAAGGCTGACAATTCAGAGCTGTTGAGGAACAGCACCCCCAGCAGTGAGGCAGTAAGTCCACTGAAAAGAACATGGCATAAACAGCAGTGTGGTGATTGCTGGGGGGAGGGAGATATGATGGGACTAAGTGGTAATGAAAAAAATATATAATAAAGATGAAATAAATAAAAGAACATGGGTATTGCTTTATAGTGTCCACTACATGAAAGAATGACTCTCCTCACAAGTTTACCTTATTTCCAATAGTTTTTTAATTGAAATAATTTTAATTATGAGATAAGAGGTGTTGTGTTCAAAAGTTTTGCAAATGAGTAATTATTTATTTCATAAAGGAAATATTACCCCCTAATTTAAATTTTTAGCTTTAAGATAACCAATATATTCACATGTTGACCTTCCTAAAGGCAAGCTTTCCTTTTATGTATGAACACCCTCTGAAAGTTTGAATACAAAATGATTTCCTGCACTGATGGATGCTGATCTGAACTTTCAAACATTAGATCAACATGATACAATGAACTCAGAGCAAATTCTAAAGAGCACTCCGTGACTTTATCACTGGTCACCTTTTATTGCTACCACTCAAGGGGATTTAAGTCAGGACTTTAAACAAAATCACTCTAAATGCCCTATCTTTGATGCTATAAACTTTATCCATTTTACTTGTTCTAAAGTATTTTTAGCCTGTTCCTTTACACTTCTGTCTAGAGAGCTCAGACCACAGATAGGGGTTTTATAGGCTCACAATTCTGCTGGCTTAAGCTCTTTACATATTGTTTACTTTGTCCATTAAGCTCTTAATTTGAAATCTGATTTTTCCCGAGGATTTTGTCCATGTTTTTGTCCACAAACATTTTAACTCCTTTAATTTTCCTTTATGATCCATCTCATCCCTAAATCAACCTATTTCTGCTTCAGCTCATATTCTTTATTGCCAGAGACTTAAGTTCTTATCCACCACCTTTTTTAATAATGTAATTATCTCAGCTAGGTTCTTTCTGTGTTACTCAATCACTTCTCCCTTATCATCTATAAGCTCTTTAATTGTTTTATAAATACTTTCTGCTTACTGATAAAATTTGCTGAATCTTTTGTGGCATAAATTTTGTGTATTTATTTTCTTGTAGTAACAGACTTTCCAGTGCTCTGGTTTAAATTTCTCTGTAAATACGATGACGTTTATACCAATAGAGAGACAGAAAGGACCTATGGTCTCACCAGAACCAAAGAGCTACTTAAGATACATTTGCACAAGAAGTATATGTGAGTCTTAAGTGTTAAAATAGGTCTTTATGTCAACTCACCATTTTTATTCATTGAAAATCTATTTTGATTGGCTCCTAGATTTCTTTTTGGTTTCTTCAGTAATTTATAGGTCCTGGGCTGATAGGTTTATTGTTTACCCATCAGACAAACAATATTTTGTTAACATAAATAATCATTCTGAAAGCTAACATACATTATGATTATTTAGTCACAGCTAGAAGGATCTTTCTTAAATTCACTATTATTTTGTGAAAGAGCCATATGTTAACAGCCATAATAACAAGTAAAATAGAAATATGACCAGAAAATAGTCCTAATGTTTTTTAAAGTGTAATGATTTCTCTGTAGTAACCTATTGTACCTAAGGTATCTAGACATTTCCTAATGTGTTTTTGACTAATTGATATGATTAAATATAAACTTTTGTAGCCAAAACTTTTCTGAAATGAAGGATTTATTGAGCCACATGTTCGCCAGAAAAAGGACCAGGTCCTATGACATATGGTCTACAACAGCTGTCCCCAAACTTTTGGTACCGGGAACCAGTTTCATGTAAGACAATTTTTTCCATGGACTGAGGGGTAGGAGATGGTTTCAGGATGATCCAAGTGCATTACATTCAAGCTCACCTCCTACTCTGCAGCCCAGTTCCTAACGGGCCCAGGAGGTACTGGTCTGAGGCAGGGAGGTTGGAGACTCCTGGTCTAAAACATCAGCATCCAGATGGAAAAGGTGAACATGTCCACTGTCCTAAAGCTGATGGGGCTCTTTTAAGGATGCAACCTACATCCTTACACTTATTTTGAAAGAATTTACATTGACTATGGATAAGTGGGCAGGAAAAAGTGAAGCAGAGGTAGTTCTAGGATACTTTGTAAAGTATATGATTTTGTAACCACTATGTTGTACACCAGAAACTAACACAAAATAATATAGAATGAGAGCTGTAATTGAAAAATAAAATTAAAAAATTACTACATTTGATTGGTTGTAGGCAGCAGTATGAAAAGTTAAAGCATAAGAAGGCTGCAGTGGCATCTGATGCTATTTCTTTTTAGGTAGTGGCCTAGACATTGATTCAAATATCCAATGTACATTCAGGAATGTGAATCGTGTGTCCATTGTCCCAAAGCTATTAACTGGCTGATTACCCTTGTATCTTTCTCCCACTCTCCAACCTGCTTTGATTTAATTTAGGACATTCCAGAATTTTTCTTTCATCACTAAAATTTGGAAAATAGTTTTATGAAATGAGTTCAACAAAACTGGAGGACACAAGACTAATATGCAAAAATCCATTATTATTTCTATGCACTGGCAATGAATAGTCCAAAATAGCAAATTTTTAAAGAAAAATGTGTATTTATAATAGTATAATAAAGGATGAAATTCTTAGAAATACATATATGTAAGGAGGTATAAGACTGGTGCATTGCAGGTTATAAAAACATTGCTAAAAATATTAAGAAAGACCTAAATGAACCACATGTTCATGAATTAGAAGAAACAGTATGGTTAAAATGGAATTATTTTCCCAAAGCAATATACAAATTAATGTGATCCCTATCAAAATCTAGATGACCTTTAAAAAATGGAAGAACTGACCCTAAAATTCATATGGAATTATAAGAAACCACAGGTGGCCAACACAGTCTTGGAAAAGGACAAAGTTGAAACACTCATGCTTTTTCTTTACAAAAACTACTACAAAACTCCATTATTAAAAGAGTGTGGTATTGACATAAAAACAAACATATAGATCAATGGAATAAAACTGAGACTCTAGATAAATCTAATACTGTTATGGTCAATTTATTTTGAAAAGGGTGCCAAAACTATTAAATTGAGAATATTACTGTCCTTTAAAAAAATGGTGGTAGGGCACTTGGGTTTCCACATGCAAAGAAATGAAATTAGACCTTCGTATACCATATATAAAAATTAATTCAAAATAGAACAAAGAACTAAAAGTCAGAGCTAAAACTATAAAGTTCTTAAAATAGAAGTAAATCTTCATGACCTTGGAATTGTTATAGTTTCTTAGATATAATGTTAAAAACACAAGCAACAAAGGAAAAAGATGAATTGGCTTCATCAAAATAAAAAACATTTGTGCATCAAAGGACTCTGTCAATAAAGTGAAAAAAACAACCTACATCATGGGAGAAAATATTTACAAATCATGTATGTGAAAGGAATCTAGCAGAACCACTGGTACTCAACAACAAAAAGACAAACAACCCAATTAAACATTAGGTAAAGTATTTGAAAAGACATTTCTCCAAAGAAGACTTGCAAATGGTCAATAAGCACATGAAAAGATGCTCAACATCATTTGCCTTTTGGGAAATGTACATCAAAACACAATCAGATATCATTTAACACACAGTAGGATGACTATACTACTACTACTACTAATAATAATAATAGTAGTAAGTGACAAATATTGTAATATTATGGAGGATTTGGAACATATATATTGCAGAAGAGTATATAAAATGATGCTCCTACTGTGGACAAACAGTTTGGCAATTTCTCAGTAAGTTAACCAATGAATTACTGTGTGACACAGCTATTTCACTCTTAGGTTTATGCTCCAAAAAATTAAAAACAGATAAGCAGATGTTCAAACAAAACCTTATACATGAATGCTCATAGCAGCACTATTCAGAATAGTGAAAACAATGGAAATAACCCGGATGTTAATCAACTGATGAATTAATAAACAAAATGTGTTATCTCTATACAATAGAATATTATTCTGCCATAAAAAGGAATGAAGCACTGATACATGCCATAGCATGGATAAATTTGAAAACATTATGCTAAGTAAAAGTTTAAGCCAGGTATAAAAGGCCACATATTATATAATTCTCTTTATATGAAATATCCAGAATAGACAAATCTGGAGAGACAGAAAGCAGATAAGTGGTTACCAGGGTTTGTGAGTAATAAGGAATGGGTACTGACCATTTAATGGGTATGAAGGCTCCAGCTGGGGTGATGTCAGTGTTCTGGAACAAGACAGTGCTGATGGTGGCACAACATTGGGAATATATTAAGTGCCACTGATTGTGCACTTTAAAATAGTTCAAGTGATGAATTTTATGTTACGTAAATTTTACCACAATAAAAAAGTAAATTATGAAAAAATGCTCTATTAATTGAATCATGTACATTGTTTTCAAGTTCAATTTCTTATTAAAGTACACATTTTTTCCAAGATTAGGAACAGAATTTTATCTTAAAATCCAAGTGAAAGAATAGCTGAGGACTCTTTCTTGTTTATTACATATAATAGCATACAAAAATAATTAACTCTCTTGGTCTGTTAGAAAGTGATTTCACTCAGTAGGTACTCTGATCTTGCCACCAAACAATGCTATAATTGTGTAAAAGAGTGTGATTTGGATCATACAATTAAGTCTAATTATGTGCTCACTTTATGGAATTGTAAAATCACTGAGTTTTGGTGTGTTCTGTGTCCTAGATGTGTGACAGCTGTTTCCACATTTGTCACCCACAAATTGTAATTTCCATCTTTAAGTCTTTGTGTCAAAAGAGCTCTAGACCTGAGTGACTTCAATATAATAGGTCATCACACTGATTCTTAACTTTTCTGCCTCGTTGTGGTAAAAATTGACCCAGCAGCTTGCTGTGAAAGAGCAATCATGCTCTCTAAGCACTGGCAGCATAGTCATTGATTTTAGAATCAATGGTTCATCAGAGCAACACTGGATCTCTGATTGGCAGCAGGAAAATGGGTTAGACCATTTCAAACTTTATAAAATAAAAGCAAGTAAACATTAAATTACATGAAATCACATCTGCTCTGGCTGCTTGTTATCTCAGGATTTAGCCTGAGGCAGACATGAAATGTCCAACATTCAACTTCAGGAATTTGAAATACAGTCAAGCATCCTGACCTTGTTGCCCAGTGCCCAAAATTCCAAATGAAACTCAAATGTTGACTTATTCTTAAGGTGCCTTTCAGACATTTCATTTTGAAATCTTTAACAGTTTTTAAGAGCTGGGATCCTAGGTTGCGGGTTTAGATGTGAAAGTGCATCGAGAGTACTCACAACAAAAAGCCTAGCATGGCTTTACAGGCAATAACTTGACATATGCTGCAAGGGTGGGTAAACCATGCTCATTGGGATACATGCCAAGTCATGGTTTCATCTCATAATTAAGTGATAAAGTAGAAATAAGGATTTTCTCAAATGAATATGGATTTTTAGATTAAAGTTTACTATGCAATGGAATACTTATTGTTTGTGTTGTTTTCTAAGCTTTGTGTTTCCTGTCCTCCTGCCCTTGCTTCCACTGATGATTTTAACTGGATTCACCTGTCAAAATAGTGGCAAAAAGTAGGGCGTCCTTAGTCCTTCTGACACTAGTTTTGGCAGTTACAGTGTTTCATTTTGATTTTGGAGACATCTCTAATCCCGAAGAGCTAAAATTCTAACACACTGTACACAATTTGTACTTAACTTTCTTTGTACCTTTGTTTCTTTGACAGATGGCTGCTGCCAAGAATCAGCATGGGTGGGGAGCTCACATTCCAAGAAATATAAGAATGGCATGCATAGGTAATATCCCTTAGGCGCATTCCCGCACTACACACGATACACAGAGACCCGAGCCAGAGCCCCTGCCTTCTGGGATGGCCCTTACCAATGATGGCTTTGTCTCTTGCCTGAGTCCCAGTTCCCTAGTCTGTAAATCAGGCATAATTGTGTTTGTCATCCCCTTCACTTCACCAGGGGATTTTAAGGATTGTGAAACCACATAGCACTTGACAATATAAAATGCTATGGTAATGGGTAAAATGAAGAATGACCTTGTCCTGCCAGTGAGTAATTTACTCCCACAGAGTAAGTTAGGCATCTGGGATGTGAATTAGCTCTCTTGGGCCATCAGGGTGCTGTTTTCAGCAGCGTGCTAGAGGGCATGAAAGAATACACCATTGCCACGGGAGGCCACAGTGCTGCTGCCCTGTTCACTATGCTTGCACTACTCACGTAGGTAAAAATTTACAAGAATATATTAGATACTCTTGGAAAATACCAAAAATTAAATCTGTAAACATTACCCCAGGCTTATACATGATTATAGAAGGAACCTTGAATGTTTATCTTTTAATATAATAAACTAAAACCTCTTCAGGCTGCCTATCGTTTCTCTCTCGGAAGTCAACCTCAGAGACTAGATGCATGAATGTATCACAATTGTCCTTTACAGCTCATTTCACTTTAAGAATTATGAATTTATACAAACTTTTTATTCTATTGATAAATTGATTATTATCATTTTGTAGTGATGTGTGTTCTTTAAGTAAATGACTAATTTTGTAAGTTAATAATTAATTTGCATTATTTTGCTAGGGCTGTAACAAAGTACCACACACTGGGTTGCTTGACCCCAATTTGAAAACCCAGGCTAGAACCGAGATCAGGTTGTCATTGGCAACATAGTTTACTTCACAGGGCCATGAGGAAGAAACCTGTTCCATTCCTCTGTCCCAGTTTCCGGTGGCTTCACAGCAGTCTTCAGGTTTCATTAGCTTGTGCTGTGTCTGCGGATCTCTGCCTTCCTCTTCATGTGACATTCCCTCTGCTTCTGTGTCCAAACCTCCCCTTTTCACACAGATGCCTGTCATATTGCAATAGGGACCCACCTTACTCCAATATGACCGCATTTAATTTAACTAATTATATCTCTAACAAGTCTATTTCCAAATAAGGTCACATTCTGAGGTACTGAGGTTAGGACTTGAACATGAATTTGGGGGTGAGAGCACATAATTCAACCCATAAAACAATTTTATTATATATAAATCAAATTTATTCAAGCAACAAGATATAACTCTGTATAGTCTGAACTTTATA
Organism: Trachops cirrhosus; assembly: GCA_028533065.1. Classification (NCBI taxonomy): domain Eukaryota; kingdom Metazoa; phylum Chordata; class Mammalia; order Chiroptera; family Phyllostomidae; genus Trachops; species Trachops cirrhosus. The sequence goes on from CM052538.1 coordinate 82,402,325, forward strand.
TTTGGAAACATACTTGTTGTTTAAGATTCTTCCAGGCTTTTTAGATTTCCGTCACATCTCTTTTCAGCTTTTATTTTCAATGTCTATAGTGTGCTAATTGCTTTTACTCAGGTATCTTGAAGGTGCTCTTTTGTACCTTTCCTGGAGTCGTTCCTACGTTTTTAGGGCCCTGAAATCCATTACCATTGTTTAGATTACCACTTCAAGCATGTGTTCTAAATCACCTGTTTACTCCAAAATTCATAAATGCTAGAAAGCCAGACACCTGAAACCAGGGATTTTATCTTAGTCTGCCTGGTAGTAGATTTATGACCTGGGCCAATGAGTTTCCTTACTGGCAAAGAGATTCATAATATTTGTGACAGGGTTTCAGAGAGCACTAAATAGGTATGGGAAATAAAGTGGGTAAAGCTGTTAGCATAATGCTTCAGACTTAGCAAATGCTCAGGTAATTGACTTGTTTTCATTTTATTATTCAAAATGACTTAGTGTTATCTGCAAATTGAAGAGAAAACAATGGAGGTCTTTCTCTGGGTCACTCAACAAAATTACATAAGACTGTGTCACTTTTTTTCAAGGTTAGGTTGCTGTAACAATGACTTTCCTAAAAATCTAAAGTAGTTTATTCTTATAAGAATATATAAGGTTTCCTTGTGGATTTCTTTTTGATGTTTTCTTTGTCCTGTTTTGTATTCACTGCTTGTCACAGTAATTCAGCTCCTGTCCCACATTTCTTCCTTATTCCAGAATGCAGGCTAAAAATAGAGTGTGAAGGCCATATCTAGAATGTGCTATTCTTGTAACACAGGGAAGGAGACCGAACTAAAGTATGTAATGGCTCTTAAAGCCTCTGCTCACAACTGGCGTGTCTTCACTTCTACTCAAATTCCTTTTCCCAAAGCAAATTGTTTGGACCAGCACAGTGAGTGAGGTTAGGAAATAGACTCCTTCCACAAAAAGGCACTTCAAGTCATATGACAAAAGGAAGCATGTCTCAGTTGGTTATTCTGTGCTTTTGAAGTGTCACAGTAACTGGCTTTTGGGTGGGTATATGAATCAGGCTGACCTAAACAGAGCCAATAGGTATAAGCCATACGTCTTTCACAGGAACTATGGGGAAAGACAATCGCTCTTTTTCATGGGATTTATGAAATACTAAGATTCGTTCCTGGAGCTACTGAAGGCTGTCTGACCACCATGAGGATACAGTTTATCTGAATTCTTCAGACTAGAGAAAAGAGTTTCTGACAGTTGAAAAAGAAAAGAAAGTATTAGTACTATTCTTTAAGCACCTAGATTCAACTTTATTCCTTGGATTCTTGACCAACACATTTCTATTTTTGTTTAACTGGTTTTAGTTGGGTTTCTGTCATTTGCAGCCAAAGTAGTCTTGACTCATACATACAATTTTCAGGACTAGCAGGGAGATATGAATATATGCTTTCTTTTTGTTTCCTTTTCATTTTCTTCTTCCATAAAAGTTTTTATTTGATTAGACTTATATAAAACTGTTGTTTTATTCACTCACTTGGCGTCAAATTAGTTTAACTAAAAATAGTACATACATGTATTACTTTTCTTGTTTTATGACAAGAAAATTTACTTCTGAGCTTATGATGGCAAGAAATAAAAATTATTATAACAAATAGTTATTTACTATAGATTATTTTCAAGTTTCAATAGATATGGTGGAATTATGATATCAGGCAAAATAATAAAATTTGAATTAATGGGCCTGAATTAAAAATCTGGCTCTACTACTTATTAGCAATATGACTAAGGAGAGTCATTATTCATTCATACATATACTTTCTTCATTTTTAAAGTGGGGAAAATATTGCACATCTAAGAGAAGTATTGGAAGAATCAAATAAAAAGATATTTGTGAAAATAATTTGTAAATTTTGTAGAAATTATCATTCTTAAAACAGCACCAACATGTAGTTCCAGAATTAGAACACTTTCATTGCCTGGGAGCTTTTTAAAAATCCAATTCTCAGATCCCAGCTTTACTGAAAAAAAATTTTTGAGCATAGGCCCCACGAATCCATGTTTTAAGAAGCTCTCCAGGGAATCCTTGTGAAAGCTACAGCTTGAGAATTGTCACCTTAATGGTGTGCAGAAGAAAGAAGCAAGTCACTGGAATGTCTACTTTGGTGAAGAGGATTCAGTGAAATATAAGAGGAAAACCATTTATCAAAACCTTTCTGATCTAGCCACAAAGATTAAAGGGACATAAGTTAAAAAAATTAATACGTATAATAATAAGTGAGATATAAATCCCTATGTGTTTAATTATCAAAACAATGATATACTATAAGTGATATAAAATTAAAAGGGAAGGATCATTATACACTACATTTTTCTCAGATGAGTGGGTGGTTTGGGAATAAATTCTCCAATTTGTGGGTAGAGTTTGGGTAAGTTAAGAGGATTCCAGATGTGAGAAGTAGGGTGAAAACCAACAGATGTGCAAGACAAGGAATAAGGTCAGCATGACTAGAGTATAGAGTGTTCTGGGTGAGAAAAAAGATAAGGAAGGAGTTAGAGATAAACTGAAAATGGCTTTTGGTGACAAGCAAAAGGAACTGGACTTCACTGACTCAAGCAGCAAGGGATTTATAAAGAGAGGTTGGAACAGTGTAAGTGCAGATAGTTTTGTCTGGATTTGAATCCTAAACCATTGCTTACTACCCATATTAATTTATCCATCCTAGGGGGACATCTGTAATAGTGCCAACATTAAAATAAAGAAATAAATTTAACTCTTCTATCTCACATGTACAGTGGGAACATATTTGCCTACAGAGTTTAGTGCTCAACTGCAGTTATGGTAACCTATTCTGACTCATTTAAGCATGGACAGAGTTACTATAGAATAGTAAGTGATTTTGGGGGGTTTTGGCTGGAGTGAAGAAAACACTTTTTATCCTGACTTTTAAAAAGGGACTCCCAAAACCACACTACAGAATGGGACCATCATGGGAGCTTCTGCTCCTGCCATATTGAGATGTCTCCACTGACATCTTGTAGGCCCAAGACCACAATATCTCTGCTATAGTTTACAACAGAAAATGGACACCTCTGGTTCTCTCTGCACTTCACTCAGTTCTGATTCAAATTTTGCATCAATGCACATGACTGAATTCTGAAACCTTGCCTGGAATGCACTCTGGGGAATGTGGCATTTAGCTTTCCCACCTCAGAGCCCAGGAAGGCACACTAGGGGGAAGGTGAGATGTTGAAGGAGTCAATCCATAGCATTTCCTCAAAGTGACTGTGAGGACAGAAGAGATTCATGTGTCAGCCTTCATCACAATATCTGAGATATAGTAATGCTCAGCAAATGGTAACTTACAAGAGATTTTAGAATCAGATTTGAATATAGAAAAACAGAGGAAATGAAACCATTTATGTGATAATTGCTGTAGTTTAGAATAGAAGAAATACTAGCATAGAATAAAAGTGGGAATTATAAATATGAACAAAGAAATAGGTATTTTTGCTATTTCAAAGGCATCATGAAGAGGATTCTGTGATAGCATGTAACTGCTAGGTTTTAAGTTTATTGTTTAGATTGCTAGAGAGTTTCAGCATAAACCTACTTGTTTTATTTTAACAAGCATATTAGGAAGGGAATAAAAACCTGTTTCACATTGAAAAATTGGTTGCCCATCATCTTTCTGTGTTCTCAGACCCAAATATTGTTAGGGCAGACATCTGAAAAATTTGAGGCAAATTTGCATATTCTCTGAAAGAGTAAATCTCAGTAAGTATGTTTTACATGACTCTTATGCAATGTCTGAGAACCTAGACAGATATTTACCTGGAACCAGAACTGAAAGCAATATGCTGGCTTTTATTTCTTAAGCTCAAAACCTCACCATTTGAAGGTAGAGGTCATTAGTGGAGAGAACTTTAGGCATATTTTCTATAAGACATTTATTTCCCTGAAAAAATGATTACTAGCATGATGGAAGAATGTGTTGATTCCAAATGCTCAGTAGGACATCCAGCTTAACTAGGTTATAAACTCTTCCCGGAAGCCAGTAATGGAGTTCTCAGTGTTTTCTCACAATTTACAAGGGCAAACAATCATTCACTTCTCACCTTGTTCATGTACTTAGTACATGAATAATGACCCTTGTTTCTGATCTCTAGTCAGGGTCCTTAGCTTTCAATCTTCTTCTGGCTTCTGTTCACAGTTCACTCTCCTTTTTTCTTTTTCTTTTTCCTGATCCTTTACAAACAATGCGGGCTAGTTAGTTTAACTAATATCTGTGACTGATCACTGATTTCTGCCTGCTTAAAGTGATGGCTTACCTGGTGCAAAGTGACAGTGCATTTGGTTACCCAGGGAGGGGGTGCTAATTCCTTGGGCAGTACTTTCAAGGCTTATCTGAGGTTATTCTAAACCCCTGAGTGTGAGTCAGATTAGAGGAAGGTTGCATTTTTCTAATTAAAAACAATTCACTTTAAAAGCAACAAAAAATAATTTTTTCCCATACATGCTTCCATACATGTTTTTTGCTTTTTCATAGGAAAATATAGTCAGAATTAGTTTAATGATGAAAATTTTAGATGTGATTGGAAAGATTGGAACGTGTTTACATTACATCAATAAGTTATTATTTAACACAGGTGTAGAAAAACATAAAAATTATGAGTGAGAAAATTAACATTTATTGAGCACTTCCTACTTACCAAGCATTTTGGGGAGTATTTTAATTATATTCTCTAGTTATTCCTTTTTACAATCATACGTATTAAAGACTGTTGTCTTCAGCTAACAGACAAGCAAACTGAAGTTGACAGGCATCAAGAAACGAGCCCAGTGCCACGCACATGCAGCAAGGGAGAGCAGTGCATGTGTTCAAACCAGGCAGCCTGATTCCAGACACGGGGAAAACAGACGTGTGTGCACCATAGGAACTAAGATCTTAATTTCTTAATGCTAATATGAAATTGATTCATATGATGTTGCTCTGGATAAGCAAATACTAAATGTCACAACAGATGGAATGCTAGTTTGTTGTCTTATTCTGCCCTTTGAATGTTTCAAACTGCTATTTCTGGCTTCAGAATTTCAGTTAGGAAAGTCACAGTGAGAAAAAGTAGATGAGAAAGAATAGAACCACAAGGGGCAAATCTATCAGAAGGACAAATTCAGGATATTTTTCAATAAAATGTGAAAAGTGAAAAATAAAATAAAATAAAATAAAATGTGAAAAATGAATACTTCTTATGTCTAAGTCACTTTTTAAAGAACAAAAGTTTTTAATTTAATTTTTAAAATTAAAATTTTTTCAAATTAAAAAATTTAAAATTTAAAAATTAAAAAAGTGACATTGGTTAATAAAATTATATAGGTTTCAAGGGTATAATAGGTTTCAATGTATGTATTCTATCATACATTATCTGTATATTGTGTTGTGTGTTCACCACCCAAGGTCAAGTCTTCTTCCATCACCATTTCTCCCCCCTTTATCCTCCTCTACCTGCCTCTAGCCATCTTTCCCTCTGGTAATCACCATACTGTTGTCTGTGTCCATAAGGTTTTTTTTCATTGTTGTTTTTTTGCATAATCCCTTAACCTTTGTCGCTCATCCCCAACCCCCCTCCCCTCTTACAACTGTCAGTCAAAGAACAAGAGTTTAAAGAAAAAAAAATGTTTACCCCATTCTTTATGCAGAATTTCTTTTTTATACATTGTGATATATACATGTTACACATATACAAAATCTCTCCAGAAAATATCCAGCCACTGCTTATATAACAAGAACTGTTTGTGCAACACTGATGTAACCTGGCAGTCAAGGAGAGTGGACTGGAATGCTCATGTGTGAACAATTATATCTCACTGTACTAGTCACTGGGGGTGGGCACTAGACACCATTGAGTGAGCATGTGTGCTGTGTGGCTGTTGCATTTAAAATGATGGAGCAAGTAGAGCAAGAAATCTGCATCAAATTTTTCATTAAACTTGAACATTCCTCCCCGGAAACTATTTTTTTTAATTTATTATTTTTTATCAATAAAATGTAGTTTTATTTTTTTTTTTAATTTTTTTCAGCTCTTTTTTTAAATTTTAGATTATTCAGTACAGTTTCTATCCTTTATTCCCATTCCAGCCCACCCACCCATTCCTCCCCTCCTCCCTCCCATGTCCACCCCCCCCCTAGTTTTGTCCATGTGTCCTCTATATTCATTCCTGCCAGAATGGCCATCATAAATAAAACAACAGACAACAAGTGTTGGAGAGGTTGTGGAGAAAATGGGACCCTAGTGCACTGTTGGTGGGATTGCAGACTGGTACGACCACTGTGGAAAACAGTATGGAACTCCCTCAGAAAACTAAAAATGGACCTGCCCTTTGATCCAGCAATTCTACTGCTGGGACTATAAACTAAGAACCCAGAAACTATTTGGATGATTTAGAAGCACAAAGCTATGCACAAGTGGTGATTGGCAGCTTCATGATGACAAAGTGACCACTCACGCATCATGTCTCCTGCAGTTTTTTGGTGAAACATCAAATCACCAAGGTGACTCATCCCCTCTACAGCCCAGATTTGCCACCTTGAAACTTCTGGGTTTTCCTCAAACTAAAATTTCCTTTAATGGGAAGAGATTTCAGACAGTGGATGAAATTCAGAAAAATACAACAGGGCAGCTGATGGCGATTGGGAGAACTGTGTGAGGTCTCAAGGTGCCTACTTTGAAGGGGACTGAAGCGTCATTGTCCTATGTACAATGTTTCTTGTATTTTGTATCTTCTTCAGTAAATGTCTCTATTTTTCATATTACACTGCTGTATACCTCCTGGAGAGACATTGTATATTGCTTGCATCTGCAGAATCCAGAGACTCAGCTATCATTTCTTTGCTTTTGTTTCCTTCTTTTCATATTTAATCATATGTTTAAATAAGAGAAAGCAGTCATTTGCGGCCAATGAACTCTCTACTCCAGGACCACTAGCCAAATGAATGGTATTTCCAGCTTGCTCAACATTTTTGGAAGTCTAATGTATGCTTCAAGACAAAATGATACATGAGCCAAGAACATGCATTTTAGGCTTCATTCCACCACACTATTTTCATAAATTCTAGTGATCACTATCAGAGAAGGTGTCTATTCAACTTCCCTTTGATTTCTTGCCATTTGCAGGTTTTACAATAGCTTATGGCAGCTTAGTGTGAGCTAAAGGAATAGTCTGATCAAATCCTACACTTCTTTTTGCCTTTTTTCTGACCCAATTTATGAGAGAGAAGCCAGCCTGAAAGGCCCAGCTTGACAACGTAAATTCCCAGTGATTTATGCAATGTCACTTTCTTGATGATTAACCTGAATAAATCATGCTGGTATTTTCAGCAGTGATATAGCTGCCCTTTATATTCTTATCAATTTTTAGGGCAAGAAGAAATTAGCCCAGTCCTCTCATTGATCTTGTGAGGAAAATTGTACCTCATAGCAGGGGTTCTACTGATAAACAATGAATACTACAAATAACTTTTCAGTTTACTTTTAATCAATAAAGCTTCTCATGATGCATTATTCTAGCAATCAGTCTAAATCACTGTGCCTGTAACTGTTGTTTTCAAAACCTTTTAATCTAATTGGAAAATCTTTCTTTGTACTAGTAATAAACACTCACTAAACTATCTGCACCTAATTGAGCTATAGTAATTTATGGGTACTCCCTACAGTTTTTTCCCTCTTTAATCAGACAGACGGCTTTATGTCTTCAACTAATGAAATCCAAGAATCCACCCAGTAGATCTCATCAAATGTCACTAGTGAATAAATCTTCATTAACACTGGCAAGTTGCTAACCTGGTCTCCATCTTCATTTAATTATCATCTCACAAACTGTACTCTTGTCAGGTGGCACTTTTTCTGTTTTTTTTTTTTAATAACATGGCATCATCACCAGATGTACTTGAAAAGTACAGTCCTCTAACAACAAGTCTGTGCCAGCCCAGGAACTGAAGCAGAGCTGACTCATTAGCTTAATCAAGACCGTGTATCCTTGTCATGGGCACTGCTTCTGTTTCTGCTTCCTTTGCAGCTTTGCCTGCTCTTACTGTTGTCAGTGTAAAAACACTCTTCTATCAATTCACTCACAGTGTTCAAATTGGTAAATTAATTTACACTACCCAAAATCAGAAAAGAACAAAAGATAAACTAAAATGCTGTTAAGAGCAATAGAATATCCACACAATAGTGGTTTATCCCAGTAGGAAAGTTTTCTTGGGAAACTAAGATCGGAGCCCATGAAGTTTGATGGTAGTAACCTGGGAGAAGTCTCCATAGCTGGCACTCACTCACCTGTGTCCAACCAGACCCACTGGAAGGTCTCCATTAACTACATTCACTTTAAATGGACAGATCACTTATTTCCCTGAACTATTTTCAGAAACACTAACTGATCAGGTTTACTGTGAAAGTTCCTTCAGATCCCATCTGCTCCGTTTTGAAATATGTCCTTTTGTTATTATATAATTCAAAAAAAGTATGCCACCCACAACTGACTTGGGTATGTTAAAATTAATGAAAGATAAATTGATGCTGACAAGCAGGAGATAGATTAACAGAGAAAGCAATGATACTGACCACAAGAATTAGGTTAATTGCTAGTTAACAAATTGCTAGTTTTAACCATGTGCCAGATATTCTCCTGAGTCCTTCACAAATTTTAAACCTAAAACAACTCCAAGAGGTCACTCTTATCAAAATAAATAAATAAATATTTTCCAGCTGAGGCAACTGGGACACAGAAAGTGTAAGAATCTTTCTAGAGTTTCACAGCTAATGAGTGTTAGAACTGGAATTTAGATCAGGTAGACAGGCTTTGGAATCCATGCTGTCTTCTGTATATTATGCTACCACTTTGTACAACTGAAATATCTGACATAAAAATGTGTCCTAGCATTCATTCCAGAGAATTCTAGTCTCTCACAATAATTATCCAAAAAGAATCAATCCTGTGGTTGAATGCATTGGGGAATGTTACCCATGTTACAACTTCCTTGGAAATACACACAAAACAGCAGCATGCTACAGGCTCTGAGAAGACGTGCAGCATAGATGTGTATGCTAGTGTTTGCAGACCTACTCAACAGCAGAACAAGCATTCTGAAAGACTCACTAAAAGCTTGAAGAACTAATGAGTTATCACAAATCATCTATGTGGGAAAGTTATAGTAAAGTCTCTTTGTTTTATGAAATGTTAAAGGGACTTATCTAAGAAAAAGAAGATAAAAAACATGTACAGTAAAATGACAGCAAACTCACAATTATTAACCACATCTGAAACAAAAACAAGAAGAAACTAAGCAAACAACTAGAACAGGAACGGAACCACAGAAATGGAGATCACATGGAGGGTTAGCAACAGGGGAGTGGGAGGAAGAGAGAGGGGGGAAAGGTATGAAGAATAAGTAGCATGGATGGTAGGTAGAAAATAGACAGGGGGAGGGCAAGAATAGTAGGGGAAATGTAGAAGCTAAAGAACTTATGACACATGGATATGAACTAAAGGGGGGAATGTGGGTGGGAGAGGATGTTCAGGGTAGAGGGGAATGAAGGGGGGATAATAGGACAACTGTAATAGCATAATCAATAAAATATATTTTAAAAAATGTGTGTCTTTGAGGGGGCACTGAATAGCATACTTGGAATTTCCTTGACACAAAAATAAAACAAATCTTGAACTGGTGCTTGTATGCTTTCATCAACTTTTTAAAAAAATTGAATGTTTTGCGCTAACATGCAGTGTGTTAAAGATGGTCCTGAAGGAATCTAAGTTGTATATATAACCTTCCTGTAGTCCCTAGAGCGGATGAATAGGCAGAGCCACCTGCCACAGCTTTCATGCTATAACTTATTTATGTTTTAAATATTTTTCAGTTGCTTCCAAACTGAGATTTTGGAAAACAAATACTAACATAGCCAGAAATAATGCTTTAAAATGAGACACAGCTATTTTATTCCACAGTACGGGAGGTGTTGTGACTATAAGGGAGGACATGTTTGTTTCTCAGTATTGGGTCAATTACTGAGCCCCAGAACTTTTCCAATTTGGGGCCAACAGTTAACTTTACTATAGAGCCTATTGTGTGTCTTCACACAAACACTGGGAAGTTCTTCTTTGTTTCTCCTTGCCTGCTCTTCAGTGGTTAAGCGTATGAGTTTCAGACGGGTCAGAACGTGCCTGGATATGTAACTCCCACTTGTTAGCTCTGGGGCCTTGGCCAAGTTATGTTACATGATAATCATTTGATTCTGGACCTAGCAATGAGAGTAATGATATAACTTGTTTTACAGAGTCATTGTGGTGATTGACATAATGTTTATAAAGTGTCCAGTGTGGTACAGAGCATCACCTAGTAACTGGTGTCTATTCCTGATATCATAGCTTTAAACATCGATTTTCATAAAATACACTGCAGGACTTTGTTAAAACATAGAGTCCTAAGCCCTGACCCCAGAGTTTCTGATTCAGTGTATCTAGGGCGAGGCCTGAGAATCTGCATTACTGACAACTTTCCACGGGATGTTGATGCTGTCGGTTTGAGGGCCACACTTTTGAGAGTCACTGCCACAGAGTAACTGACAAATTGCTCCATAAAAAGAGAAGCTGTCCAAGTGAACATATTGTATCAGGTACATTAATTAGAGGTATTTTAACAGAAACAAATAATGCAGACATTTAAGAAAAGGACCTTTAAGCAGAGTTACTGTCTTAGAGTCACCCAAGAATAGAATTTATGAAGAGATATATAAAAGTTTTTTTAATAAACTTCCAAAGAGACTTATAAAAAAGTCTAGTCTTGCCTAGGCCTAAGATGGTTTTCTTCTTCTGAAAAACAGTGTGGCTTTGAAACCGGATGCTAAGTAGCAATGTTTTGTTTCCCTGTTTTGTATCAAATTCCCTTGCTGTGACATAATGGTGGTCTCACATATTGAGTGCATTTTACATTCTCCCGGGTCTGTCTCAGCGGTGTGGTTAGGATGGTTCTCCCCTAAAAGTTATCCAATGTGAAGTAATGCTCATGAGCCATTGGGGGCCCAAGGGTGCAGCCTGAATGAGAGTCATTGAGAAGTTCATCTTTTTCACCTTAGAACAGATGGAAGCAGCTAGAGTAAATGATAGACAGAAGGAGAACAGACTTCATTACACCTTTTGAGTTAATATTGATCTGGGGAAAATACAATGATTTCCAAGGTTGTCCTAATAACCAAGGAAACCTTCTTAATTAGAGATAATGTCAAAAAAAGTGGCTTCTCCCCAAAATTCCCGTTTACCTACCATCTGCTACTGATAAAGGTTGGCAATTAAGGAATGTTAAGAGTAAGTTCTAATTACCTTCCTTCTCCTGTATCTCCTTCCCTTGTTGCTCTTTGATAGCCTAATTGAAACTCACATGTGAACCACACCTTCGGCTGAATGCCGGCGCCTTCTGCCTGAATATGCTGAAGTCAACGTAAAGCCAAAGTGTCCTCTGGTGTCTGATGTTAAAAATATATTGTTATACTTCTCAACATTTCTGTGCCCGCTCATCCTATTTTTCCCTGTGTCACTCTGAGTGTGATAGAGATCTAAATTTACCTCCCCAATTGTGGCCTCCTCTTTGTTAGACTGGATGATGAAGCAGAAGTGGCAGCCTTTTTCACCAAGCCCTGTGTGCTGAGACCTGTGTGGTCTCATTCTATTGGTGTCACTTCTTCTTTTATAAGTCACAGAAGCAAATTTCAGAATCTCTATTTTCAGTAAGGACACTGTACTTTCTGTTCTTTGGGTATTGCCAGTAAAGAATGGAAAAAGATATTGAGTGCGCACAGGTGCCATTTTAAACTCTATAAATAGAGCATTTGTCCCAGCAGTGGGCCTGTCACCTACATCAGGCAGAATCTTCTCTTAAGTATGTTTTCTCACCTGATGGGGAGAGATCTTAGTTATGACCTTACTTAGGGTCAATGATGCAACCCTTGTGTTGCCTAGGGTCCTCTCTTGTTTTGGGGGACACCGTGTAGAACAAAACAGAGAGAAGTAACAATGTGATAAATGAGTGGAGAGAGATGAAATGGTCTTGTGTCTTTGGTGTCCTGAAAAGAAAGGAAAGATACGCCCTAGAGACACTGAATCAGAATGAGGAGTGGTAGATAACTCCTCCTTCCAACAGCGTTTCATTTTTATTCAGTTAGCTACCCTAAATCTTCACTAGACCACTTTGTTTAAGCTGATTGCAGTTGGGATCCTGTCATTTGTAACTAAAATAAATCCTGCCTAAGGCAAAACAAAAAGAAAAAGAAGAGCAGTATTATTTTGGAAGTTATTTATGACTGCTAAGTGTCTGGTTGTATAGGACTAAGGGCTTGTTTGCCCTCCTAATGCCAGATAAAAACTGACATTCAGACTCCATGTTATTATTGTGTCTTTTGGGGGAGAGACTGCACTGCTCTGGAAAAGTACTAAATGTTTCACTGAGGCCATCATAAATATATCTCTACACGTGGTGCCCAGAATCCACAGAAGATTCCCAAATATCTGAGTTCATGAAATTTATTTATAACCAGCATCTGTTCAATTTTTTCAGTAATTATTTTAGCAAAAACTGAAGAGCCAGATTCTCATAATTTTCCACTTTATCACACAATTAAAAATGCATCAAAATATTGGCAGTTATTCTTCATGGGGCACTTATCTGAGCAAAACCATATACTGTTGTTGTTTGGGATAATTGTAAACCTTTAAACATTAAATGCAGTTGTCTTTAAAACTGATATTAACTCCAAAGTAAACAATTTAAATCCTTTGTTTTTATTTTTGATGTTAGAGAGAGGGGAAGAGAGGAAAAAAGAGAGGGAGAGAAACATTGATGTGATACAGAAACAACAATTGGCTGCCTTCTGTATACACCCTGACTGGGTACAGAACCCATAACCCAGGTCTGTGCCCAGACCTTTTGGTTTGTGGGATGATGCCCAACTTATTGAGCCACACCGGCCAGGGCTAAAACAAAAATATTAAGGTGAACAACACCTAGAATGTCTGTGTACAAAACAGTTAATTAGGTTTATGCATAAATCCATGCAAACAATTACAAATAACTTTCATATTTTGCATGAATAATCAACATAGGCTATGAATTAATTCGTTATTTTTTTCTTTAGAATAGTCTACAAGGACTTGAAGTCATTGAATTTTACATTTCAGGTTTCAAAGTCATGTACTCCTGTGATTCTCAAGCTTGACTATATGTTATAATAAACTTTGAAATTAAAATACATATACCTGAGCCCCAAGTATGTACAAGTTCTGTCCAGGAAGAATCCAGCCATTGTTAATATAATGAGAATGGTCTGAGCAACATCAATGTAACCTGGCAGCCAAGGATAGTGGACTGGAACATGAATGCATGAACAATGACAACTTCACTGGACTAGTCAGTGTGGGCAGTAGATGCCACTGAGTGAGCATGTGTACTGTGTGGCTGTTGCATTCAAAATGACTGAGAAAGTAGAGCAACAAATCTCCATCAGATTTTTCATTAACCTTGAACATTCCTCCATGGAAATTATTTGGATGATTCAGAAGGTCGCAGCTATGGGCAACTGGTGACTGGCAGCTTCATTACAATAATGCCCCCCGCTCATGTATCACAGTCCATGCAGAGGTTTTTGGTGAAACAGCAAATCACCCAGGTAACTCAGACTCCTCTACAGCCAAGATTTGGCACCCTGCAACTTCTGGCTTTTTCCAAAACTAAAATAACCTTTGAAAGGGAAGAGATTTCAGACCATTGATGAGATTTGGGAAAATACAACAGGGTAGCTGATGGCGATTTGGAGAACTGTGGTCCCAAGGTGCCTACTTTGAAGGGGACTGAGGTGTCACTGTCCTATGTACAATGTTTCTTGTATCTTTTATCTTCTTCAATAAATGTCTCTGTTTTTCATATTTCAAGGCTGTATCCTTTCTATACAGACCTTGTATGAATAAGATTTTGAGTTTTATATACTGTGTCTTCCATAGGAACTTGGCATCTATATTTTTAGATGTTTCACAGATCATGCTATTGGGCAGCTATATTAGTTTCCAGAGATTATATAAAAGGTACCATAAACTGGGTGGTTTAATACAACTGAAATTTATTCCTTCACAGTTCTGGAGGCTAGAAGTCAAAAAACAGTGTCAGGACCACACTCCCTCTGAAGGCTCTGAAAGGAAAGAAGCTCTCCTTGCCTCTCCATAGCTTCTGGTGGCTGGGGACAATCTTCGGCATTCCTAGGCTTGCAGCTGCATTGCTCTGTCCTCTTCCTCCATTGTCACATGGTCTTCTTCCCTGTGTGTCTGTGTCTCTGTGTCTCTTCTTATTTAGGACCCTAATCCAGAATGGTCTTATCTGATTACATCTGCAAATACCTTCTTTCCAAATAAGGGAACATTCACAGGGGTTAGGAATTGATCATATTTGAGGGGGGAGGTGACACAATTCAATCCACCAGAGCACCCACAATGAAAAGTACTTATCTACTCTAAAATCCATGGATACTACTGAGTTTAAAATACAAAATGTAAGCAATTTGCATTAGTTATCTATTGCTCTATAAGAAATTACTCCCCAAATTAAAATAATAAGCCTTTACTATTTAATAGTTTCTGAGGGTTAAGAATACCGAAGCTGCTTAGATGGTTCAAGCTTAAGGTCTTTTATGAGTTTGTGGTCAAACTCTTATCTGATGTTACAGACATCTGATGGCTTAAACAGGATTGGAGGGTCCACTTTGAATCTCAGTTCTACACTGTCAAGTTGTTTAAGGCTTAGTTCCTCACCAGGATAGCCTCTCCAAAGAGATAGATGTTCATGATGGCAGTTATCACCGCCAAAGTGAAGGATCTGAGACAGAAAAAGAGAAACAAAGACAGAAGCCACGGTCCCTTTGGTAATCTAATCTTGGAAGTGACATACCATTACTTCTGCCATGTTTAGCACAGAAAAATCTTAGTATAATGTAGCAGGGGACTACACAAGGGTTAACACCAGGAAGCACAGATCACTGAGAACCATCTTGGGTACCATGTGTGACAGTTCTTGATGATCAGTCCTTCCTGGTCTTGGTCTTATTTGGCTGAACTCATCCTTTTCTGTATTCTCTGTTCTCAATCCCTAAGTATAGAGAGGACTAGATAATGGGCAGGTACACCTCCACCTGTTACTTCAGGAAAGAGAAGGAGAATGAAGAGGTGTTCTGACAGAGGGAATTACAAGTGCAAAATCTCAGAGCTAGGGATAACGTGGCTCTTTCTGGGAGCTGCAAATGCTTCAGAAGGAGTGGATTTTGAAAGGCAGGGGTGTGGGAGTTGAAGAGGGAAGCAGGGGCCGGGCTGTGAAAGGACTCAGATGTCACACTGGGGAGTTTGAACTTTTCTTTTCCTTAGGCCAGTGGGGAACTATTGGAACTATTGAAGAATTTTAAGAAAGCAATTGTGTCACTGCATAATTCAGCTTTTATTTTTAAAGAAATATTACCCAGTGACAATGTGAAAAGTGGACTTAAGAGGTCAAGCTAGGAGTCTTGGAAACCATTTAGGGAATTGTTACCACAGTGGACTGCAAAATGATGACGCCATAATTCAAGGTGCTGGTGCTGGGGTGGGGAGGAAAGGACGGACCTGAGAGATTGAGTGGATAGCACTTACTGGTTAATTGGACATGAGGAATGACATGAGATAATTATGTTTTAGCCCTTCCTCCTTCATCATCCATCAAAGGACGTTTTTGTAACACTGTTACTCTCCTGTGTTTTACACTTCGCTAAAGCATGCATTTCTCTACTACCTTGTAAAAAGCCTGAAAATGTGCACCCATTTATAATGGTTTTTATTGTCGGTTCCTAAGATAAAAAAATAAAATATATCTTTAAACAAACTATCACATTACTTTCCAGTAAAAATCCCTGAATGTAATATTCATGTGTATGCAAGATAAATTTTCATCTGTTGTGAAAGAGGTTTATATGTTTATTTAAGTGAAATCTTGAACTAAAAAAAAAAGTCTTAAGAAAAGAAGTACTTTAAATCCTTTCATGGTTAACCCTAAATTGACCAGTTTTCTCTTTGTATCAATATTCATTGTTGAAAATCTTATTAAAGTTAAATTAATTCCTTGCTTTCTCACATATCATACCAAACGCAATTTAATTTTCTGATGAGTCAAGGTATTTTTGTACCCTTAAGCCATTATTAATAATATCAGTGATAATCACCCTTCAAAGTCAGTAATGACTTTAATGACTTGATTCATTGAGCCTACCCAATAGTAAGATCAAGTTTCTTTAAGAATTGAATAACCTAGTATAGAAAATAGCATAGTTTTAAGGGAGGATTTTAGAGTTAGCTTTCAGGAACACTATTGAATTCAGATGGGGTGGGGAGGGAATCTTAATTTATTAATGTAGAGGGGGCTGTGGCCCAAAGACCTTAAGGTAGGGGCATGTCCAATCTGTTCAAGGGACAGCAAGGACGTGAGTGTGGCTGGAACTGAGTGAGCAAGGGGAAGAGCTATAGGGATACGGTCTGCAAAGTGATCATTTATGGAGGTCTTAAAACAGAATTCCTAATTTCTTTGACACTCCTCCCACTGAGAGGTAGAGCATAGGTCCCCTCCCATTAAATCTAGGCCTGGTGATTGGCCAATATAGTTGAAGCTCTGCTGTGCCATTTTCTAAGTCCAGACTAAGAAACTGGCACCTCCTCCTTAGCTGCCAGGCTGTGATAAGTGCAGACCACGTGGAGAGGCTCCTTGTAGGTTCCATCTAACAGGCCACTTGCTGACAGCCAGCGTCAGCTGTCATACTTGTAAGTGAGAAAACCTGTCAGAGGTTTCCAGCCAGCCACCATCTGACTTGCGTGAGAGAACCTGAGCGAGAACCACATAGCTGAGCCCAGTCAAACCCAGAACCAGAGAGACAATACTAAAACGATCACTGTTTGTTCATCCACCAACTTTGGGGGTGAACTCTTATACAACAATAGATAGATAAGTAATCTAAACACTGGTTTTAATATCTAGTAAAGCTTTTTAGGCCATTGTAAAGCTGCAACCCAGAGTGACAAAGACTGCCAAATTTGAGCTGAAGATTGATCAAATTTAAATTACACTTTAAAAGGATCACTGTAAGTGCTGATTTGATAAAACACTATAAAGCACAAGGTGTGGAAGCAAGGAAAGTAGGCCACTGATGAGGGGTGAGTGCACTGAGTTTTGGACCAAGATGGTGGCAGTGAAGGGGGAAGGACAGGTCACAGTGGGTCCCAGGCAGCATTTATCTTAAGGGGCAGATAACGGGGCTTCAGAAAATATTGATGTGGGCGTGGCCTATGTTTACATGCACACTCTCCCAGGGGTGATCTTCATTTGTAAATATTTTCCTTTTAGAACAGAGCAGTGTATACACATAATTTTTGTCTTGTTTCAGCCTTTTTATTTACATAGGTAAAGGGAATATGGGAATAGCACACACTGTTTCTATACATTCTGTTTCATTCTACAAAACCTATTTTACCGGGTCACTAGTGGCCATTTTTATAGCTTTCTTTAAGTTTTCACAAGTAAGTACTCCCTCTTTGTTCAAGGTAAGAGAAATGAAAATTAGAGAAACAGTTGACTAGATGTTACCTAGAGCCCACCTAGATGTTTTCATCGGATATCTCTCACTTTGGGAAAGATTTAATTAGATGGCCACTGTTCTCACTGTTCTGCTGTGAAAAAATTTATTTTAGTGACTCATCTTGTGTTATAAAAAGAAATACATAATTAAGGCCTGTGGGAAACCATGCATACTTTGTAACAGCTTCCCAATTTGTTATACTCTGATAAAAGTACAGTATGCCAAGTCAGCTGCACAAGAAAACAAAATTTGCTTTCTGGAAATACTTTGACCAAAAAAGAATGATGAAAAGAATGAGTTTAGGACACAAAAGATATAAAAAATGACAAAATAAATGGTGCAAAAGTAATACCAAATAATAGAGAAAGGAAAGATTCTGGGATTCTGGATGTGAATGTCTTCAGGGAAGAAGAGCTGATGAAATTATGAGTTGTCATCAAAAATATGAATAACTTGCCCTGGCTGGTGTGGCTGAATGGATTGAGTGCTGGCCTGCAAACCAAAGGGTTGCTGGTTCGGTTGCCAGTCAAGGCACATGCCTGAGTTGTGGGCCAGGTCCTTAGTAAGGGGTGCATGAGAGGCAACCACACATTGATGATTCTCTTCCCTTCTTTCTTCCTCTCTTCCCTTCTTCCTAAAAATAAATAAATAAAATCTTTAAAATATATACGAATAACTTAACCCTAGTCTCACAAGTTGCCCTCTAACACTGAAAGGTGTGCATGCGTCGCTTCAGTTCCAGGTTGGTTTGTCTGAATCATTTCAATAATCATTCACACAACTTTAAACCACAATTTTCCAGAGGAAGGAAGATGGCGTTGGGGTAGGAGGGAGCAGATTCCACTTCCCCTTTATTTTCTTCCATGGGAGAAAATCCTAGCTGATCTATGGAGTGAAAGAGCAAATAACCAACAAACCTCAACACATATGAAAATAAGGGACCAAGAATTGTAGCAGAACCGAAAAACCAGAAGGTGGGAGGAGTGCTTCAGGACGGTGATGTCCCGGGAACCAGCGCGTGGTCCAGGGCAGCTGTGGCCCGAGGTCCCGCGCCCGCTGGAGGGTTTGCTATGGAGTCCTTCAGAGAGAACCGGGGCAACTGCTCCCTCCCCAGGCAAACAAGGTCTGAGTGGCACTGGGAGAGATGCAGTTGCTAGCAAAAACACAGATGCTGTGAGCACTCCCAGAGTCTGTGGACCCCGGCAGAGTTAAGAGTCGCACAACAGGTCCTAACCCCCATAGTCACCAGTCTGGCTGGAGAGTTGGGCTGTGGGAGAGGCCAGGCCACTGTATGGAGTGGCAGGCATGAGTAGGAGGAATTGCTCAAAAAGAAAAAGTGAAAAGACAGACACAGTTTGGGGAATTCTCCTACAGCAATCGCTCTGGCCTCCCTGCCACCCAGCTGGGCAGAGATCTCCAGGCTGTGTGGAAGGTTGTGCTTGTGCAAAAGACCCTGTGCACCCCCACAACACTGGGAAGGGTGAGGCAGCCCGGCCGAGGGTGAGCACAGGAGTGCACCCCCCGCACCCCAGCCCACAGTAGTAACCCTGGGGAAAGGCCTGGTTCCCACACCCAAGGCTCAGGGAAGAGGTGCCCAGATAGTGCGCTCCTGCAGCTGACTGAGTGCAGATCAGGAAGGAAGACAAGCCATGCCAATCGCCTCTCAGCCTGCTGCAGCCCGCAAGATCAGAAAAAAGTTTGGCCACTTTGAAACCAAGAGGCTTTTTAATTTGAACAATTTTTAATTTTTATTATTTTTTCTCTTTCAATTTCTTTTTCCTCTCTTTCATTCTTTCTTGTTTTATTCCTTCTTCCTTTCTTTTCTCCAATTTTATCTCTTCTTCCTTCCTTCATCTGCCTTTTTTTTAAATACCTACAAGTGAGACAAAAAAAAAAAAACAAAAACAAAAACCTGGAACTGTCAAAAGATCAGAGCTGAACCCAAAGAAGGGGTGTCACAACAGCTGCGACAGTGAGACAAATTTCACTCTGCTATTACAGAGAACCTGCCAGTTACTGCATATTTGTATTATTATTATTATTATTTTCATTATTCTTACATCTCTTATTTAATAGTATTTTTGTATTCCTCTTCTTTCTGTATAGTCTGCTTTGCTAGGCTGGTTATATTGTATCACTTGACAGGTTTCCCCTGATACCTTTTTCATAGCGTATTGCGAATTTACTGTCCTTCATTTCACTTGTGTCCCATTAGCACACTACTCAAGGTTCTATACTCCCTATTCTTGTTATCTAGATCACATAGATTCTGTCATGTGATTGTTTCTCTAATATTATTGTAAATAATTGCTGTTCCATGCAATTGTAAATACTTCACATCACCCCCAGATCTTAGCCCACTTCACGGTTTACTAAACTCTATTACTGTAGTGGTTAACTCCATTCTCTCACACACTACACCTATTTACTATCCTTTACTCTCACCCTACCTCAGAATCTGACCTCCCACAGCCTCACTGCTTTCTAGATCCAACTCACAATCCTTCCTTCCCCAACAAGAGTCATATCTTCTTTCCATCCTTTCTAAAAATCAACTAGTTGGAAGGAAGATCACGATTAACATTATACATAGCCAAAGGCTCTCCTATCTCCTCTCTACTGCTACTACTGTACATATCATAGAATATTCTCTTGCTGTCTTAACCATTTTGCCTTCCCCCTCCAACTGATCACAAAAAAGAGTAGGTGGAAACAGTGAACACCAGGATGCCCACTGGAAGAGGAAACCCAACAACAAAGGAACCACTAACAGATAACAACAGAAGAAGGTGAAGGAGGGAGTGGAAACCATACAAACCTTAATCCTGGATCTATCTGGAAATACAACTAAAGAGTAGAGACACTACCCAGTACAAACAACTGAACAAGAGCAAGAGAGAATCATCAAAACCTTGTACACATGGGAGAACCAGCTTCAACACAACCAGCCCTCACCAGCACAACAAAATACCAGAGGTAGTGGACAGAGTGACCCTCAGTTAAACAGCTGGTGGGAAGGACCCACCAAGGAAAGACTCAACAACAATAAAAAACCAAAGACATACACAGAGCCAACATAAACAACAGCCCAAGACCAGTGAGCTCGGGAGATCAAGGAGACTGCACCACTGAATCTCACAGGTACACTACCACAGAAATTCACAACATAAACCCAGGGAGCCAGAACAGATCAATTTAAGAAAGGTGAGGCTCACAAGAAGAGTCTCACAAACAATGGGAAGACAAAGAAACAATCCCGCCCTGGCTGGTGTAGCTTAGTGGATTAAGCGCGGGCCTGTGAACCAAGATATCACAGTTCGATTCCCAGTCAGGGCACATGCCTGGGTTGCAGGCCAGTTCCCAGCAAGGAATGCACAGGAAGCAACCATACATTGATATTTCTCTCCCTCTCTCCTCCCCTTCCCCTCTGAAGATAAATAAATTTAAAAAAAATAAAAAAAAAGGAACAATCCCCAAATGAAAGGAAAGGAGGAAGCCTCAGAAAGAATGCTAAATGATATAGAGGCAACTCAACTCTCAGATATTGAGTTCAAAGCAATGATTATCAGGAAGCTCAATGAGTTTACAATGAGCTACCAGAAACTACAGGGAAGCTACAATGAACTCACTGCAAACTATATCAACATGAAAAAGGAAATAGAAACTATCAACAAGGGCCAGGATCCATGAAGCAGAAGATCAGATCAGCGAACTGGAGGGCAAAGAAGAAAAAAACACTCAGAAAGAGCAAGAAAATGAAAAGAGGCTCAGAAAGAATGAAGAGGGATTGAGAGAAATGCAAGACAACATGAAACATAATAACATCTGTATAATAGGGATACCTGAAGGAGAAGAAGAGCAAGGGATAGAAAGCCTATTTGAAAAAGTAATGATGGAAAACTTCCCTAATTTGATGAGAGAAAAAGCCGCGCAAATCCAGGAAACACAGAGAGTCCCAATCAAGAGGAACCCAAAGAGGCCCACTTCAAGACACATCATAATTAAAATGGCAAAATACCAAGACAAAGAGATAATCTTAAAAGCAGCAAGGGAGAAACAGGAAGTAACATACAAGGGAGCCCCAATAAGATTAGCAGCTGACTTCTCAATGGAAACACTCCAGGCCAGAAGAGAATGGCAAGAAATATTCCAAGTAATGAGAACCAGAGGCCTGCAACCAAGACTACTTTACCCAGCAAGGCTCTCAATAAAGATAGAAGGCCAAATAAGAAGCTTCCCAGACAAAAGAAGTCTAAAAGAATACACCTCCACCAAACCAGCTCTGCAAGAGATGCTAAAGGGACTACTTTAAGGAAAGGTAGGAAAAGAGAGAGAGAGGAACACAGGTATGAAAATGGCAATGAATAAGTACCTATCAATAATAACCTTAAACGTACATGGATTAAATGCTCCAATCAAAAGACATAGAGCAGCTGAATGGATAAGAAAGCCTGAACCACACATATGGTGCCTTTAAGAGACCCACCTCAGAACAAAAGACCTACACAGGCTGAAAGTGAAGGGCTGGAAACAAATTTTTCAAGCAAACAGACAGGGAAAAAAGCCGGGGTAGCAATACTCATATCAGACAAAATAGACTTCCAAAAAAGGACCATAAAGAGAGACCCAGAAGGTCACTACATAATACTCAAGGGAAGAACCCACCAAGAAGACATAAACATTGTAAATATACATGCACCCAACATAGGAACACCCAAATACATAAGGGAAATCTTAGAGGACTTCAAGAAAGATATTGACAGCAACACAATTATAGTGGGGGATTTTAACACCCCACTGTCAAAAATGGGCAGATCTTCCAAACAAAATATCAACAAAGATATTGTGGCATTGAAGAATGCCTTAGATGAAATGAACTTAACTGATATACATAGAGCCTTTCATCCCAAAGAAGCAAAATACACATTCTTTTAAACCACAATTCTCCAATGAAGGGAACCACCAATCTACCATGGAATGCTAATTTTGCAGGGTGAGATCTCAAAATTCAAGCCATAAGGCACTAAATACTTGCCAAATGGAAAGTGCGTTTCACAACTTGCCTCTGAAAGCATTACTTGTGGAAGATGGGAAAGAGATATCTTTACTTTGGCTTTGTATTTAAAGATGAGTGACTCCATCAGAATTTCTACAAAATATAAATAAGAGGAAAACTTGACACTTGGTTATAACAGCTGCTGGACCATGTGCAACACCATTTCAGGAGGGGTAAGAAATGAAGCATGAAAGCATAGTGGAGGCACCATTGGAGAGCCACATGGAGAATCTTGAAATTATAACCTAATTAAGCCCCTGGGAAGGTAGTGCTTTGCCAAATACAGGTATTCATCTATTATATTCTGAAATATTTTTTCTTTATTATTCAAATATATTTATTGAGAATAAACTTTGTGATGCTCATTTTCAGTTAAGAACAAAAAGTAAAGACCATACAGTGTAAAAAATTATTAGAGTTCCAGATCTTTTTCTGTTACTAATGTGTTAACCTGGGCAATTCATGACCCATTTAGTCACAGTTTCCCCATCAGGAAAATTGCAGTTTAAATACCTCTTTCCAAACTCTTCAAGCCCCTGTTTTGTTTTGCATTTTAGATTGGCTTACTCTAGACTGTAGTGCGAAAATGCAGGTGTTGGTTCTTGGTTGCTTTTGATTTGCACATGTGCATTGCCTCTCTGGGGCTCTGCTCATGACAATGCTGACCACTTTCTTGAACTCCTCCTCTCCCTAAGATGCAGGCTGCTGAGAGTTAGTGGAGAGGTGGAGGTCCTTCTCTTTGTCATCTGGGCCCTTCAGATAAAACAAGACCATAACACTAAAATAACAGACCCAAAGGGACTGTGTTTCTAAAGGACTGGGGTACCTTATAAGGGAAATTATGATGGAGGAGGGCACAAGTTAACATTGTACACTAAATATCTTTTCCTGGGTAAGCATTGCACAGGAAGGAAGCACCATTGTGGAGCACCTCTCCCTCTTAGCCTGGCTCCCTAGCCCTGTGCTTCTACAAGACAGTAGAGGTGGGAACTATGGAGGTGGCTTTGCACTTCGGGCTCCTGCTCAAACAGTGAAAATGGGTTTTTCAGGCCCTATTGCTTGTGTAGTAGTGTAAAGTGTAGTAATAATGTTTATCTCTAGAGTTTTTGCTTCTAATGGTTATATATGTTGAATCTCCCCAAAACAAATTTCTGTCATTCATTCCTTCATTCATCTACTCATTTATTTTTCAAGTATTAAAGGGAGTCTACTCTCTACAAAGTTAATAACATGATAAACAAGTCATTTAAGTAACAAAATCTTAGACTGTGATTAGTGCTCTTAAGAATCAGAGATGAGTGAGAATTGCACATGGGGAGTGTTAATTTAGGCAAGATAATCAAGGTCTCTGAGATTTTGTCTATGGAATTAGGATAATAATTGTACCTACCTTGAACATTTTTGTTGAGGATAATGTATAAGTATTCACCACTACATGCTTTGTAGTTAGCACCCAATACATATTAGCAACCATTGTCCATGTTATTCTTATCATTAATTGTCATAACAGTCTGGCAGGATGAGCAAAGTCGAGAATATTGATTCTATTGCTTTTATTTGGTAAGATAACACTGTAACTCAGAAAGGTTAAGACTTTTCTGTGGCTGCACAACTAGTACCTGGTAGAGCCAGGATTCAAACCCTGGTCTTTTGACTACTCTTCCAACGCACTTTCAGCACTCACTCTCAAGTCACCTGGGAGTAGCGCCTCTTTGTCAATAAGCCATCCCCCCACATCTCCATTCATATCCGTTAACCTATCTATCTACTAATATTAGGCAGGGTACTTCAGAGAAAACGAGAGACAAATAGAATAAATATATAGATATATCCCTATTTATCTCCTATCCTGCTGGAGGAGGGGGGTTAAGGAGTTGGCTCACATGATTGGGTCGTCAAGTCTGAAATCTGTAAGACAGGTCAGCGAACAAGAGCAAGAGCTGATGTTGCCATCTTGAGTCTGGAGGCAGAATGCCTCCCCCCGCCCCCCGCACCGGGGTCTTATTTTTTTCTCTTAATGCCTTCAACTGACTATATGAGGCCCACCTACATTATGGACAGTAATCTAGTTTACTCAAAGTCTACTGATTTAAATGTTAATCACATGTAAAAATACTTAAACAGCAATATGTACACTGATATTGCCAAACAACTGGGCACCCTAGACTGTTCAAGTTGATATATAAAATTGTCTAACTAGGTATCTATCTAGGCGAGCATGCTAGCTTTTGTCATAAGTTTTACATTAATCTATTCAATAAAAGGAAGCTCTCTGTTAATTTTAGCTGAGGGCTTGGGAAATACAGGCAGCCTCGGATTCCTGGCAAGCATTCTTCCATGTGTGCCCCTTGATAGAATGTATCTCTTATTCTAAATGCCATTATAAATCACATGTTATTTTAGTTACAGGCATTACAGTGGATTTTCACCACTCTTCTATGTATCTGATGTAACTATTTTATTTATTTTCCTGAAACTCAACCGAGTGCTCTCTACAAAATTATTTTCCACAAACTCATTCTAACCTTACAATGTGAAGAGACCCCAAGAGAGGAAAACTAGCCTATCCTTTGTATGTGTGAGGATGTGGGTTTCATTCTTGGACATTCATTAAATTATATAAAACAAATATTTTGCGAGTATGATTAAGATGTTGGCTGTCAAAATAAGGTATCTCAGCTACACTCGTTTTTGTGATAATGCCTAGATATTTACTACGAGGTAATAATCTGCAATGTATACAATGATTTATGCACATAAATATTATTTGAAATAGTGAAAATGAACACAAACTTAATATTTAATAATAGGAGGATGGTTAAACGTATTAGAGTATGTTTTTCAACCCTTCAAAATGTTTTATGATGCTTTTTTAAAGGCATGATAGAGTTCCCTCTTCATTTATTTCTGTTTGTAATATTTCAACTATGTAAAAAGTACATGGACTAGAAGGATACTTACCAAAAATATATATAGTTATTATTTATAATATTATCTCTGATGAAAATAGTATGAATGATTTTATTTTGTTTTTATATTATCTTTATTAAAATCAGCTTTTATTCTCTACTTGTACAGTTTTATATAACAAATATAAACATATTTAGTGTGCAAGTAAAAATAAAATGAAAACAAAGATCGCTGTGTATCCTAGTTCTCCGTGGTACACTTAAGTGGTATATTTTGTGGTATGTGTTTCTTTTTTGATGCTGTCTCTTATATACTGATAAAATAAAAACATGGTGATATGCCCCAGTCCTTCCATAGGCTATCAAACTTTTATAGTTTAATTAAAAGAGAAATTCTAGAAAAAACTTTAAACCATTTCTCAGTTTCAGTCTGTAACTCTAGATGTTGACATCATGAAGCTTCTCTTAAAATTGATGAGCAGAGTGTGTGCCTGTGGTCGCATTGTCTCCCTGCCTGGACTGCTCGCCTCTTCTCTCCCACTCGCTGTGTTCTACCTTCAAGATCCCGCACAGCCTTGACATCTGCAGGAAGTTCTCTTGGGTCGCTCAAGCCCAGCATAGTCTTTCTTTCTCATATTCAGCACATCATATGTTTACATTGATGTAAGGGTTAATCCTCCACTTGAATTCTGACTTCATTTCTTATCTCTTCCATTACTTGTCCTTTATTTGCATTAATCTGTCCTTCAGATGTACCAGTGGATCCTTCTCTTCAGCATCTGCACGTGTCAAGCATTTCACTGGGTGCCCTTTCCAGCCAGCTCTCCACTTCTCCAGGCGTGTCCAGCTCAGCTGACTTATGTTACCTGCACTTTCTCCTTCTTTATGACATTCAGGTAAAACTTTAATAATCCTCAGCATGTAACTAATCCTGTAACTATAAAAAGTTGTCCGTAACCTTCTAATTTTCAAATCCAGTTGGCATTTTTCAGTATTTTTCTTATATGATCTTTGTGAGGTGATTGAAATCATCACTTTGCTGTGAAAAGCTTTTCCTTTGGCTGCCATCTACTCCCTTCTTATTTTCTCCTACTTTTAAGATTATTCTCCATAAGTCTTCTTCACTGGGTTCTCTGTCTTTTCCATCTCATTTGGGATTAGTGTTCCAAATTTCTGTTCTTGTCTTCAGTTTATTGTATCTACTTTCTTTGAGTGATTGCTTCCACTACCAGGGTTTCAACAAGAATTAACATGATGATGACTGTGATGTAAATCAGGATGTGATTTTTCTCCTGAGTCCTAGGCTTATATTTCTGTCTATCCTATGAATGTGTGCATTTAAATTTTCATGGACACCTGAAGCACCACAGGCTAAAACTGAACTGATGGAAGGCCACTCTTACCCCTCTTCACCCAGTAATGATTTGATCATCTCTTTGTATTCCCTTTTCTGATTGATAGCATCACCATCTACCTAATTCCTGAGACAGAGTCCTTATATATCTCCAGTTTTCCCCTGCTGCCCTCAAACTGCTCCCATCATGTTAATCCTTAAATACTCATTGTTATTAGCAATATTGCCTCAATAACCCCTAACTCATCTACCTGCTTGTCTTCCACTCCCATCTAATTGTCTTCCACACTAAAGCCAGAGATCTATTTTATTTGTAACAGTTATCATTACTCCCAATAACCCTCTATTGAGCTTTCACTACCTGATAAAGCCCAAGTTCTGTAGATGATATGGGACCTTGATAGAACCTTCCATATCTCCAGAAAGGTCACTAAATTTAGCTGTTGGTGTGTGGGCTGTCCTGCTATTAATCTATGCTTTTGATCTGTGTTTCCACTACCTTCTGTTCTTCAAGCATACCACACTTTGTTCTTCCACCCAAAACACACACCCTGTCCTATCTGCCAGTACAATTTCTATTTATCTGTAAATTCCATCTCAGAAATAACTTTATGCAAATTTTTTCCTGAAACACCTACCCAGAATGAACTAGTGACTCTCATGTATTTCTGTACTTCTTCTTCATCATCTTTTTCAGAATAAATTTAGATTTTTTACTACATTTGTTTTTATTACTAAATTGCAAAATGTATTGCTGACGCAATTATTAGATTTCTGAAGGTAATCTAATTTTGATTTTTCTTTTGAATACCCTATAAAATTTAGTGCAAGGGTGACCTATAAGTACTGCTCAATGCATGTCTAATGCATGGATATCCCAACTCGTAAGTCCCTTTAGGAGATCACATGAGTTTGTTTCAGTTATTTTGTTCACTTGTCTATAATTCAGCAAGTACCCCCCCCACCCAACAAATAAAGGTCATCGGGTTTCATTGTTGTTTAATGGTTTAGGATTGCCCTGCTATTTTCTTATTATGTATTGTAAGGGGGGTAAGTTTAGAAAGGGCTTTTTTTTTCCCTTTACAAAAAGAAAACAAATATGTACTGCATCTTCTGTGTATTTTGAGACTTGAAATTTTTATTTCAAAGTGTACGGTTAGCTTCAGGCAAAATAATGATGGTGATTTGCTCTGGGGACAATTCCACCCTGCTCTTACAGTGTCTTGTCCCTTTTCTTTACAACCTCATTTCCCATTTACATCTCTAGGATACTTGATGCTCTCTGGGCTCCACATAAAAGTCCAACCTTGAAAACTATCTCAGGTTACATTCTTTCTTGAAACTCTTATTCCTCACACTGTAACTACAGGTTGCTTTTACTGACTAATAGATTAACTGGCTTTATATATGTGAATGACTAAAAACATTTTGATGTATTATCAACTCCAGCTACATGTGATTGTAAAGGTCATCTCTGAAGATGGTGGCATAGGCAGATGTGGTTCACCTCTTTGCACAACCAAATGAAAATGACAACTAAAATATAGAACAACCATCACTCAGAACTGTCAGAAATTGAGTTGAATGGATGTCTGACAAATGTGGAATTAAAGAAACCATATCTAGACTGGTGGGAAGGGTGCAGACTCAGAATCAGCTGGTCTCTCACTTACATTTGGTGGTTAAAGATTCAGGAGGGATATCTCAAGAGTAAGGAGCCCCAGCCCCACATTAGAACCCCAGCCCAGGGTTCCAATGCCAAAAAGGTAAGTCCCCACATCTTCTGGCCACAAAACCCAGCAGGTATTGGGTCAGTATAAGAAACTGCTGGAACAGCAAGCAGTTCTTCTTAAAGAACTCATACAGACTCACCTACTCAGGCTCACTTCCTCTGAGCTCTAGACCAGGATAGCAGCTTGAAAGGCAATAGGTATACAGGGAGAAATCGAAGTTTTTTTATTCAAGGTGATCAGAAGACATTATCCCTTTTCTAAATTGTCCCTCCACAGAGCCAGCAAGCTAGTGTTTTATCTGAGATTCCATCAATCTAGCTAATACTGTTTGACCTGCCTTGGAGATCCCCAGAGACTCCATACCACCCAACTTACAGGTCTACCTAAGCTGCTTTTCCATATGAATGGCTGGTCTTGGCTCAAGCTCCACAACTTCCTAAACCCATCAAATGAGCAACAGCTGGACTCAGTGAGTCCCAGGCCCAACAATAGCAGCAGTCAGCTTAGATTCACAGCTTGACTTTGCCTAGGAATCTCCAAGTCCAGTGCAAGTAGCAGCCACCTCAGACATCTCAGCCATCTCTTGCTTTATAGTTTAAGCAGGGTGGCCCTGGGCAAAGCACAGGTTGGGCTGACTTTGGATTGTACAACCTGAGAAACTCTAGGGCCAGCACATCCAGTTGGACAGCTACAGACCACATCAGAGCACCAGCACCATGCCTCTGCACAACTGATCCTCCATGGATGGTAGAGGTTGGTGATATGTGATCACAGCCAGTTCATGCAACTGACTGGCCTTCCATTGATCTGCCAACAGCAACCAAGGCTCAACTACAAGAGGAGGGTATACTTAGTCCACACAAAAGATGCACCTTGAATACCCATCTTGGTTGATAGGGGAGGCTGTGCCACTGGACCCTATTGGATACCTACTACCTTAGTTCACACTACCAAGACATGGAGTCAAAGCAGCTCTACCTAATACATAGAGTCAAACACAGGGAGGCTGTCAAAATGAGGAGACAAAGAAACATGACCCAAATGAAAGAACACATCAAAACTCCAGAAAAAGAGATAAACTAAATAGAGATAAGCAATCTTTCAGATGCAGAGTTCCAACCACTGGGTATAAGGATGCTCAAGGAACTCAGTGAGGACCTCAGCAGCATAAAAAGGATCCAGTCAGAAATGAAGGATACACTAATTGAAATAAAGAACAATTTACAGGGAAACAGCAGTCAAGTGGATGAAGCTGAGAATCAAATCAATGATATGGAACATAAGAAAGAAAAAACAACCAATCAGAACACCAGGAAGAAAAAAAGAATCCAAAAAAACAAAGATAGTATAAGCAGCCCCTGGGACAACTTCAAGAGGTACAAGCTTTGCCTCATAGGGTTGTCAGGAGAAGAAGAGAAAGGGCTGCAAATTGGAAATCTATTTGAAAAAATAATGAAAGAAAACTTTCCTAATTTGGTGAAAGAAACAGACATACAAGTCCAGATAGCACAGAGAGTCCCAAACAAGATGGATGCAAAGAGGCCCACTCTAAGACACATCATAATTAAAATCCCAAAGCTTAAAAATAAAGACAGAATCTTAAAAGCAATAAGAGAAAAGAAGTTAATTACCTATAGGGGAGTTCCCATAAGACTATAAGCTGATTTCTCAAAAGAAACTTTGCAGGCTAGATGGGATTGTCAAGAAATAATCAAAGTCATGAAAAGTAGAGATCTACAACCAAGATTGCTTTACCTAGCAAAGTTATCATGTAGAATCGAAGGATAGATAAAGAGCTTCCCAGACATTGAAAAACTAAAAGATTTCATCATCACTAAACCATTATAAGAAATGTTAAAGGGACTTATTTAAGAAAAAGAAGGTCAAAACTATGAACGATAAAATGACAAAAAATACAAATCTATCAACAACTGAATCTAAAAACCAAACTAAGCAAACAAGAAGAACAGAGACAGTATCATCGATATGGAAAGCGTTTTGATGGTTGCCAGATGGGAGGTGTGTGTGTGGGAATGCATGAAAAGGTGAGGGGATAAGAAGTGCAAATAGGTAGTTACAGAATAGTTATGGAGATGTAAAGTATAGTATAGAAAATGGAGTAGCCAAAGAACTTACATGCATGGCCCATGGACATGAACAATAGTGCGGGGATTGTCTGAGGGAGTGGTGGGTGCTGTGTGGAGAGGGATCAAAGGGGGAAAATCTGGACAACTGGACAACTGTCCAGATTTTCATGGCATAATAATAAAATATAATTAAAATAAAAATGTAATACAATACAATAAAGAGCATCTTTGGAGAAACATGGTTTTTAATTGTATTTTCTTTTTCTAATTGTTGTTCAACTACAATTGTCTCCATTTTCACCTCACCACAACCCCCACCCCATCCATGTCTACCTCCTACCCTCAAACCCACCCCCTTTGGCTTTGTCCACTTGTCCTTCATACGTGTTCCTTAATGCACCTCCCCGATTATCCCCTATTATCCTTCTCTCCCCTCCTCTCTGGTTACTGCCAGATTGTTCTTTATTTCAATGCATCTGCTTATATTTTGCTAGCTTCTTTGTTTTGTTAATTGTATGTTCTAATGGTGAAATTTGAGTTGTTTGGGGCAGGCAGGGAGGGTGGTTCTAAGGGATCCTGGCACAAAGGTAGCTGGCTACTCTTTTAGTCACACAGTATTTATTAAATAGGTACTGGAAGTTGGCAAAATCCATGATTAAGTGTACAGTTCTCCACAAGAAGATCTTCGCTTCAGGAAACAGGTGCAAGCTTGGGGGGTCCCCAGAGTCATTCTCATTTCTGATGAACTAGCTATAAATTCAAGGCTTTCCATGATTCCCTTCAGATTCAGTAATTTATAGGAAAAGTACAAAGCATTTATTGAAATAAAAGCAACATACTTACCATTAGTTTTTATTTTAGCAACAAAGTACAAAATTATATCAAGTCAAAAGGAGAGATACATAGGTCAAAATCTGGGAAAGTTCTAAATGCAAAATTTCAAGGGATTTGTTACCCTCTCCGAATCGAAGTGTGATGACACTCAGAGTATTGCTAACCAGAAGAGTTCACTGAAGGTGTGATATCCAAAGTCTTTCTTGAGTCTTCATTGTGTGGGACATGACTGATTAAAACATTGGTCATGTGGTCGAACTCAATCTCCATCCTCCCTACCTTTCTGAGAGGTAGGACTAATCCTCAGAGTCCAAACCCTCTAATCACGTAATTGGTCTTTCTGGCATGGCCAGCCCTTATTTTGAGTGTTTTTTAGCATAAACTATAAAATGTGGTCCAAGGACCCACACGAATAACATAGATATTTTAAACACATGGGACATTTCAAGGGTTAAGAGGTTATTTTCTAAGAACTGGGGACAAAGGCCAAACAAATCCTTTGTTATATAATAGTAAATATAGAAATTTAACAACTGTCTTATGGGGCAGAAGAAAACTCAGCTCCTTGAATTCCTATGTGCGCATTTTTAAACTATATAAGAAAAAGATCAGTGGCCAGTTTATAAAGTACCTATGTCTTTATTCTCTATTATATGTATTACAATAAATAAAACACATAAAAATAAAATAAAATAAAACACAATACCAAGCAATCAAATTTGTTTATTTCCTAAATTTCCATTTGAAACAGAATAGCAAAATATTCTCCTGCCAAGGCATTTTAAAAAATGTAAACATTTTTTAATCTGAGTTAAAATCTTGAAAGAAAAGAAGAATAAACTTTAGGCTTAAGTGGCAGTGAAAACTCAAAATAGATCAAAAATCAAAATTTAATCTGAAGTTGTTTAAAATTCACCATGATTTTGACCACTGAAGATTCTTTAAGTGGGTTAATAATTTATGTTTTAGTGTAAAACACAATATACACTTTTTCTTAATGTGTGTTTTTATATTAAGCATATTTTGTGACTATGGTATTAAGAGACTGATTTGTTAAGATACTAATGCTTTAAGCTATTTTACCTTTTCTAAAAAACCCTAAATTTAAGAGCTAATATGAAACTCTTAGAAAAAACATAAAAGAAAATCTCCTTGACCTTAAATTTGGTTATAATTTTTCACATATGACACCAAAAGCTCAGGCAATAAAAGAAAAAGTGGATCGATTGGACTTCATTAAAATTAAAAACTTGTGCTCAAAGGTAACTATAAAAAAAGTGAAAAGACATCCCAAAAATGAGAGAAAAATTTTGCAAAATATATATTTAATATGGGTTTGATATTGAAAATCAAAAACTTATAACAACAAAACCACAAACAACACAATAATGAATAGACAAAGAACATGGATAGACATTTCTCCGAAGAAGATAACAAATGGCCAATTGACACATGAAAAGATACCCACCAACACTAATAATTTGGGAAATGCAGATCAAAACTATGATGTGATACCACCTCACACTTTGTGAGATAGCTATTATTACAAAAACCCAAATGGTGACAGGAGACTTGGCTTTGCATGGTGAAAAGACAATACAATATATAGATAATGTATTATAGAACTGTCCACTTGAAACCTATATAATTTTATAAACCAATGTCATGGCAATAAATTTGATAAAAATAAGTTGATTAAAAATAAAATAAAATGTCTGCAACCATATAATCTTCATAGATTCCATAATATAATTAGTATACAATGAGGTCTGTACAAAATGCATCCAGCCACACACTGTAAAAAAAATAGAGACATTTATTGAAGAAGATACAAGATACAGCAAGCATGGTACATAGGACAATGAGGCCTCAGTCCTCTTCAAAGTAGCCACCTTGGGACCTCACACAGTTCTCCAATCGCCATCAGCTGCCCCTTTGTACTTTCCTGAATCTCAGTGACAGCTTGAAATCTCTTCCCTTTCAAAGGTGATTTTAGTTTTGGGAAAAGCCAGGGGCCCCAAATCTGGGCTGTAGCGGGGCTGAGTCACCTGGGTGATTTGATGTATCACCATAAAACTCTGTACCAGATGTGATGTATGAGCAAGCGTGTTGTCATTATGAAGCTGTCAATCACCAGTTGCCCATAGCTGCAGCCTTCTGAATCATCGGAATAGTTCCCACAGAGGAATGTTCAAGCTTAATGCAAAATTTGTTGCAGACTTGTTGTTGCTCTATTCCCTCAGTTATTTTGAATGACTCTCCTTGGTTGCCAGGTTACACTGATGCTGCATAAACTGTTCTTGTTATATTAACAATGGTTGGACTTTTTCCAGACAGACCTCATATATAATTGTCTAACCACTATGCTGTACAACTAAAACTAATACAAAATAATTCTGACTGTAAACTGTAATTTAAACTTTTTAATAAAAAACAAACACACACAGTAACCATAGGAACAACAACAACAACAAAAGAAACTCCAGAAAATAATAAGCATTGTGGAGGATGTGGGTATATTAAAGTTTATGCATGTTGGTAGGAATGTAGAATGGTGCATCTGCTATGGAAAACAATATGGCGAGTCTTCAAAAAATTAAAAATAGGATTATCACATGACACAGCAATTCCACTCTTAGTATTGTCAACAAAATTCCAGAGTATCCTTTTGAGAAATTAAAAGAGAGTTTATTTTGATAATGAT
Organism: Trachops cirrhosus; assembly: GCA_028533065.1. Lineage (NCBI taxonomy): Eukaryota > Metazoa > Chordata > Mammalia > Chiroptera > Phyllostomidae > Trachops > Trachops cirrhosus. The sequence continues at coordinate 82,436,678 of CM052538.1, forward strand.
TTATAAACCAGGAATGGTAGCCCTCAGTAAACACCAAAAATACCTTCCCAAATGGAGGGGATAGGGCAAGGTGTTTAAAGACAGAGTTGTAAGAAGCTGATGACCAAAGACATGGTTTGCCAGGAGAAACAAGACCATAAACTTACATCACTCATTTTTTGATTGGTGAGGACACTGGACTTTCAACGTTCCGTGGACACAGTGGGTAAGCAAGTAGGGCTGTGAGGTGAGAACAATGAGTAATGCATGATTAAGTATTTATCAACATCCTACTTTCAGCCCAGGCCTATAGAACAAAAGGGATATTTTTGACCACACAATTATAGTACAAAGAGTATTATTTATCAGTGATGCAAGGAGTACAATTAATTAAATAGTACCATGAGCATAGGGGGCTGCTTGCTCTGCAGGCAGTTTAGGAGTCCAAAAGGGGTCTTATAAATTCTCGGTGTATACCAGAAAGTGTTGAAATCAGGGTCCCAAAGAGATATTTGTATAACCATGTTAATAGCAGCATTATTCACAAAAGCCAAAAGGTGGAAGCAACCCAAGTGTCCACTGACAGATGATTAAACAGAGTGTGGTATATACATACAATGAACTGTTATTCAGGAGTCAGAGGAAATGAAGTTCTGTTACATGCCACAGCATGAATGGATCTTGAAAGCATTATGCTCTCTGAAATAAACCAGACATAAAAGGAAAACTATCATATGAGTCCACTTGAATGAGGTATCTAAGATAAGCAAGTTCTTACCAGGAACTGGAGGGTGAGGGCAATGGGGACTTATTGGTGAATGGGTACAGAATTTCTATTTGAGATGATAAAAAGTTCTAGAAATAGAAGTGATGGTTACATAACATTATGTGTGTACTTATACAACTGAATTATACACTTGAAAATGGTTAAATTTTTGTTAGGTAAATTTTACTACAATTTAAAAAAGAATCAGTGAAGTAAACTCTGAGAGTAAAATTTGAACAAATAGGACATATCATTGTTAGACAACTAGATACTAAAATCATAAAATAGTTTATGAAGTTTGTTCAACTACAAACTGCTTTTCTAATGGGCCTCTGCACAGGGAAGAAAATAAAGTGATATAAGAAGGTATGTGTTTTTCTGCTTTGAACTTTTGTTATTATTTATAATCAAGATTGCATGTCCTACTGCAGGCTGATTGGATGGATTCTAAATGAAGATCACAAAAATTACGCAACCAAAACCCTTTTGAGACATTATTTCCTCCAATTTAAAGGTGTTTGTGTCTGTATAAAGCTATTATTAATTATAATTTATAAGTTATAAATTGGGAAAAATAATGTCTCATTTATAAGTTATAAATTATAATTATATCTGAAGATTAGTGCAGTAGACAGAATAATGCCCCTCAAAGATGCTCTGTCCTTGATCCCCAGAATCTGTGAATAAGTTATGGTTAGATTGCAAAAAGGACTTTATAGGTATGACTAAGATACAATATTTGAGATAGGGGGATTAGCTTGGATTATCCAGGTGTGCTCGATCCAGTGAAGGAGCTCAGTTGATTGGAACATTGTACCACACACCAAAAGATTGCTGGTTTGATTCCAGGTCAAAGCACATACCTAGGTTGCAGGTTCAATCTCCAGTCGGGGCATGTACAGGAGGGAATAGATCAATGTTTCTTTCTCACGTCAATATTATCTCTCTCTAAAATTAATAAATATATCCTCATGTGAGAATAAAAGAAAGTCAGAAATTTCCCTGGTTGAAGTAAGACAGATGCAACAGAAGAAAGAGAACATCAGTGGATAGATGAGGCAGAAAAACTTGAAAAGTGACAAGGGCCTGAGCCTCTCTTGCAGGTTCTGAAGATGGTGGAGGGGGTTATGAGCCAAGGAAGGCAGTTTCCTCTGGGAGCTGAGAACAACCCCCAACCTGCAGCCAGCAAGGACACCAGGGCCTCAGTAGCACAACCCCATGGAATTTAATTCTGCCAGTGGACAGATTCTAAAAGAAAATGGATTCTTCCTTAGAACTTCCAGAAAAAACATAACCCCAATGACACCTTGGTTCTAAACTTGTGGAGCCAGAGTAAAGAAACCAGCCAAACCTACTGGATTTATGGATTATAGAAGTGTAAGATAATAAATTTATATTGTTTAAATTGCTAAATTTGTGATAATTTTTTATGGTAGTGACAGAAACTATATAAATAGTTTTAATAGGAAACACTGAAATGCTTCTTAATACATCTAAATTTCTTCCAAAACTATTCAGAATTTAACAATAACTGAAAGAATATTATTTCCAAACATTTTCACTTTCCCTTCAGATAGTTTCATGACATTTAATAGTCTTTGAAATTAAGTGCCATAACTCCAGATCTTCTGTAATTCAGTTCTTTTTCCCTTGGTATGTCTTGACTTTTTATAAAGGGCACCCAGGAAAATCAAGGGACAACTAGAAAAATAAAAGAATATTGTTACTTTTTTCCTGGTATGCTACCAAAATCTCAATTCAAATATTGCATATTAGATGTTGAATAATAATCACTCAGGAGATGATTTCTTACTTGCAAAGTAAAAATAACTAGAGAGAAAACAAAACTTCTGCCCACTTTCCATGTCAGCACTTACAACACTCTTTGTTTTGGAATTTGCTCCAAGCCTCAAGGTCAAGATCACTGAGGTAACTCCAGAAGTCTAGAGTAGGTATCTCAAGGATGGAGAATGCACACAATAAATGGCTCATATGCAAGTGAATTGAAATAAAGATGTAGTCTTTGTTTTCTGAAATATTCCTGCCAATCCTGCATCTCATCCAGAGCATTAGTTTTTTTTTCTCATAAAAAATTACCATAAACTTAGTGTTTTTTGGTAATTGATTACCTTGTAGTCTCTGTACTTCAGGAGGTCTGGAACCTGACGGGGTTCTCTGTGCAAGATGAATCAGGGCTGCATTCAAGGTGTCGGCTGAAATGTGTTTTCATCCGGATGAGCTGGAAACCCATCTGCCTTCCAGTTCATCTGGATTGTTGCAGAACCCATTTCCTCATGATTGAGTGACTGAAGGCCCTGACTTTTTACTGGCTGTCAGCTTTCATCTGAGGCTGCCTTCAGTTCCTATGGCTGCCTGTGATTCTTTGTCACTTAGGCTTTTCCTCAACATAGCTGCTTAATTCGTGACACAAAGGAGAAGCCATAAAGCAAGTTGGCTTGCAAGACTTATATAATGTGATATAATCAAAGGAGTAGTTTCCCATCACCTTATTATATTCTATTCATTAGAATCAAGTCATAGGTCCCACGCTAAAGGGGAGGGTATTGTGCAAAAACGTGAATGCAGGACAGCAAGGGTATTAGGTTTAATTTAGGGTCTGTCACACCCAGTTAAAGATTATATCATTTTATTTTGTTTTTCTGTGCTTAGCAGATGAAAAGATAACCAGACTTAGGGTGAATCTTTTAATTCCTGTCCTCATTTAGAGACAACAATGGTATGCATCAAAGAAAAGCACTGACTTTGGAGTGTTTCCCAGACCTGCAATCAAGTACCAATTCCAATGTGCTATTCGGGGCTAGTTTTATATATATATATTTAAGTGCCATAAACATTGACTTACTTTTGTAGAAAATACAGATGAAATTACTTATCTAGTGGTTTTTTTGTGAGAAATAAATGACAGAATATGTGTAATGTATTTAGAACGTCTGTTTAATAAGGTATCAGTGGCACAGACCTATCTGTCAACATGTGCAATGTATCTTATGTAAAGAGACTTTACTGGTTACATGCTTCATTTTAAGTCATTCCTTATTAATCCATAATACTAGTTTTTGGAAATTTGAATTTCACAAATTTCTTTCTATTGTAAGAAATATCAAGTGTAAAGCTCACATTTTCTTCTCTAGAATTGGATTACACTGAGTGGATTGACTTAATTACATATGTATTTAGTTGACATACAAAGGAATTAAACTACTCAACACTTCTTTTTGTTTTTTCATTGATTGTCCCCCTTTACATAATGGCTTTGTCTTCATGGATTATGAAACTACGGGAGTACTTAAATGTACAGATGAACTGACAGTGGAGAGCAATTGTTCTAACAACTATTGTTTTGTTATGCCATGTGGGCCTCATTTTATTTTGCATAAATCGTTGGATTATAAAACATGGTTCATGGTATGAGTTTATATAGCAGCTATATTTATTTTTCTCAATTAACAGCTGCATATGCTACTGAGATCCTTCAGCTAATATACTGCATTTAGTTCATATTACAGCATCCAATTCAGATCACACCAGGGCATGGCTGTCGTGCAGAGAATGATTTTATTGTAATCGTTATTGTGGTTAGGGAATGTATCCTTTAGCTTTTTATTGTATTGCACTTATTTTAGACAAAATTAACTAGTTTGGTAGGTAGGTACTTCTTGTAGGTGATTCATAATAAGTCATTTCAGCAACTGAGCCAAAATTAATAGTGCTGTACTGAGAAATTTATTAAATACAATTTTATAAATCAGAGAAAGTATATATATGAATTGCAGAATAAAGTTAGTTCCTGATTTGATAGTTTAGGTCTATTCTTCTGTGTGTTTTTACTATTTTTTTCCTTTATAATTCTTTGTCCTTACCAATCTTATTAAAATGAGCATGAAATTCGAGAAAGAGATTCAGATTTGTAGTTTAAAGACCTGAGCCCTGGCTGGTGTGGCTCAGTGGATTGCATGCTAGCCTGTGAACCAAAGGATCACAGGTTCGATTCCCAGTCAGGGCACCTGCCTGGGTTGCCGACCAGGTCCCCAGTAGGGGGAGTGCAAGAGGCAACCACACATTGATGTTTCTCATGTTTCTTTCCCTATCTCCTTCCCTTCCCTTCTCTCTAAAAGTAAATAAATAAAGTCTTAAAAAATAAAAAAAAGATCTGAGACCAGGTCTCAAAATTAGTAATTAATCATTTTGGCCAATCATGGAATTCTTTTTATCCTCAGCTTCCTTTTCTGCCCTACCTACCATAGACATTTGTTAGAACAGTTTAAAATATGTAAACAATGCGTTCAGTGTGTTTCACAGTTTTCACCTGTGTCTTAATGTCACAGGGGTGTGGATATGTACCCCTGGGACTCTGGGGCCAAGTCTGAACCAGCCACCCACAAATGAAATGTCTTTGATTCACTAGTTTTTTAATTTAAAAAATCCATATAACTTTTAAAAGCTACTCCTTAATACATTGAATTAGACTTAATAAAATTTTGTTTTATATTCACCTCTGAATAAAACTGATGTCATATAAAGACATGCTTTGGCTTTAAAATTTTCCTGATATCTGGTTGCTTAGTAAATCTAACTACTTTACAAATTGTAAACTTTATGCATCTGAATTATTTTTATGGATAAAGAAGGAAGTTTCTCTGTGAAATAAGCTATTGATAATCTTTATTTCTCTAATAAAAGATTATATTTGAATCAGATTAAGGAAGTCTAAAATTATGTGATGGAGGAATAATTATGAATATTCTGTAATGGTTACTCAAAGTACACTTTAAGTAGTTATTAGCAACAGACTACTAAGAAGTATGTCTTTAAAATTTTATATCAGAACCTTATGAAATGTGTCTTTTAGGCAAGGTAATGCTAAACGCTTCATACATCTCATCATGAACAATCACCTAAGATACCACTTTACCAAATGTAGTGAGCCTTTGGTTAATCATGGTAAAGTAATTGAAGGAGACAATTCAGTGGCAATTTAAATAGTCCAGGCTTATCAATAGTTATCAAGCTGTTTCTAAGACCAGTGGTTATACTAAGCACTTTATTTTGACACTCAGGATGAAGTAGTAGTTCAAGGTACAACATAATTTGCTTTTGTGTAGGAGCTCACCAGATCATTCATGACTCATACCAGGTACCTCACAGGCTGCATGGTGGAAGCTAGGACTCTGCTACTTTCCAAGTGTGCACATTTATCCAGATGCCTTCTTCACCCAAGAACGTCTTAGGTTAGTGAACATTTAAATGTCACCATTTGACTGATATCCATAGAGCTTCTTTGCATTTCAAAATAATTGAGGAAATCGTACAAGGCCATCTGGAGTATATAGACCATGTGTCGTGAAGTTCCTACTCCAGATTTAGGCTGTATCACTGAGGCTATTCTTATAAAAATGAGTTTCCAAGGAAGCGGAATTACTTGATATATGATATAATAAATGTAGGAGAGAGCATAAATATGAAATGGAGAAAATTTACAAGGTGACTATTACTCTTTCAATTTTTATGCTTCTACATTAATTATATCATTACAATTCTGTTCAGCTGTTCATTCTTTTAAAGTTGGTTAAACTGTTCCTTTCAAGGATTTATGTACTAGATTCCTTACAAATATGGAACATAATTATCTGTGAATTATATTCTGAATATGGAACTTCTGAATCATTTTCAGTTGGACCTCAAATATAGAAATAGTTCACATTTATGTTTCTGCTTACTGAATCTAACAGATGATTTTTTAAAAAACATGGTAAAAGTTCTATCAAGTGATCCTGTTGAAATATACAACTAAACATAACTTCTATTGTCTAATTTTCTAATTATTTGTATCCATATTTAGCCAATTACTGAAAAAGTTAAATTCCTCAACATGAATGTACTATATCTTTTCCAAAAGCCCTTCTGGCTCAAAGTAACTGCAAGTGTAAATGGTTCCCATAATTGTGTTTATCTTCTTCAAAAATTGAACTCTCCATTATGTAAACTCAAAGGCATTGAATAAACACACCCCCATGTTCAGATACTATTGAGGACTCTTTTCTAATTTATGCATCAGCTGAAAGCATGAACTGTGAGAGCAATTTTGTTGTGGCAAGATTGACAGTCCAAAGCAATTCATTCTCTGAAGATGTGAGCTAGTTTTACAATAGGGCTGGTTGGTAAAGAAAGTGAAACAAGAAAAATTGGCCAATACTGATTTATTTTCACCATCTAATAATCTGTTTTAATGGGAGAAATAATTTATATTCTGTAGATGTCCTTAAATAAGAATGCTTTCTTCTTTAATCCTTCTATCAACTCGACTCAGATTTCTGCCCCAGTTATCTATCACCATCATGCCATGGGTAATTTATTCATTAAGAAAAAAAATATTTGTTGTGTATCAACTACAGGTCAAGCATCTCTATTACGTACTGGAGATACAGCAATGAACAAAACAGACCAAAACAGACCTGCCCTCATGAAGCTTATATTGGGGAAAGGAAGGTGTAAAATATTAAAATAATTAAATAAATGTGCTAGGTAGAAAAATAATGCAGGGAGAGAGGTCAGGAAATTTCAGTGTGGGAGGCTGGTGTTGAAGTTTTTGGCCACAGTGGCCAGAAATGGTCTCATTGCGAAGGGAACTCAGAGGGGAAGTCAAAAGGAAGAGTGGGGCGATCCACTTGACTATCAAGAGAAAAGCTCCAGGCAGAGTTACACATGCCCTGAAGTGAGAGCATGATGTTTAAGGAATAGCAATTAGAGCAGTGTGTTAGAGCACAGTGAACCAACCTGAGATTATTAGGTGATGAAATTAGAGAGGTGATGGGAGAGAGACAAATCACAGTGAGCCTTTGAGGGCCTTGTAAACTTGGAGGGACTTAGGCTTTTCCTCTGAGCGAGGTGGAGAGTTAGTGGAAAGGTCTACACAGTGGAGAGGTCTGCACAGTGATGAAGCATTTGACTTAAATTCTGACGCAATCACTCTGGTGTCTGTTTTGAGAGGAGAAATCAAGAACAGAAACAGGGAGATTATGATGTAGGTGAGAGATGGGTGGTAGCAGTCCAAGTAGAGACAACTAGCTAGAGTATGGAAAGATTTTAAAGGTGGAGCCAACAGGATTCATTGGCAGATAAGATATGGGTCTGAAAGAAGAGAAAATAAGGAGACTCCAAGATTTTAGCCTGAGTCTCTAGGAACATAGATTTGAAAACTGTAGGAGAAGCAGATGTGGGGGAAACTCTCAGGAGGCAGCTTTGATCATGTTAGGTACATATCCAAGTAGAGAGAATGAAGAGCTACTTGGATGTATGCTTGAAATTCAAGAAAGTTATCTAGACAAGATACGGAAGACTTGGAGACATGAACCTTAAGATGATATTTAATCCACTGATTCTAAGGGGTAAGTGTAGATAATGAAAGAAATTCATGGATACATTAAACTCCCTGAGTGATTTTTGTTTGCTGTCTTTTTGTTTTTGAATTCTCTGTGTCTTTTAGTTTGATTCTTTTTTGGGGAGTAAGAGGGTAGTACAAGCATGCTTTTTATTACTTCTAAACTGTCATTTGGAACTTAATTGTAGCTAATATATTTTATTGTGTTTTTACATATATATTTTTAATTCCCAACAACCACAAAAAGATAGTACACAGCATTTTTAATACTCTAGTAAAAATTCCCATAATATATATGATTATTTTATCATATGGTGAGTCATTTTTTATTATTCAAAAACAGCAAAGGAGATTCCTGATTCAAAGCCTGGCACTTTGTCCCCAGCACCATCTTACATATAGAGTGTGCTCAGTAAATGTGGATTGAATGAGTAAGTGGGCAGACTAACTTATAGGGCATATGAGAAACTTAAAGAAATTTTATTTATAAAGTTGAAAAGTGGTATTCCAATTATTCTTTAAGAAGATTTTTAAAGCTATTTTCAGCTTTGAAATGCATATAACAATAGAACTCTAATAATACAGAAATATAGAATGAAAAGAATAACCCACTTTACAGAATACTAAAAGAAAACTATGAACATTCTGCTGTTTGACTTTCTAATAATTTTATCTACACTTGAAAATTAGCTATGATTGTTTTATATATGTTGATATAAGAAATATCCAAACCTGGTGAAAATTATAAGAGTTTCTTTGAGCCAAACTAACAACATATATATGCCAGGAAGCAAGGTGTCCAGTGATCCAGATAAGAGTTTTGCAGCTTTTTTATGAATTTGGAATTAAGGAGGGAAAGCAAGGTGGGGGCTGGTGATTGTGACTTATTTCAGAGCTGCATGAGCCTAGATGCATGAAAACAATGAACAGGGCTTGCTTAAGCAAAGATAAACGTTTTGCTAAAAGGTTGTATGCCTGGGGCCTGACCACCCAGCATGACCTGCCCAGTTACGAATTATGATCAGATCACCCCATGAGCTTATTTTCCATAGAACTCCTCTCTTCATCCACATATATTATGTATATTAGTATAATCTTGCCTTTTATAGCAACATCATAACAAAATATTTTCTAGCTTATTTTGTTTTAAGGCTATATTAATTTAACTTAATCATTATTCTCTTAAGACATTTTGGATATTTCCAATATTTTATGATCAAAAAGCAGTGCTCAGTGAATATCTTTACATGTAAATTTATTTTCTGAATTAAAAATTATTTTCTTAGATGGTTTTCTAGATGTAGAACAAAATAAAACTTAAAAGGTATTTTAAAATCTTATGATCCTTAATGTCAATATCTGTGCATTATACCTTTGTTTATATAGTGGCTGCCAAATAGTATAACTTCAGAATTAGAAAGCAAAGTTTCTTAGGCACAAAATCGTCATCCTTGTAATATTTCTTAAGAATAAGGTCTAATATTCTGACTGTACACTTAACCTTATGTGTTAACTATATCTATGCCTATATCTATATATTGTTACATATGTAAGGTAACACAAACATATCAATGCTTTCAAGAGAAAGTAGTAATTAAAATAGTGTAATAAAAGTTTAGTATTTGACAAAATCAATGTAGAATCCTAGGTAAATGTTGAAGTAATCACACACTTACTCAACTATGACCAGAAATTAAAGATAAATAAAACAAAACTGCCCTTAAGAAGTTTAAGCTCTGGCTGGTGTGGTTCAGTGGATTGAGCACTGGCCTACAAATCAAAGGGTCACTAGTTTGATCCCCAGTCAGGGCACATGCCTGGGTCGTGGGCCAGGTCTCCAGTAGGGGGCGTGTGAAAGGCAACCAACCACACACTGATGTTTCTCTCCCTCTCTTTCTCCTTCCCTTCCCGTCTGTCTAAAAATAAATAAAATATTTAAACAAAAAGAAGTTTAAAATCTAAAGAGAGAGAAAAACAGAAAATTGAGTATTATATTACAGCCCATAAACCCTGGGGCACTGGGGTTCCACTTGGCACAGCCACATTTAGAGAAACACTGGACAGCAGACAATATGAGCAAAAACAGCTTCAATCGTTACTCCTCTCCTGAAGGGCCTATGGCGACACTTCTGAAATAACCCATTCATTCATCAGAACTGATTTGGAATCTTTCACACCTCACACTAATCATTCTTTTCATCTCAAGTTTTCTTTTTCTCAATTTCTCTCTCTACCTCCAGCATTTTATTACATTGATTGATTTGGCCTATGAATTAAGTCCTCCACTCTGGTCTCCATCCTCTCTCAAGATTCTGTGTCTTTATTTACAAAATATCTGAGAAGTTATATATTTCCTTCAGGGGGAAGGGAGGGAAGAATGGTAGGCAAGGAGGAAGAAACATTCATATGATAATAAACCTAGTCCTTATCACAAGTTTCTCCCATTGTTTTTTTGAAAATGTATGCAGAGAGATGCCCAATACATTCTCAATTTTGCCACTGAAAAGCACAAACCTCTTTCTTCTGGAGTAAATGTAACTTCAGATGGTCACTTTTGCAGATGCTGCCATGTTTGGCCTGTTTGTGGTGAATGAATTCCTTTTTCTGGGATGTGGGGAATAGAGTAGGGGTATTTGAGTATCAGGGTTTGAGCATTGGGGTTTTTCAGGGGATACCCTATCTCCATCGGCCCTTCTCTCAAAACAACCATGTACAGCTTTTGTTGGTGAGGACATGGGATTTGGATGTGCCTCGCTCTGACAGCAGACCTGTTTTCTAAACCACACTGCTTCACGAGAAGCAAATGAGCAGGCAAACCTGTCCATGGCTGTCTCTCACAATCCTTATCAGAATTACAGTTTGCCCTGGAACAACAGAGGTTTGAACTACACAGGCCCACTTTTTAAATTTTTTTGAAATTCACTATGTGATTTTTTTCATAAATACTGTAAATATATTTTTTCTTCTTTATGATTTTCTTAATAACATTTTATTTTCTGTAGCTTACTTTCCTGTAAGGCTGTAACAGAGAGGTCAGGCCAAATCACTGGAGGAGTGGGGGGCAGGGAGAAAGCCCAAAGGCAGAACTGAAGATTAGAGGAGAGGTCACTCAGTTGGCTCGGAGCAAGGATGCTCACAGCACCCCTATATTGGAAACCCTGTTAATAAAGACCTATTTTCTTCCTCATAAATCTTTGTGTTATGCATATACATGGCAACAAGTAGCTGGGCACCATGCTTCCTCTTTACAAGACTATAGTACGTAACACATATATCATTAAAACATATGTTAATCAACTGTTTATGTTATTATTATGGCTTCTGGTCAACAATAGGTTCACAATATTAAAGTTTGGAGGCAGTCAAAGGTTATACCAAGATTTTTAAATGCACAGGGTGGGGGTGGAGCAGAGCTGGCACCCTTAACCTCAGTGTGGTCCAAGGGTCCAACTGTAATGCTCTTGCTTTTCACCACCCATGGTACCTCATTTAACAAAATTATCTCCCAGATATGAACTGTCCAAGCATCCTATGTCAGTACTTTCCTTCACCAATGACTAGAATTCATATAAAACATTGATATGACAAAACTGGGTATAAAATACAAATCTTGTGTTTCTGGTTTTTGTGCTTCATCTACTATAAGTGTTTATCTACTAAGCCTATACACTGGTTAAATTCTAGATGCCTAAAATTTGTCAATATGAAAATAACTATGGTAAAATATTAAGAGTATATGTAAGAGAGTGCTGAAGACATGCAAAGTGGTGTGAAATATTTTAGAATAATATGTGAGAATTGAAAAGGAAATTCAGTACTAAAAAATAGAATTTGGCAACTAAATGGTAAGCTTAATGGGTCTTGAATCTATGAAGATATATTAAATGGCTTGCTATAGAAGTCAGTATATATTACTTTAGAAAATAAATAAATGTTATGTCACAACTTTTAAAAAAACTCACCTTTTGGAGGTTTGCATGAATAAAATAGCGAAGTATTCTGTGAAGGATTTGATATCATTTTTTTCTGAGGAGAGAAAAAAATAAAGATATTCACCCCAAAGTCTCATTTAGCCTCATGATTTTATGTATAACTTCATCTTTTTTATTAGCATGTCTCAGGAAATTTCTAGAAGCATAGGTTGATATGTCAGGATGTTTGTAAAAGCTCAAAATAATTTGTAAACTTGATTTCCATTTGTTTGGAAAGCAACTATGAACGTTCCATATTTGCTTTTAAAGCACAATTTTCCTTTTATTTTAAAGATTTTTATATATTTATTTTTAGAGAGAAGGGAAGAGAAGAAGAAAGTGAGGGAGAGAAACATCAATGATGTGAGAGAAAGTCTCTCACACACCCCCAACCGGGGACTTGATCTTTAACCCAGGCTGTGCCTTGACAGGGAATCAAACCAGCGACGTTTTGGTTCACAGGCCAGCATTCAATCCACCAAACCACACCAGCCAAACCTAAAGTACAATTTTCTAAGGATAAGTTGTTACAAAAGAAATGAGAATTTCGAGTATACAAAACATTTGTTTATTTTTCTTTATAGTTACTCTAGGAATTTACAGAATTTTAATGTTTACTATTTCAGGTTCCCACACAAATATACATATAACAATAAAAATATTACAAATGCTGTTATATGGGAACCATCCTAAACCATTGTGAATCGATTACTCCAGCACCAAGATTTGATACCCAGGGGGTGTTCAATAAACATTTGCTGAATTAAAAAAAACTGACTCAACAAACTTAAACTGAGCTTCCTGTCATTGTTCATTTCTCTTCACAATTTACATTTTATAAGGAAATCGAGAAGTTCAGTAAGGAAAGTCAATGTCCCAGAAATCACAAATTCTAGCCCAGCCAGTCATTTTTAGATATGATGGGATTTTCCTGTATTATTAAAATTACAGGTAACTCCCTATAGAAATGAATGCTGATGTATGTAAAGTATTTCATCTAGGATTCACCAAGACTACACGATAGTTCCATCATTACTATTTCTATCTTCTTTCTCTCTACTCTGTGTATGAATAACAACAACACACACTTTGCCTTGTAAAGCAGTACAGATTAATGCCTATTTCCATGGGTCATATAACTCCCTGACAATAGCAGTTAAACTAAACCTCACTGCACCACTGTTTCCTAATAAGTCCTTACGTTCTATTCCTGCTGCCCTTGGTAGTATGACAGGATAGTAAGAAGCTAAGGGAATTCCTGCACAAATGCAATGGGGAAATTGAGGCAAGAAAACTAAAGAAGGCCAAACAGTCCAAGCAGCTTACAGCCAGTGAGTGAATCACAAGACCATATCCCCTCTAACCAAGGACCCTTGAGAGAAAAATGGCTTATAGTATACCTCTCCTCACTAACCAATAAATGCATAGCTTAAATCTCCCGTTCCTGCAAAATAGAGAACAGAGATTCAATTAACGTCATTTTGCCAGTTAAACCCAAGGACAGATGAGTTCAGGAGAACAAATAACAGAAAAACCATTAAAAGCCAGACAGATCAAGATAAAAGTAAAACAGTACAGCAGGCCAAAGATATTCCCAAAGCCCCCTATGTAACCAGACAGCCTGGGGTCCAGCCACTTGTTGCCATGTATACATATAATACCAAGATTTGTCAGGAAGCAAATAGGGTTTTATTAACAGAGTAACCAGTTTGAGGGGGCTAGAAGCATGCTTGCTCCAAGCTGACCTCTCCTGCAAAACACAGAAAACCATCTGCTCCTAGGAAGATTAAAGTTCAAATCCATGTCCAAAATTCCCCATTATTGTTTATCTATAGCTCAAGGTTGATACATGAACAGGTCTCCATCTCTCCAGCTCCAGTCTCTCTCTCTTTCTCAGGGTCTGGAGTGCACTGCCAGATCACTCCAGACAGTTGTGCAGGGGAAGCTCCATTCATGAGGAACTTCTCAGTTCGTGCCTCTATGTGCCACTCTTAGCCTCCATGCACTGCTGTCGGGGTGAGAGAGTAGAAGCAGTCCAGGACCCATGTGCCATGCTGCACTTGGCCGTAGCATCCCAAGGGCTGGTGCCTGCCAAGGCATGCATCCTAGCATGGGACCCTGCCACTCAGAACTGGCTTCTGACCTGAGAGGCCTAAGCTCTGAGCCATCCCGGCTTCTGTCACACCCACCCATGCTGGGCACAGCAAGAAAGAAGCTTCTGCCCTCCTTCTTTTTAAAATTCCCCTCCCAGAATGCCATGTGCTCTGAAAGCCAGTGGAAATACACACCTTTTCAACCAATGAGGGCCAGTGTCAGTCATATTTGCCTTTGACCCTCTTCTGGCTGACATGTTTAGCAATGGGACAAAATCTTGACCACACATCTCTGTACAAGCTCCCTTCTGCTGAGTCATAAGCTGCTTGTCTGCCACAGGCAATCTCCCTCCTCTGGAAGCTTCTCCCTTCACAAGAAAGGCAAACTGATTCTAATCTTCAATTTCACCTTGGGGTTTTCTCCCTGCCTCCTGCCTTCTCCAGCGATTTGTTCTGATTATTCTGTTGCAGCTATGCACTCATTTTGACACATTAACATATTAAAAATGCACCTGGAAAGCTGGTGAATATTCTACTGAAACCCTTCACTAAGAATCTCACCTGCAAAACAAAAACAAAAACAAAAACAAACATTAAAAGTCCTCAGGACAAAGACTCAGAGCAAGATTGCTCTAGAGAATGCCTACAACCGTCCCAAACATGAACCTATTTATTTCCTCCTAAACTCTAATGGTCCCAAGAAGACTTGAAACCAGGGGAGCCATGGCAGCAGCAGCTCAACCAGGGCTTACCCCCTGGTCCTGTCTCCAAGGCCCCTTTTTCTCTTCCCCATGAGCTAAAAGCATCCTCACCTTGGCTCACTTCTGTCTCTATAACCTTCACTTTGCAGCGAGCTAACAGCAGCCCAGCCTTGGTTCATTCCTTTGCTATAAATTTTCTAGGGAGCCAATCAAAGTAGAGCAACACCTATGCTCTCTCCTGTAATTTTTCCCCTAAATCCATCCTTTGTTTCCTGTCCCTAGCCTTAATAAGTGTACTCTCAAAATCACCTGGGATCATATTGCAAAATCTCTCCTACACAAAGTCAAGAACCCACACACTACAATCTGACCTGAGCCAGACCCACTCTGGGCCGGTCCCTGTCTGGTATCAGTAGGTTGAGCTATTGCAAGGATAAAGAAAAAAAATTAATATGGACTCCTCTCTTAGGTTTACTTTTTCCCTTGTAAGAAAAAAATATCTGAGCATTAACCTGTACTACTTTACAATGCAAAATGTGTTGTTGTTTTAATCTGGAACTATTTAATATTTCTCTTCCACCTGCACTTCTTATATATTGTTCCAAAAATGTATTAATAAAATGCATTGATTACTGAACAATTAGAAAAAAGTAATAAAATAATACATTGATTCAAGTTTTAATACTTAGAAAGAAGTGATGAAATTTTTCATACATATGCTTCTATAAATAAAAAAGGTATATATTTTAAAACTTCTTTTTTTTAAAGATGTTATTTATTTATTTTTAGACAGAGGGGAAGGGAGGGAGAAAGAGAGGAAGGGACACATCAATGTGTGGTTGCTCTTTGCTAGTCCTTCAATGGAGACCTGGCCTGCAACCCAGGCATGCGCCCTGCCCTGACTGGGAATTGAATCAGTGACCATTTGGTTTGTACGCCGGTGCTCTACCCACTGAGCCACATCAGCCAGGGCTTAAAACTTCTTATTGTAAGAGAGAAAGCATAATGTTTCTTCTACCCTTCTAAGTTCTGCTGGCTGGTCTAATAATCAAATTGCCATGACACAGATTAACATGAGAACATAACCAAATTTATATACATATGTATATATGGATTCCATAAATATATGGAACCTGAGCACAAAATGAGCAGTTGGGATTTATATACCACATTCAACTAAGGAGAAAGGGGGTGGGTAGTGGTTTGGACTCCAGAAGGAAGGTAGACAATTCATAACATAGGTAGATAAGAAGGGGAAAACATTTGGTTAACAAATTCTTGCCAGGTGACCCAGAAACAATAGGACACAGAAGGGAGTCTAACAAGAAGACTTTGCTAGGTTTTCTCTCATCTGTCACACTTGGTTCATATGCTAAGGTGATCTCCTGTCAGAGCATGTTTTTCTATTAGAATATTTTTAGACAGTAAGACTCTTCTTGACTCTTTTTTTTTTTTAAATAACCAGCTTAAAATGATCAGTATTTCAAAAAGAAATATTTTGGGGTGACAGAATCTATTCTCCCTCATAAGAAAATTGGATTATTTTATGTTGACTGTTTTAATCTTTTTTTTAAATGTAGAAACCCTGTATGAGAGGGATCCAGGATAGTGGTAGAGTAGGTGAAAGACATTAAATTCCTCTCAGTACCACACTGGAATTACAACTAAATTATAGAAAAATTATCCTGAATAACCAACTGAACACTAACTGGAGAAGAAGCCCTATAATCAGAGACTTCTGGAAGAAACAACATCACCGTATCAAGACTGGTAGAAAGTGTGGAAGATAAGAGGACTAGCTGGGCTTCTACAGGCAGCAACTGAAGTTCTGGAGGAATATTTCAGCAGTCAAGGCATCTAAACCTCAAGCTGGACTCCCTAGCCTAGAGCCCTAGAACTGGGAATGGAACTCATGTAACAACTGGCTGTGAAAAGCATTGAGGTTTATGTCTGCAAGAGAGAGTTGGCTAGAGATGAAGGGAGCCTTTTAAAGGGTCAACTCTCAAAATTTCTTTTGCAGCTACTTGCCTTGGGCTTTGGAAGATGCAGGACAGAGCAGACTAGAGTCACGTGAGGTTAGTATGCGTTTTATGGTTCTGGGGGAGAGAGCTGAAGAGTTAACTGCCAGGATCCCTGTGCTCACTCTTTCCCCATACAGCAGAAGCCGTCTTTTTCAGGCACAGCAGTCCCCTCCCTGTAGCATCAGCCTGGGGGAAGCAATAGCTTTCCCTGCAGGAATCCTTCTGGCCCCAACCTGTGGAGCTTAAGCCTGGCTTCTGAGTAGTATAGCTTGAGGCACTTTGACTGATTAAGCCTAGCTGAAAGCCTAAAGGTTGAAGCAGATCTCTGAGGGCTTTGAAACTTTAGCTGAGGCTCCCACAGGCCCAATGCTGCTAATAGCCAATGTTGGTGTGCAGCTTGGTTTGTTGTGCACACACAAAGGCATCACAGGGGATACTACAATCTGTGGAGAGCTGATAGCTCTGAACAGGTTGTCCAGGGCCAGTCACAGGCAGAATGTGACATAATGTTGCACCTGAGTCTTTGTAGATCAACCTAATACACAGAAACCAAGAGGTAGCCAAAATGGGAAGACAAAAGAAAAAGTCTTCAAATGTAAGAAGAAAACTCTCCAGAAGAAGTAAAAAAATAGAGGAAAGCAATTTCTCAGATATAGAGTTTAATATGATGATTATACAGATGTCTTATAGCATGAAAAAGACAGAAACCATAAAAAAGAATCAGTCAGAAATAAAGAATGCATATCTGAAATAAATAATGCACTAGAAAAAAATAAAAAGTAGGTCAGCTGAGGCAGAAGATCAAATCAGCAATTAGGAAGACTAGGTAAGAAATAACTCCCAAGCAGAGCATCAAAAAGAAAAAAATAATTAAAAAATGAGACAGTTGAAGTAACCTATGGACAACATGAAGCATAACAATATCCCCATTATGGGGATATTCAAAGGAGAAGAGAGCAAGCAAGTGATTGAGAACCTATTTGTAGAAATGTAACTGAAACCTTCCCAAACCTGAAGAAAGAAAAAGACACACAAGTCCAGGAAGCACAGAGCATCCTAGATAATCCAAAGAGACCCGCACGAAGACACATCATTATTAAAACATCAAAGGTTAAAGACAAAGAGAGAATCTTAAAGGCAGCAAGAGAAAAACTATTACAGGGAAGTTCCCATAAGAGTGTCAGCTGATCTCACAAGAAACTTTACAAGAGAGATGGGATTGCTGAGAAGTATTCAGTTATGAAAAGCAAAGACCTATACTAAGATTATTCTACACAACAAAGCTATCATTTAGAATGAAAAGACAGATAAAGTGCTTCCCAGACAAGAAAAAGGTAAAGGAGTGTGTTAACACCAAACCAATATTGCAAAATATAGTAAAGGGCTTGCTTTAAGAAGAAGAAAATGAAAATAGAGGATAAGTTAAAAAACAAAATAGCAATTAGACTACCTTCTCATGCCATACACAAGGATAAACTCAAAATGGATTAAAGACTTAAATGTTAGATCCCATACCATAAAAATCCTAGAAAAAAACATAGGCAGTAAAATCTGGGACACTGCTTGTAGCAATATTTTTTTATGATATAGCTCCTCAGGCAAGGGAAACTGAAGGAAAAAAAAGAAATGAAAAGAGGAGCAAGTGGTATTACAAAAAGTAAAAACATTTTTGCACAGCAAAGGAAACCATCAATAAAATAAAAAGACAACTGCTGAATGTGAGAACATATTCACCAATACATCTTATAAGCAGTTAATACCCAAAATATATAAATAACTTATAAAACTCAACACCAGTAAAACAAATAATCCAATTAAAAATGGAGCAAAGGATCGAATAGACAGTTCTCCAAAGAGGACATACAGATGGTCAATAGGCATATGAAAAGGTGCTCAATGTAATTAATTATCAGAGAAATAAAAATTAAAACCACAATGTGATACCACCTCACACCAATCAGAATGGCTATTATCAGTAAATCAATAAACAACAAATTCTGGTGAGGATATAGAGAAAGGGTAACCTTTTTGCACTATTGGTAGAAATGCATGTGGTGTCCACCCTGCCTGGTTTCAGGAGCCATAACCCCCTCCCCCCGTGGTTAAGGCTGAGTGAGAAATCTCTGAGAACCAGGAGGCCTAAGGAGACAAGAACTTATTTCCATGAACATGGGCACTGCCTGCTCTCCTATTCCCTTCAGCTTGATAGTCAATGATGGGCAACCATTCTCTGGAAAGAATGGACCTAAAACAGACACAATCACATGGGAATAAGCCATCAGGGAAGAGACTCAAGGGGCTGTGGAAGTGAGGGAGTGATCGATATCACCCCTGCCCCCTCGGCTTTGACAATAGCCTGAGTCCTTGTTCTGGTTGTGAGAAATCCGAGTCTCCTGGCTGCCTTTGTCTCCTCCACCTGACTCAGGGCCTGCGGAATTAGCAGGGGCCGTGAGGCTCAGACTAGAGTCAGCAGACACCTGGGGTAAATTGGACCTGGGGCATAAGATGTATAAAATCCTGTGAGACCTGCTTGCTAGGATGCTCTTGGATGTGTAGGCTCTGGCAGGAAATGAGACTAATCCTGTATCTGTTAGGTGATACCAGCCCCAAAACTCAGCGTGAGCTCTTTGAACTATCTACCTGTTTTTGATCTTGCCTGCTAGATGATAAATCCACATTCTGTATCTGTTCACCTCACCTACCCAATACTACCTAATAAAAAGCCTATTGAAGCAGCAACTCAGGGTGCTCTCCTTTGAGAGAGTGGCCAGCCACTCAGAGGCATCCTCCCCTTGAGAGGGTAGCCATGCCATCCCTATGCCTCCACAGGACTCAGTAGTCCGTGTGTATGTTTTTCTCATGACTTGCGAGCATCTACAACATTTGCGATCACCAAGGGCCGGTAAATTGCAACAAATGCAGACTGGTGCAGCCACTGTGGAAAGCATTGTGGAGTTTCCTCAAAAAACTAAAAATGGATCTGCCTTATGACACAATTCCACTTCTGCAAATTTATTTGAAGAAACCCCAAATACTAATTTGAAGGAATGTATGCACCCCTATGCTCGTTGCAGTGTTATTTACGATCACCAAGATATGGAAGTAGCCCAAGTGTCCATCAGTAGATGAGTGGATGAAACAACTATGGGACATTTCATAATGGAATTCTACTCAGCCATAAGAAAGAAGGAAATCTAACGCTTTGACAGAGTGTGATGGACCTGGAGAACATTATTGTCAGTGAAATAAACCAGTCAGAGAAAGACAAATGCCATATGATTTCAGTCATATGTGGAATCCAATGAACAAACTGAACTAACAAGCAAAATAGAGACAGACTCGCAGACAGAGAGCAGGCTGACAGCTCCTGTTGTGGGAGGGCTTAGGGGGTGGAGGGACTGAGCAAAGCAGGAAAAAAGAGTCTTGGACAGGAAAACAGTGGGGTGATTACAGGCGCGAGGTGCTAAGTGGAGGTGGAAGAGGATATAAGGTGTATCAGTGATATTGGAAAAACATACAATAACAATTTTCAAACAGAAAATAAATTTAAAAAGAAAAG
The DNA here is from genome assembly GCA_028533065.1 of Trachops cirrhosus. Classification (NCBI taxonomy): domain Eukaryota; kingdom Metazoa; phylum Chordata; class Mammalia; order Chiroptera; family Phyllostomidae; genus Trachops; species Trachops cirrhosus. The sequence goes on from CM052538.1 coordinate 82,457,167, forward strand.
AAAGTTATGTTTTCAATAAAATGTTCTGCATGTATATGGTTGTCTTGCACAGGTAATTTTGAAATGATACACAAAAACTTAATAATAGTAACACCTATGTGGGACCATCTAGTAGGGAGAGAGGAGATTTTTACATTCAACTTTATATTTTTCTGTTGCTTGAATATTTTATCATGTTAGTGATTACTTGTATAATTTAAACAAAGAAAAAAAATAAATGATAGAAAACCCCTGCTTGCCAAAAAAACACAGAGAAACATCTAGTATGAAAATCTTTTCATGTAATTAAATCAATCTACCATATTATTTTAACAACTGTGTTATGGTTCATATACATGCACAATGACTTATACTTCTGAATTTTATACTCTAGAATTTTTTTTTTGCTGCTTCAGTTGACCCTTGAAGTGTGCTGGAGTTAGTGGTCCCACCTCACACAATGGAAAATCCAAGTAAAACTTCTGACTTCCCCCACATAGAGTCATGCCTCAGTATCTCTGGGGAACTGGTTCATGGAGCCCATCCAGATACGAAAATCCACAGATGCTCAAGTTCCCTGTCTAAAATGGCATAGACCCATGTGCAGTCAGCCACTCATATCCACGGATCCCCTTCATGGATTGAGAACAGTACAGATATTTATTTTTAAGATCTACATATAAGTGGACCTGCTCAGTTCAAACTATTGTTGTTCAAGGGTCAATAGTATAAGGAAATTTTAGTGAACATATTGTATATATACTTTTTATTATTTTCCGATTTTTAATTACAGATTACACATATCAAGTTATTCCCTTGTAGATTCAACTATCTTTTCAGGTGGCAAGAAAATTCCTTTGGATTTTGGATTTCTACATATAATGTGGGTTGTTTATGTCTCAAAGTCATGCTGATATTAAATAACATCATTTTATTCTTGAGTAAAAAATAAAGAAAGCTCCTTCATTATTAGTCCCCGATGCATTCTCTTTTTTAGTTCTCACAGAACTAAAGTTCTCACATAGTTCTAACTATGCAGTAAGAACTAATACTACTATTTTTTTAAATAAAAAAGGCACTGAGCATGCCTTAAGAATCTTGCTGTAGGTCACAAAGCTTGAACCCAAACCTTTCTCACTCATAAGCTGGTACTCTCAACATTGTGTCTATCATTCAACATTTCTTACCGAAAAGGAGCATTTCAAAATTTCATATCCTTGCTACTGGTGTTTTATAAAATAATAAAATTTCCTACTTGTATTTTTGCTGATTGATTTTTTCCTTTAGACTATCATTTTTTATTATTGATTTGAAAGAAGTCTTTAAATGTAAGGCAACAACTTTGTTATATTACACTTTGGGTTGCAACTGAATTTTATTAAACCATGTGCAATAACTAGGTATATCCCGAGGATTCTGCAAAATTTCCAAAGATTGGAAATTACTAGTGTAGACTGTTCAAAATTTTGTTATTTCAAAATAAGTAAAATGTTGCTTGAGTTGAAATGGTTTAACACATGAGCTCCTTCTGAAGGACCTTTTCCACGTATGTCCTGTTTCTAGAGGTATTGCCAGTTACAATTCACACATTACACAACTTGTTAATTTCTCTCCCACCTATAATTTTTCTTCTGAGGACTATAAAAGTGCTTACTGCTGGTCTTCTAGAGCTATCCAGATAAAAGATATGCTTTTTTAAAATTTATATTTTGGTCTAAAGAGCTTTAACATGCACACATGCACACATGCACACAAGGCAAGAGTAATGTTTTATTTTGAAAAGGTAAATTCAAGACCTCCATGTTTAGATCCAGGAATAATGATCTTTAAACTCTCACATGAAACTGAGAAATGGATAACTGATAAATATTTTGAGCAAGTTAAGAGATCTGCCTCTTTACCAGATTAGAAGTTGCTTTGATGAAATGGTATAAATAAAGGGAAAATGAAGGATAGTAAGGGTCACAAGAACTATTTAGCCTTTTCATGAGCTCTTGAAAGCAATTTCTAAGTAGAATTAAGCTTTTTCTTTATTGAGTACCACCTTAAATTTATTGGAAAGCTTCCTGAATTTGTTTAGCAGGAGTTCTACAAAGTGAATCTTTAACCTCATTTTCCCTTCTTTTCTCTCATCTAAAAACGGCTTGAGGATACTTGCCCAGTTGGTTGTCATTCTGAGAGGGCCTTTTAGTAAACATGTTCTGAGCAGGAACTCTCTGGCTCTGTAAGAGACAGCTGGCTCTTATTAACCAACTTTGCATCACAAATAGAGGCAGGCGCATCACACGTGGGGGCTTATGCATATATTTCCCTTGCATTCCAGGCAGGTGTTCTTCCCACAGAGACCAAATCTCAGGCGCTTTTATTTTAACTATAGATGAATTATAGGAAACATGTGTTTTCCTTTTGAGAACACTGAGAAGCTTAGAAGCATAGTTACCCAAATTAAACAAAGAATGTGACACATTGTGCCTTAGAGCAGAGGCAAACACAGGATCAAATATTCTTGGGAGAGAAAAACTAATTGATAATAAACTTTATGAAATGATGTATAACATCATTCATAGTAAAAGAAACAATTTGGTGGAGTTTTTGCTAAGATTATTGGTAAAGGTATATATGGAGAAATATACACTTTGATGTAACATTTTATGTTTATATACACACACCTATATATATATATGTGATATGCACATGATACATGCACAATACTTCCATGATATATATGGGTGTGTGTATAAAATCTCTTTGTAAGAATATATAAACACACTGTATAACATCTATATGAACATATGAAATTTATCAAAACGTCTTTTCTAAAAGCATTATTTCTTTTATTATTACGTGTATACATACTATGTACAGGACCCCAAAAATGCGGAATTTATTTATAAAAAAGTGTGTATTTATTCTTATGTGTTTAAACTCAGTTACCTTCAAAGTACCTTCCTTCTGATGCAATACATCTATTGAGATTTTTTTTCACTGCTCAAAACAGTTTTTGAACTCTCTGATTTTGCTGCTTTTTAGTGCTTCTGCTGTTGTTTCGACTCTTCCATGTCAGCAAAACGTTTCCCTTTGAGGACTTTGTTCACGCAGGAAACAAAAACGTTGCTTGGGTGAGACTGTGTGAATAGGGAGGATGATTGCATGGGGGTCATGCTGTTTTTTGTCAAAAATTGCTGAACACAGTGCAGTGTGGGCAGGTGCGCTTGTAAATCACTCATGATGAAATGGGCAAAGGTGTTGAAAGAATCTTTAAAAAAATTCATTGATGCTAAATGCAGCCCCTCACAACAATGCCAGCTGGTACACTGATACAGAGGGATTCCTAGAACATTCACCTAGCTGGGGGAAGCCTGTGCTACAAGGGGCCCACCCTCCAGAAGATAATTTCAGTTTTGAGGGGGTTCCCCCTTGTACCTCTCTCTCTCATCTTCCAGAGGCCAACTAGTATATTTATCCTAGGAAATTATCCTATGGAAATGATTGGTCAAATATACAAAAATATATATGTAAGAATGTTTTTTGAGACATAAATTATAATAGAAGTAGATTAAATGTTCATCTATATGGGATTGACTAAATAAACCAAGGCACATCTATACATTGGTCCTCCACAACGGTAAAAAAGGCTGAAGCCCTTTGTTATTGCACATCTTAGTAATGTAATCTTGGACAATTTACTTAACCTCTGTGCACTTCATTTTTCTCAACTGTAAATAGGGATAATAATTGTATCTAGACACTAGTTGTTCTAGAGAGAAAATAAATTTATGTCAACTGCTGAGAGAGATGACCAACACACAGCTATTGTAATTATTGGATTTTATTATCTATGGTACATTATGAGCTATATTGTATAATTAGTTATGTGAATAAGATTACAGGATGATACATATGTATTTCTATAATTATGTTCACATTTAATGAAGTTATAAATATTAAATTTTTGTTTACATACATAAACAAGTCTGAAAGGGTGCTTACTGAATGTTAAACAATGATGATCTTTAGGGTAATTTAAGGAGAAACCTTGTTTTCTCTTTTATACATTTGCTCAGTTTAAACGTGTCTATGTATGATATGATTAATAACAAAAATGCATTATTTTTATAAAATACAACAAGTTTACTTTGATTATACAGGGTGGGGCAAAATGGTTCACTGTTTGTACAAAAACAATACCATAATTAATAAATAACAATACAAGAATAAACTATGTGTTTCACACACAATTGTAAATCTACTTTTGCTAAAACTTGTATAAACAATCTGAAGAACAAAAATATCTTCCAAGCAAATGAGGTATTTTAATGACATATGTAAAATAGGCCCAATATTAATAATTTAAGGAAAATATATGTGATCAGATACTATTCTATAGGTGCTATGTATTAGAATCAGGTGTAAAATCTTTCAAATTTTGTTTTCTTTACCAATTTCCATCAAGTCTTCTTAAGAGAAGTCAGAGTAAAATAATTTATGAACATTACCTTCATGCAGATACATTTATTTGTTGAACAATAATTATGGCTTTTATGTTCTATTTTTTACATAAAATCCCATTCTTCTCATTGTTTTTCTCGCTTGATTATAAAGATGTTTAATTAATGGTAGAGAACTTATTTTTTTAAGTACAACAATGTTCCACTGTTTTAAATTACAAGTGTGATCATGAATTGACTACATTAATGACTTACATTCCTGGAACCTAATCTTCTCTTATAAACTTCCTGTTGTCAGAATGATAATTTTAGCATTGTGGACTCCTAGGGGAACTAAATGTATGTACCATATCTGACTCTTGCACTATTCTGGTAATGCTATAAATTATTTTGCTGAAGATGAAGAATATGATGGGGATTTGGGGAAAGAGAAACTGCAAAAAAAATATCCAGATATTTCGGACAGAAATTAATGACAGAGTGATGAAGACTCCAAGGAAAAGGAATTAACTATGAGAGATCATGAAACACAAAAGAACATTTCTACATCACATTAGAAGGGCAAGTCATTTCCTTGTGCTACTAAAGGGAATTTTACCCAACTGTGCTGTAACTATATCCCCACAATCTTGTTTCCTGATAACGTCTGAAAATTTGCCAGACTGATCCAGTTCTGCGTGGCGACAATGGGACATTTAGAAGTGTGTTTTTGTTTCTAATATTTTATGATGTTCTTGATATTTTTGTTATTAATTTCTAATTATTATTGTTGTAGTTAGAAACAGTATTCTGCATTACTTTGACTCTTTGAAATTTACTGAGACTTGTTTTATGCCCCAAGCATATTGTCCAACTTGGTGAATATTCTATGCATGCTTACAAAAAAAAAAAGGGTATCTATAGCTGCTGGGTACAGTGTTCCACAAATATCAGTCAGGCCAATTTTTGTGACACTTGCTCACGTCTTCTAAAACGATACATGTATTTTTGTTTACTTGTCCTTTCAATTACGAAGAAAATGTTCTTAAAACATTCAACTGTATGGGAATATTGTCTATTTCCTCCTTTAGTGTGTAAGTTGTTCTTCATGTACTTGAAAACTTTATTTTTGTGTATTCAAAAATTTTAAATTGTTAGGTCTTTTCAATGAATTCACCTTTATCATTATGAAACATCTTTAGTTCCAGTAAAAATCATTGTCTTGAGATTTGGTCCTATGTTCATATAACCAGGGCAGCTTCCTTGTGCTTAGTGTTGACATGATGTATTTTTTCATGCTTTTATTTGCGACATATTTGTTAATATTTAAATCATATTTCTTGAAAATAGAATATTATCAGATCCTTTTTTAAAATCCAGTTTAACAATTTCTGCTTTTTAACTTAATTTTTATTGAATTTATTGGTGTGACTGATAAATAAAATTATATAGGTTGTTGGTGTACAATTCTATAATACATCATCTTTGTATTGTAGCGTGTGTTCACCACCCAATGTCCAGTCTCCTTATATCACCATTTGTTCCCTCTATATCCTCTTCTACCTCCACCTAACCACCTGACATGATACTGTATATACAGAACCCTAAATATTCCACAGAAAAACTACTAAAACTAATACATGAAGTTACTACAGTAGCAGGATAAAAAGTAAGTATCCAGAAATCAACTGCATTTCTATACACCAATGATTAACTATTAGAAAGGGAAATTAAGAGGACAATCTCATTCACAATTGTTTCAAAAAATTAAAATATCTGGGAATAAAGTTATCCCAAACTGTAAAAGATCTATACTCTGAAAATTACGAGACATTAAAAAAAGAAAATGAGGAGGATACAAATAACTGGAAGTATATATTGTGTTTGTGGATAGGAAGAATTAACATCATTAAAATGTCCAAAGCAATCTATTGATTCAATGAAATTCCTATCAAGATGGTGTATTTCACAAACTAGAACAAATATTCCAAAAATGCATATGAAACCAACACAAGATGTCAAATAGCCCCAGCAATCTGACTGTGGCTAGCTGGCTGGAGAAAGAAGAACAAAGTTGAAGGAATCACGCTACCTAATATCAAACTATACTACAAGGCCATGGTAATTAAAACAACATGGCACTGGCATAAAAAAAGACACATAGATCAATGGAACAGAACAGAGAGCCCAGAAATAAACCCATACCTTTATGGTCCATATTTGACAATCTCTGCATTTTATGTGGAATGATTAGTCCATTATTATTTAATGTATTATGGTTGAGTTTGTCTATCATCTTCATATATCTTCCTATTTATTCTACTTCATTAACATTGTTAAAATAGTATACTAGTATAATTCTATGTTCTTATTGTAACATATTGTACTTCTATATATTCTAGAAACATATTGCTTTAATGAGTCACTAATTTAAAAAAATTAAAGATAAAGTGTTTATATGTAAATAAAATAGAAATATATTTAATACTTAACCTATATTTTTGCCCTATCCAGTCCCCTTACTGGTTTCTACATATCTGACTTCCATAGGATGTCTATATAAAATATTATCTTTGCATCCAGTAAAGATCTGCTAGCAATCAATTTGCTTAGCTTCTGTCCACAGTGTCTTTCTTTTATCCTCATTTGAAAAGAATATGTTAAACCAATATGGAATTCCAAGTTGACAGTCCTTTTTTGTTTTTTTCTTTCAGCACTTTAAAGATGTTGTTAAATTATATTTGGTTTTCATTGTTTTTGGTAAGAAATCAACTATCAATAAATATATTTCCATGTAATGGTTTTCATTGTTTTTGGTAAGAAATCAACTATCAATAAATATATCTCCATGTAATGATTCTTTCTTCTCTAGCTGTTTCATTATATTTGGTTTTCAGTAGTTTGACTATGATGAAACCAATTAGGTTTTTGTGGGGTTTTTTGCATGACACTAATTGGGATTTTTTGTGTTTACTTAGTCTACAGATTGACATAGTTTATCAGTTAGGAAAAAAAATAACCTTAGCAATAATCTCTTCAAATACTTTTTCTGGCCCATTTTTTTCTTTTTCTGAGACCTCAGTTACATATTACACATAAATCCCATCATTTAATATTGTTCCACAGATTTCAGGTGCTCTATATCTTTTTTTCCATCTGAGGGTTATGCTTTGTATAATTTCTATTGACAGATCTTCAAATTCACTAATTCTTCTGCTTTGTCTAAGTCTGCTGTTATTCCCACAGAAAATGTATTTCTGATGTATTTTTGCATGTTCTTCATTTTTATAGTGTCTACCACTATGTTAAAATTCCTAATCTGTACACTCATCTTGTTCACCTTCTTAGGCAAATTTCTCTGAATTGTATTAAAGTCTTAAAACATTATCATGACTAATTCTAGTTCTGTTTTCATTATTTTTCTCTTCACCAAAGGTCATATTTTGCTCATTTCTTTATCTCTCATTATTATTATTGTTTTTTATTTATGATAGACATCATATGTCATTAGTGATGAGAGCTAAATCAGCCTAATTTATATTTTGGTCTGAGTTTTCTTGAAGCTTTAATTAGATTAGTTCATCATTGACTTACAGTACTTTAAAGAACTGCCTTAAAGTGCTTCCCTTTAGCAAAGCTCAGGATCTGAGCACTGGCAAGAGTCTGGTAATCACTTTGTCATTTACATCCAGACTCCAGCTTTCTAGGGAGTTCTCTTTGTTCTCTGGTCCTGCTCCTTGGGAAATCTCCTTCTGTCGTGCAGCCCAGCCTGAGGCTTTGGAAGCCTGCTGCACACCTGGTGAAGGGCCGGAACTTCTCAGAGGGTTTCCCTCTGTTCTTCTGCCCTGTCCCCAGTCTTTGGCACACTGCTGCAGCACCGTCTGGAAAAGCCCAGAGTAACTCTATGAAGTCCTCTCATTACTCCTTCCCCAGACCAGCTTTTAGCAGATAGCTGCTTTGCCTTTGGAAAAAATATCCTGTGGCTCAGGGGGTATCTTTACCAAATTTCCTGCTCTGTCTCCAGGATTCAGTGTACCCCATTATGGTGTATGCTTGGCAAGGGGGTGATGACTCACTTTGTGGCTGAGGAGCTGTGTGACTCTGGTTATACCTGTCTGTAGTGCTAACAGTTAGTTAGGTTTCTACATGCCTTGCCCTTACCTCTGGAAGATTTTTCCTCATTCCTCTGACAGTAGTAAAAACTGATTTGTTGCTTACGCAGGTTGTTCTACTTGTTTAAATCGAGTAACACTTACTTGTGACTTTCTACACACTAACTCTAGACGGTTATTAAAATTAGTATTACTAATTTGAACTCTGGACACTATGAAATTCACAGCCAACCTCAAGAGACTGTAAGGAAAAACTGAGCATGCAATTTTATCTATTCCCAATCTTTTATTCATTTCATACCAAGTTCCTTTTTCATACTCAGTGTTTGTCTCAAAATCTAATTCATAAAAATTAATTAGATTTAGTATTTAGTATTTTAGTATTTTTAGTATTTTTAGTATTTTTCTGTGTATTGTGTTACTCAGTTGACTTGAATCTAAAGTGTTTTCCTTTAAGCCAGTCTTTCTTTATATAAAGACATGTGACTATTCCTGATCTTAAATCTGGGTCTTATGGTAACTCTCTTCTCTTAATACCCTGTTTTATCTCTTGGAAACTTCATGCAATTAGATACTCGGAACAACTTTTGCTGACAATTAAAAAAATCATCTTTCAATGCATGGCCCCATTGATCTATCATGTTAAGCACATTACTATGATTATTCAGCATACATTTTATTATTTATTTTTATTTGATTTAATTTCTTTGAGTCTATTTATAAGAATAACATCAGAAAAGTTGATTTACTCTAGGGAGTTTCTATATATCTTATTGTTATGTTTATATATTTTTAAAACTCGTATAATTATATAGTTTAGCACTGATTATGTTGTGATGTACATATTAAGAATTTTAATTTCTGGTATTTTTGAGATGATTGATTATTTGATGCAACACTACAAGCACAGACACTCACTTCAATCATTACATATAGTTTAAATGTGAAATTGTCAAGATAAATGAGAAATGATTTAAGCTAAAATGCAGCTATGCTGGGAAGCTCACCTTACTGTATGTGAAGTCTATACTCAAAAATGTAGCAGCAGTGTTTAGAGATTAAGTTGCACAAAGTCAGTGGTGCTTCCTAAATATGTGACATGCTTACACACATTTTTGGAATGAAAAAAAGGGGATTTTAATTAGGAGAAAAAATGGCATATAATTTCATTCAATAAAGCATCACTTAGCTAATTCCAAATCTAATTAAATGCTATAATTTAAATATTTAGTTCTTTTATATAGTCCATTATTTATTACTCATTTGCAAAAAGTAAATGATCCAGAAGTACTTAAGATTTTTAAAATGTGTGATAAGAGGTAAAATTTGTCTGAATTATGTACATCAGCGCCTTACTGATTACTATTCAAATGAGTGTTTGAATGTATGTGTGTGTCTTAATCACATTATAGTCCTGAACTAGCCAGAGAGTAGAATTTCTAGTGTAGTTGCTATAGCATTTTTTAATACTTCAGTTTTCAGAAAAGGGAAAAAATAGCCCATCTCACTATGTCACATAGAATATTTTGAGATGAACAGATCCTTAATGAAGAGTAGAATGAGAATTGTGATAGACCATTATCTAGGGAAATGTCCTAACTGGGAAAATAGAAGTTGTAGAAACATCTGGTTTGGATTTGTGGCATAAGCAACCAAACATAGCACTCCTGAGAAGCAAACCTCCAAAAGAAAACACAACCGAAACTGTCTGCTTTTATTAATGTGCCTCAGTGTTGAATCTCCAGTGGTGATGGATCACTCTCATTTAAGAAATGATATGCTGGAAAAATGCATTATTTTCAAGAGTATCAGAGTGGATTAATGCATGTGTGTACTGAAAAAATTCAAAACTCTCTTGTGATATATGCTGATTTTCGGGTGTCCCCCATTTGCACGGCTGTTTAAGCAAGCACTCTAAATGGAAATGCATTTGACATTTTTGCAACTGGATGTGATCAAACAACATTATAATTTAGCTGACTTCTCAGAAAGTGATTAAACCAATTTCTTTCTCATTTTAATACTTGCAAGGGGGGAAAAGGAATAAAAGACACTTAATAAAACAGACACTCAAATGAAAACCTGCCTGGGAACAATGTAAGAAGGTTGATGTCTTCTTTTTTTTCCTTTCCCTCCCTTCCTTCTCTGTCACAATAGTCCTGGGCCGCATATATCATCAGAGGAGAATTTTGATCACCTATGTCTAGGCCTTGGTAAAGCAATTCAGGATAAATGTTCCATAGGATACCTTGAGACTGAGTTATGCTTTCCATTAATGTTTATCTCACAAGGACTTGTTAATACAGAAATATTCTTAAACACTCTATGATAAATGATTTTGGCCTTACTGTGCCTGGTGGTAGACAACTGAGTGCTAAATTTTGCCAGGGAGTTAAGAGATGACCATTTTTGCTGCACAAGATCACTAGACATAGTGCTTATTATATTACTTGGTACAAGTTAGGGTAGCATCTGAAACAGAATGATGACAGGAAATATCATTGTTAGGCCTACTTGTAGCTTTTACCTATAAGAGAATTTTTGTTACTTTATTGAAGAGAAAATGTGTCAATTACTATTTTAGGTATCTACTGCTGCGTAGTAAATTATTAAAATTTAAAATCTAAAAATAACACATACCTAACAGTTTTTGTGATCAGGAATCAGGGGGTGGCTTAGCTGGACCTCTGATTTAGGGTCTCATAGGCTGCAAGCATGGCATTCGCCAGGGATGAGCTCGCATCTGAGGCTTGGCTGAGGAAGGATCCTCTTTCAAGCTCACATGGACGTTGGCAGGATTCGCTTCCTTAGTGGCTGTTCACCGAAGATCTCCCCCAAAAACCCTTGCTATGCAGGGTTTTTCAAGTGGCAGTTTATTTAATCAAAGCCAGCAAGAGACAGAGCCAATAACCAGAGTCTGCCAGAAGGTGGAAACCACAGTCCCAGAAGTGCCATCCATCCCCTTTGCTGGATTCTTTGGGCTAGAAGCAGGCCACAGATCCCATCCACACTCAAAGGCAGATGACTACACAAAGGAGTGAACACCCATGTTCAGAGACCACTGGGGCCAGCCATCACAATTAGAGTCCACCCATCACAATTACTCAGCCCTAAAGTGTTTCTCTATTTTTGACCCAGTTACATGTAAATAACTTTTTCATTTATGAAAAAATTATGTAAGTATTTCTGTGGAGGAGACGTCATAGGCTTGAGGAATTCTAAGTGGTATATTAGTAAATCAGTCTAGAACTTACAAAACATGTATGTTTTTTCAAATCTTTCCCTACTCTTTGCCAGCTATATGTCAGAGTTATTATATTTTTTGTCTTAACTGATAAAGGTTGAACTGTTATTTTTTAAATATATTTTATTGATTATGCTATTAGAGTTGTCTCAATTTTCCCCCTTCCCCCCCTCCATCTGGTAACCCCCTTCCCTCCAGCAATCCCACCCCTTAGTTCATGTCCATGGGTCATGCATATAAGTTCTTTGGCTTCTCCATTTTCTATTCTGCTCTTAACATCCCCCTGTCTATTCTGTACCTACCAATTTGTACTTCTTAATCCCTGCACCTTTTTCCCCATTTTTCCCCTTCCCCCTCCCAGCTGATAACCCTCCAACTGATCTCCATATTCTGTTTCTGTTCTGCTTGTTTGCTTAATTTGTTTTTTTAGATTCAATTGTTAATAGTTTTAAATTTGTTGCCATTTTAATGTTCATAGTTTTTTGATCTTCCTTTTTTCTTAAATAAGTCCCCACAACCACAACAAAAATTACAACTAGACTACAAAACAAATATCACCCAGAATCATCAGAAAATCAAGCTGTATGGAAGTCTGACAACCAGGGAATTAAAGAAGTCATATTCATCCAGATGTGTAGGAGGAGTGGAGACATGGAGAACAACAGAGAGGTGGAAACATGGAATGGGCTGTCTCACACCCACGTGTGGTGGGTAAAAATTGGGCAGGATACCTTGAAAGTGAGGGATCCCAGCCCAGGGCTCCAGTGCCAGGAAGATAAGTTCCCATAACTTCTGGCTATAAAAACCTGTGGGGGCTGGGGTGGTGGAAGAAACTTTGGGATTCTCAGGAGTCTCTTCTTAATGGGCCCACAATGGACTTAGGACTTACACAGATTCACCTCCTCTGGGCTTCAGCATTGGGGCAGTAGCTGGAAGGGCACCAGTAGCATATGGGGAGAAATTGAAGTGTCTGGCACCAGGGTGAGTGTCTGGGGATAGCTTCCTCCCTGACAAAACTCCAGAGACCAGGCAGCAGCACTGTCCCCTTTCTGAGCCCTCCCCAACACAAAGCCACAGAATGGTGACACCATATTGGAGACTCCTGAACCTGGTTCACACAGGTTGCCACATCCTGGTGATTCCCTAAGGCTCCACCCAATCCAACTTATCAGAGCTCTTTTGCACAATAGGCCACACTACTAAGATAGGGAGTCAAAGCAGCTTTACTAATACATAGAAACAAACACAGGGAGGCTGCCAAAATGAGGAGACATCACGTAATTCTTAGTCTTCTAATCTTCAGTTCCCTACATGAGAAATAGGTAAATTAGGGTTATGCTGTCTGACTCACAGATATAGTCTTCTTAAATTCATAAATTCCCCCTAATAATGCTTTAAACAAGTTGGTTATAATATATGTGCATGGGTAATTTAAATTTCCCCAGTTTTCGCTAGCCTGAGGTCACATATAAAATGACTTAAGTGTTTTGATCCTACAGGTCATGAGTTCACCATACCTTCTCCTGAATTTTCCCCTCTGACATTTTTGTGAGCTTCCAAGAAGTGACTCTCACTTTTTCATAAACATTCTTCATCAGCTGCCAAATGCCAACCACGATTTCTTTTTCTCTTGCCCTTGCTTCTCTGTGTGGGGTCCTGGGTACCTGCCAAGTTCACTACCTTCTCTGGGAACAGTGCTCTGGAGCTTTAAACTGAATTGAAGGTTTAAAAGGGCCAATATAGTACATACTCCCCTCTGCCTCCCAAGTTTAGAGTCAGACACAGGAGCCTGATAAGCATAGACTAAAATGTCAGTTTATTGTCAGTGGAGGTGGATGAGAAAAGAAAGCTAGAGGATAGCTGTTGCCTGAAGTCTGATCTTAGGAAACCCCTTTTAGGCATACAAGGTGCACAGGTGTTTACACTGATAAGATGCAAGGGGAAATTGGTCTCATGTGCACTGAGGCCTCAAAGCAGCAACAGAAAGAGTGAGACCCCAGGACATGGAATGCTGACCAATTGAGGAACATGGACCAATGGGTGCCACATCCTCTTCATTTCACCAATCAAATCAGTGAATCCTTTTTCTGTAGAGGCAGGACTAAAGGACAGACAGAGAGGCTGAGGAAGAAACCTGAAGAAAATTGAATAGCATATCCTCTAATATCATGTAGTGCTCTACAGCAAAGTTGGGGACTAATTGGTCTCTCACCTTGAAAGGTTGCTCTGCAACAGAAGGTACCAAGTAGTACTGTTGTTGTCCTGGTGAAGGGTCTGAGAAAAATACGGGTCAGCTAGCACGTAGCTCTGCTACTTGTATGTAATAGAAATAGAGCTTTACTGGGATATTGTAATGTTTATTTACATCTGTGAAATGAACTGGGCCATGGGCTAGAAATTGATATAACTACTGTATATCAAATAGCACCACAATCCAGCAACAGCAGCAACTCCTGGTAACACAGGTCTATTTTTGTTGATTCTTTTGTGAGGTCACATACATGGGTTAGTCTGAAGCCAGTGATTACAGCTAACTGAAAACCTAAAAATAATGATGGATGGCATGGTGCTGCTGTTTACTGAGACTGAGTTTCTTCTCCTATTATCTAAGCAGTGAATGGCTTCATGTACTGCCCAAGAAGTTTCAGAAAAATCACGAGAATGCTAAGAAACAAGTGCCAAAAAAGTGATTTGGTTTGCAAGCTCTCTTCAGAACATCAGTTCTGATTTATTACCATCAGATGATGGTAATAAAATAATTTCTAAGCAATATAAACAGAAAATTGATTTCTCCATGCTCCCATTAAATGAAGATACACTGAACACAAAAAACTGTTTTACACCTGTTTGTAGAGTTAATAAATAAAACCAGTGTAGGAAGCTCTTAGGTCCCACTCTGGTCTGCCTGTGTCTTATCAAGTTCTTAGTAAAGCAGAATTTTGGGTTTTTATTTATGGGGTACTCCACTTAGCTACCTTTCCATTGCATCAGTCTTAATGACTCACTCAGTTTGTTCTTGCCCTCCAAACGATAAGGGTTGGCTAGGGTCTGTAGCCCTGAATTATTCCCAGGAAATTTTCAGTCTCTCACAAAATTTGACTTCTCTACTCTTCAAGTTTCCTAGCTCTGCCTAAACATACCAACTATCAGCTTAAGTTCAAGCCAGGACTTCTCAGGTACACCCATTAGTCTTCTCCACTTCACTTCAATAATAACTTGGAAATATTATGGTGGAATTAAAACTGAATTTAGGAGTTAGGAATAATATGTGTTCACTCAGCACCTTTTCTGTTGAGGAAGATGGAAAGTTCTGTCATTTTGATTATATCATTTTATCCCTGTAGGTAAGCAAATTGAAATTACCAAATGTTAAGAAATTTGTTAGACTTTAGCTTACTTTCTTCTTGTGATGCCCAGTCCTATGTGTTTTGTTAGGTAATTACAGAATCACAAGTATTCCACAAAGCTGAGGGTGGCATCTGAAAGATTTTTCTCTTGAGCAAGGGATCTCACATTTGAGATTTAAAATGCATGACATTGCAAGTGTTGACCCCCTCCCTTGCTAGTGCAAAGGAAAGTGCTCCTCCATGACAGTAAAGGAGCTAACAACGTTTCCTGCTGTGCTGATAACTCTGCCATTGCTGTCCATTATTCTTTGTAGATCATTTTATTGGCTGCTTTGCTCCATAACTCTTCCTCTAAGCAATTCATGCCTCAAAAACAACTCAATCATTTATCTGTCTATCACCCATCACGAGTCCCATTCTGTCATAACTAGATGGAAAATTGCTAAATAAAATGCCTCACTTTTAATATAGAACAAAAGCAAGACAATAAAGACTGTTTTTTATCTTTCCCTAAGACTAATAGTACTGATTCTAAACAGTCTCAGCAGTAGAGGTTGCAGCAGCTAAGAGTATTTATTCTAATAGTATAACTCTTTGGATTGTAGTTTTAATCTACACTTCTTCCTCAAATTCCAGGGATAGTTATGGACAAGAAGATGTTCATACACAGAGTGACTAGGAAGTTTTTGCTTGAGGATTCAGTTTTCATGTCTTTGTTGTACCCTAAAATCACACATTCAAAACTCTACCATGAGCCAGGACAGTTAGCATAAGACCTGCATCAAAGATCATTTTTATTAAGTCACTCATGCAGTGTCTTTTTGATCAAATAATGTAAATTGGACCATTAGAGAAGTTTGCTGAGAATGGAAGTAGTAAATTACCAGTAATATCAAAAAGTTTTATTTGTGAAACAAATTTTCTTATTTTTAATCAGGATTTCAACTTAAGTAATTACATTTATGTTATATACTCTCTTTTTGCAAACCCTTATTTTCTGAAAAGGATTTAGATGAAGACTGCAATCATTAGACTTTTAAAACCAGGCTATCCATACCTACCCTTGGTAACTTAGAACTTTTAGTCAAGCTTTTCTATTCCAATGGTAGTAGATACATAGAAACTTAAAATGAATTAAAGACTTAAATGTTAGACTCAAAACCATAAAAATCCTAGAAAAAACAAAGGCAGTAAAATCTTGGACATTTCTTGTAGTAATACTCTTCTGATATATCTTCTCAAACAAGGGAAACAAAAGAAAAAAACAATCAAATGGGACTACAAACTAAAAAAGTTTTTGCACAGCAAAGGAAACCATCAATGAAATGAAAAGACAACCCACAGAATGGGACAACATATTTGTTGATACATCTGATAAGAGATTAATATCTAAAATTTATAAAGAACTTACAAAAGTCAATGTCAAAACATCAAAGAATCCAAATAAAAAATGGGCAAAGCACCTGAATAGACACTTCTCCAAAGAGGACATATAATGGCCAGTAGACATATGAAAGATGCTCAATATCATTAAGCACCAGAGATATACAAATTAAAATCACAATGAGATATCACCTCACACCTGTCAAAATGGCTATCATCAATAATCAACAAACAAAAAAATGTTGATGAGGATGTGGAGAAAAGGGAACTCTCAGGCACTGGTGGTGAATGCAGATTGGTGCAGCATTTCTCCACTGTGGAAAGCAGTATGGAGATACCTCGAAGAATTAAAAATGGAACTGGTTTATGACCCAGTGATTCTGCTTCTGGGAATTTATCTGAAGAAACCTGAAACATTAATTCAAAAGAATGTATGCACCCCTATGTTCATTGCAACATTATTTACAACAGGCTAGATTTGGAAACAGCCCAAGTGTCCACCAGTGGATGAGTGGATAAAAAAGGCTGTGGTATATTTACACAATGGAATACTACTTGTCCATAAAAAGGGAAATCTTACCCTCTGTGACAGGATGGATGGACCTGGAAAACATTATGCTAAGTGAAATAAGCCAGTCAGAGAAAGATTAACACAGTATGATTTCACTCATATGTAGAATCTAATAAACAAAATGAACTAATAGTCAAAATAGTGATAGACTCATAGACGGAGAGCAGGCTGACAGCTGTCAGAAGGTGGATCTGAGAAGGGTGGAGGGATCAATCAAAAATAAAATGAGAAAAATACCTCATGAACACAGATAAACATGCATGCATACATACACACATATATTAATAAAATTTATGACAACAAGCAGACTATCCATGCTTACCTTCAGTAATTCCTATAACTTTTAGTCATGCTTTTCTAATTTTTAAAATCCTTACCTGATGATATATTCATTTATTTTAGAGAGAGAGGAAGGGAGGGAGGGAAAGAGACAGAGAGAGAAAAAGAAATATCAATGTGAGAAAAAAACAACCATTGGTTGCTTCCTGTACATACCTTTACCAGGAATTGAACCCAGTACCTAGGTATGTGCCCTGACTGAACACCAGACACACAGCCTTTTTGGTGTACAGAGCAATGCTCCAACCAACTGATTCACCTGGTGAGGGCCATGCTTTTCTATTTCAATGGCAGTACATACATAGAAACTCTGGTTAGTCATGGAAACCTACAAGGTTATTTCATTATTCATTTGTTCAAAATAGACACATACTTTAACTGAAATAGGTTTATAATTCTTGACCACTATGACTGTTATAACTAATCGTATTTCCTTTGTTACTATTAGAAACCTGACAGTCCATATTTAGCTGTGTGGAAAATCCTTATAATGTGTCTTTAGATTCACCTTAGTATGGTTGTATTGTGTATGTGTATGTACTTGTGTATGTCTCACTGTAGTCTGTGTATGTATATATGCACACACACATGTGCATGCACACATGTTTTATATATTTTGCATACAAGAAATGTGTTTTGAGTTTAAACTGGGCTACAATTAATTAAAGACTGTGAGACAAACCAACGCTTTAACTCAAGTCGCCCTTTCATTCGGATTCAAGCTTTGTGCTGGTGCCATTGTTTGAAATCTCCTGATAGATGGTGCTAGTGCTTTACTTTAGTGTGCTACAAATGGGTCAGATATTTCTTTCTTTCTTTTTTCAAATCTCATGGGTTTTGTTTTGTTTAATAGATTCTTTCAAAAAGGTGGGATCTTGTCCTTGGTTTATAAGAAGCCTTTTGTTAGGTTCAAGCCCAGTAATCGCAAACAATGTAGAGGGTAATGGTGCATGATAGACGTAGTTTGCTCTTCTAAAGATTTCAGTTACACTTCAGTTTTTATATTCAGCAAATGAGACTGCCTTTAGAACCCTTCATCTGTAAGTAAAAGTGAGTAAAACATAGAAAAGAAAACATAGAAAACATAGAAAAGAACAAACAGAAGCTACAACCACAGAATTTATGATAGAAATATAGAGAGCAAGAGGGCATTTGAGAAATAAAGAGAAATGTATCTTTAATATTTTTATTTAAAAAACCCTTTAGACTATAATTTGCATGACATATTTGGATAATTT
Source organism: Trachops cirrhosus (assembly GCA_028533065.1). Taxonomy (NCBI): domain Eukaryota; kingdom Metazoa; phylum Chordata; class Mammalia; order Chiroptera; family Phyllostomidae; genus Trachops; species Trachops cirrhosus. Next base: position 82,475,807 of record CM052538.1, read on the forward strand.
AAAAGAATGTTTTGTGGCAGTGGCATCATAGTTAGCCTGTGAGGAGAGCATGTAATGATTGAGTTGTGCAGGCACTGTTGTCCTCCCCACTGCCCAACGCCAGCTCTAGAGCCACTGGGTCTGAAGGCTCCCCCTCCTCCACTGCCCAGAGGTGCAGCAGCTCTGTCCAGGTGAGTGCCTTGAGTCCCACGCCTCTCCCTGACCTAATTTTCCCAGGCTCACTGTAGACACCGGATATTCTTGGGTCTCCTTAATTACTAATCATACATAGGGCTGTATTGTATTTGGACTTCAAAGCCCTAAAGGAAATTCCTTAAAAATAAGGAATAGATATTTTTAAACTCTAAAATTAGTTAGTGAATAACTGAGGCAAAGAGGATGTTGGCTAACTTAAGCTGTTTATGGTTTTTCCCTATGAAAAGCAAAGAGAAATAGAGGAGGAGAGGGGCAAGTACAAAAGCTACTAGCCCATTATTCCCTGAGTTAAACCTTAGATGGGAAACCTATTTATCCTCCCAGTTACATAGTGAGAACACAGAAAGATTAGGTTATTATGATTAGCCTTAGGGTGCTCCGCACACAGTGAGGCTCCTATTGTCTCTATGTTCCCCGTGAGACCCTGTACCCATTGTTCTATTCTCTGGTAGAAGGGATCCAGAATATGCCACTGTTGCATAACAATTATTTTGAGCTGAAGGCGTTTGAGTTCCTGAAATCCCTCATCTGCCTAAAAGCAGAGCATGTGAAAAGAACTGTCATAAATCCCCTCCCAAGGGCAACCAGGGAAGATTGATTTTTGTCACCAGAGACAAACAATGAAAAGTCAACCGCACACCTAAAAGACATTGTCACAAAACTATTATATCTGCCATTTATTCTCCTAAGGGCCCATTTTTCTCACAAAAAGTCATTTGTTTTCTCATAAGTGCCTTTCTCTCCCCTGCCCCCACTTTCTAAGAAGAATTTATGTTTTCCCATAAGTGTTCTTCTACCTACCCCCTTCACCAATGCACTCTAAATACTAACTATTGCTTTGACTCCCATTTCTTGGTGAACTCCTGTATGTATACGTGATTAAAATCTGGCTTGTGTTTTCCTAATTTGTCTTCTGTCAATTTAACTTGCAGATCCCCCAAAATTCAACCTAAATGGGTGAAGGAAAAGATTTCTTTGAAGGCAGTATTTCATGATTATACCTAACAATTTTAGCAAAAGTTCTCTGTGCCATTTTTTTAAGCTGGCTTCCAGAGGTAAATGTGCTATAGAATTCCATGTATGTGTATTTATGAAGATGAAGGTATAATATATGTACACATATGTACACATAAGTTTACTCCTTGTAATTCATACATGTTCATGTATTTAAAACACGTTTCTGAAGTACCCTTTAAACAAAAGGAGTTATGATAAAGTAATTTGTTTAGTAAAAACCATGGGCTCTGTCTGGTAAATGAGGATTTTCCCCAAATCCTTTCTTAATGCAGAATCCAGTGCTTCAGTGGAAGATTGCATATTTTATAATGTAGAGAAAAACTTTAAATTGAAATTCACATTACCAAAGAATTATTGGTTTGGTACTTTCTTTCCCTTTCTATGTTTTTCATAGGTTAATGCCTAGCAGAAAGATAGAAACTTGGGCCTCCTTTTAATTTCTTTCTTATAATTTATTTGTTTTATCTCTTGGGCGACTAATTTATGGATGGTGAGAAAAAATAATATCTAAGCAACACCTAGCAAAAGGGCGTAAGGATACAGATGCATGAAAATCTGGACTTAAAATTTAAAAAGATTAACACTGCACTGCCTGAGGTAGTCTTCATTCTGCAATTGGATGCTCTATAGGGTTTTCTTTTTTTGACTTTAGTAAACTGTCTAGTCATGTCATTCCCCCATGTAAAATTAATCATGATATTGCAAATCATTTGACATGACATTCAGGCCTAATTATTTCTCTTCCTCTGATCCTTTATAGCTCCCCCACAATACCCATTGCATTCTATTATAATTATTTGTTTACTTTTCTTTCTTCCCCACTTAACTAATAGTTCCTTGAGACAGGAGCATTTAGTGTCTGTACCTCCCTCAAACTAACTTAAATTATATCTGTATGCCAGCACTTAACTTTTATGTTTAGCACACAGCAGGTGCTCATTATATATGTATTGAATGGACTCATGTCTGGAATGCCACCTCTGATCTTTCTACATCCTTAGATCTTATACTTTCATTAATACTAAGTTCAAAAAATTATCTTCATAATGTCTAGCCTGGTCTCACAGACTTAATTAATGACACACGAATCTATGCATCCATGGCATTCTAGTCTTATCCCCATATCATATTTAAACATGTTTGTTTCTATTTCTCCTTCCTGGTCTAATTCATTTTTAGTGCTCAGAATCTAGCATTGTGACAATAAAAAAGAATTGCTGAATATATGTCTGTGAAAGTAATAAAGGAGCAGCCTCCATGGCAGGCAACATATAAGGTTTTGTTTCCCTAGTGTTGTGGGTGGAATTGTGCCCCCACCCCCATAATATATTGATGGTCTGACACCCAGTCCCTCAGAGTGTGATCTTATTCTGCAATAGGGTTGTTGCAGGTGTAGCTAGTTAAAGTGAGATCATGCTGGGGTAAGGTGAGCTGGTAATCCAATGTGACCAGTGCCCATTTAAGAAGAGGAGGGGGAAGATGACTGTGAAGACAGAGGCAAAGATTAGAATTATGCTGCTCTGAACAGAGGAACACTTGAGGCTATGAGCAGCTGCAAGAGAGAAAGAAAGGTTCTCTTCTAGGGGCTTTCATGAGTGTATGACTCTGTCAACATCTTGATTTTGAACTAGTAACCCCCAGAACTGTGAGATAAATTTCTGTTGTTTTAGGTCACCAACTTTGTGGTGCTTTGTTAAGGCAGTGCTAAGAAAATATTACAGCTAGTATGTTTAAACTGCTGTATATGTTTCTTGGGGTTATCACTGAAATGGAACCAGTTTATGTAAGAGAATAAAAACAAGTGTGATATTTAAGGATTCCCTCCGCTCTGTAAGGTACCACATGGTGTTAATTGTCTCCAACATGGCACGCAGCTGAAATGTAAGCTCCTGGAAGTGAACAAACACATGAGTGAACGTGGAATTACAAGTTACCGGTAAGAGTAACTTAAGGAATGTAATGCCCTTTGTTACCAAATGTCTCAAAACTGGAAGCAAAGTCTCTTTAGAATCAAAAAAGTGTCAATACATTTTTACTTGGAATCTATAGTGACTGGAGGATATTAAATAGAGATAATAAATTCATCTATTCACTCATTTATTCATTATTCCCTGTTTCACAAATACAACAATGAACAATGAAATGAAGGTCCCTTCTGGAGATTATGTTCTGTTGATATAGAGCAGAAAATATACAAAATAGGACACATTGGGTAATGCTGTGGGAAGAAAATTCAGTAAGATAAGAAAATGGAGAATAGTGGGTGGGGATTGCTCTTTTAGAGGGGAGTGTCAGATGAGGTATCTTTCAGAAGGAAGCATTTGAATAGAGTGAGGGAATGAGCTATATATATGGATCTAAATGGTATATATTTGTATATGTATGTATTAATCAGTATGTCCATATTTATGTATATATGTGTGTGTTTATATATACATATATCTATATAATCTGAGAGTGGAGTGATTGAGCAGAAGTCCATTGTAAGGTGGGGAAGAAATTTTTGGAATAGCAATGAATGTAGAATATGATGAGGGGAGAGACACATGTGACATGGGATCAAGGAGATAATTGGAGACCAGATCATGTCAGCTATGAAGGCTGTTGTGGAACCTTTTTTTTTTTCCCTCTGAGTGATCCTGTTGATGGGTTGTAAGCAAAGGAGTAATCTATCTAACAGGATTTCAAGCATCCTTATGGCTTCTTTATAGGGGATACATCATGCGAGCAAGGGCAGAAGTCAACACAATAGTTAGGCGGAGATTGCAGTAATCTGTTTGAAAGTCATGGTGCCTTGAACTAGTGTGAAAAGTGGTTGGAATCCACATGTGTTCTGAGAATGGAATCCAAGATTGGCAAATGCTGTGTGCAGGTAGACCTGAACTGAGTTTGTCAAACTAGTAAAGGTGGTGAAGGTGGGAGCAAAAAGGACAGCATTCCACACCTTTTAAAAGAAGCATGGGCTTAAAGAATTGGAAATTCTTTGCAGGAGGAGAAAACGAAAAGGCAAGTAATAAAGGAGATTTCAGAGCTTGATGGGACCCAGTGTATGTCAAATAGGTTGTATTGTGGAGGTTGAGTGTATACTGAAGATGGTGAGGAGTCATTGAAGGATTTTTGAGAAGGAGTGAGACATTGTCACAGTCATATTTTGAGATGCTAATGCTGACAGTAGAATGGACAACAGAGTGGAGAGAGGGTAGGGTTTGAGGTTAGAGACCAGGTTGGAGATTTTGCATTATCATATCTGAGAGATGATGGTGGCAATGGCACTGGAAATAGGAATAGATAGATGAAATATATTTAATGAATGGAAGTGGCAAAGCTTAACCTTTGTTAAATACAGGTGAGAGAGGAGAAAGCGAGGATAAGTTAAAATTTTCTGACTTGGGCAGTTGGGTTGTGGTGGGTCATGACTAGGCTTGTGCACAAATATGTAGCTCCTAAGAGACCATACACAGAAAACCCCTGGTAGCAGTGGCATAAAATAAAGAAGATTGCTCACATTCTGGCACAGCAAGTATCTCAAGGCCTGAAGGCCTAGATTTGGTGGCCTTACATGATAACGTGTTTCAGAGTGCTGATGTAGCAACAGGTAAAAAAACAGTGATTCCAGAGGTCTCTGTTTGTCTGACTTGTCAAACATCTTCCCTATGGGCAGTCAAGAAGACAAAATTTGAACACCCTTCCAAGATTTCAACCATTATCAGATTAGCTCATGGGTAGATGATGGCACCATCAATCAGGTCTGTGGGTAATAAGGAAACCAGAAAAGACACCGGCATTTGGCATTCAAGCTGCCTGTCACTACCAAACTCAATAAGCAATGACAGCGATTGAATCTTTATGGGCGCTTTATTCAGATGGTTGGCGATCTGAGAAGACAGCGGGTTTGTACCCTAAAAGAACCGTCTTTCCTTTTCTTATCAGGCCAGACTTTTTATAACAGGGAATAAATAAGGTGCGGTGAGGGGTTTTGAAATTCAGGGAGAATTAGGTGAAAGAGACTGCAGCATTCCTGTCCTTGGCAGTTAGCTGTTCCCAGGGATGGCTGGTCATCTGTCTCACCCTGGAATACAAAGGCCTGGATGCCACCACTTGTCCCCATGTGGTAATCATTAGCAGTGCCCCAGGAGGTCGGCTGTCTTCCATGGAGCCAGGATGGGCCTCAGCTGTAGGATCTGAAACAAAGCTTCAACATATATATTACTTACTAGGCTTATAACTATTTACCTTAAACTAAAAATTTCCAACTCTTAAGTCCCCTATCAATAAAGGAGAGCTATATTTTTTACAGGAGAAGGTAAGAAGGACGGAAAATCTAAGAAGAGATTTCTTGGGTCTGTAATTTATATTTAAAACCTGTGCCTGGAGCCCCACAATGAGGCCTGGCTTCAACCAGACATATCAATAACATTAGGGAATATGGGCTATCTCAGGAAGAGGTCACAATAAGGAGAGAAGAAAGACCAGGATTGTTAGGGAACATCATTATGCAAGTTATTAATGGAGAAAGAAGAACCTGAAAGAGGAGACTGAGATGGAAATAACATCAAGGGAGGAAAAATGAAGAGAGTAGATCTTGGATCCAAGGGAGGAGGTGTAGTTACACAGTTGCAGAGAGGCCAGCTGAGGTAAAGAATAAAAACTCCCCATTGGATTTAGCAACTGGGAGGTCACAGATGATGTGAGCTTTAATCACTGTGACAATAAGGTACAAAAATCAGATTTCAACGGGCTAATTAAATGATAGGTGAGACAGTGAGTGCTTAACACTCTTTTATAGGCTTTTTGGGAAAGCGAGATCAGGTGATGGCTAGACAAGAATGCAAAATCAAAGATTTGGCATGTTAAAAGATAAACTGAGGTATGTTAAACATCTGAAGAGTTTAACTGAACAAAAATCAATTTGAAGTGGGCAGCATTCAATCTAGCCAATATAAAGCAGCTTTGAGGAGCTGCACCAAATGAAAAACTTTTATAGGCAGAAGAGAGCAGGGACAAGGAAGTTATGCTGGCAGAAGAGTGGGCTGGTTATTACAAACTTAGTTTCCTCTGGGGAATGGCAATGGTCTATCAGGCAGATTACATAATTAGTGCTGCCGAGGTGATTCCTGATTGACTGTTTTAAGATTCCATTTATGGGGGTGCGGGGTAAGGGGGCAGAAACTATGACTGAGTCCTGGTTTGGTGACATGGGGCTTAGCATAAGTGACTCCATTTTGAGCATGTCATCATTTTGTAACAATTATATTTGGCAGAGACCGTAGAAGGTTTGCACGTTGAGAAGAGAAGCAAGTCTTAAGCAAGGTTTAAGATGCATGTGAAGATACTACAGATAGAATAAACTATAGAGTGAGGCATTGAAGAAAGCAGATGTTTCTATTATTGTGAGGTTTAGATTTCCCCTGGTGAGTTTGCTGGAAGAATACTTGCACCTGGTGTTAAAGTCAATGTTGGGAGAGTGGTTTTATGTAATGGTTTAAGTCAACTAAGTCTAGGCTACTAGGAATTGAAGCAGGGGAGGAGGGCATCAACTAATTAAAATTATCCCTTCATCCTCACCAAAGGTGGGAAGTCAAAGTGAGAAAATGGTAATGCGGCAGACTGTGAGTGTTCCATTAATGGTGATTCTCTTCATATTTTCAGAAAATTCTGAAAATATGTAGAAATATGAAAACTCCCAAGTGTTTCAAAATTAGATTGCTCATTACCAGTTCTAGGGAAACTTGTCTCAAGTAGGACACTGTAGAAACTAGGCAAAGAAGTCATAAGAAAGACAAATCAGTAATTCAAAGTCTCTTCCATAATAAAGGAAGGGGCTGAAGGAAATTCATGGCACAATAATACATGATTCAGACAGGTTATCAAGAGCCCAGGAAATACGGCACTTCTGAGATGTCTTCGAATAGATTCTGTAAATGCTAGACTCTTAGGAGAAAAAGGAAAAAGAGTGCTAGAGAAATATCCAGTGATCTCTGAGACAAATAGAGCAGACCAACTCTGTGACTGATTTCTTCCTTATTCTGATTTCAAGACAAATGCTACTAAATGTGGGTCCATTCAGTCAACAATGAATTCCTATGATCATGTATCTATTTTAAAATATGCTTTAACTTTTTTCACTTACCTTCACTTTTCGTACTTACATTTTTTTCCTTTACTCTTTTTCACAGAGCTTTGAAGCATGAGCCCTTGTTGCAAAGAATCTAGATTTCAAATAATAACTCTCTACCCTCCTTCAGTGCAGTATTACTTTTCTTTCTTCAGCTGTCCTCTCCCAGCCCCTCTAAGATGCCTTGCCCTTTGCACCTTTCAGGCCATCATTAGTCATTTCAAAGATTTCACAGAGGAATGATAAAGGAAACTGTTATTTGAAGGAGTTGCGGCTCTGCATTATTTTCTTGGCCTTGACAAATACCCGTTGGTAATGAAGACTTCAAAAGGCCTTCATTAGGGCCTCAGAAAGGAACAGCGGGGAAAGTTAATTACCTGGAGCCAAAAATCCTATTTTCCCTTTAACAACCCAGGGCTGCATTTTAAAGGCAATCAAATGGAGTGCTGTTTGGCAAATAGTCAGCCTTTCTTGAAATGCTGAGTGTAATTAGATGCTCTCCTGTCTGTCATTAAAGACAAATTGTTTGGAAATGGCTAACATTTTGAGTACTGCACTGTGTCTTCAACCTTTATCATAATTATATTTCCAATATTGACTGAAATATTCTAAAGTGAGACATGGGAGTTTTTTGCAAGGATAATTGCTTGGTAATGAATTACTGCTGCTTTTAAGAAAACTTGCACTATTTATTTATTTATTTTGCCTTCATTTTCTTTCAGGGATTTTGACATTTGCAATGCAAATATACTCAGAAGAAGTCTTCCGTGAAAAGAATCATCCATCCCTGATAGTGGCTAATTTTGTTCCTAATTGGGGGGCTGTGAACCATTCAAAGAAAAAACAAAAAAACAAAAACTCTCAACCCTGTCCAAAATCCACTGGTTTGAAGGAAACCCAGATGTCGTTAACATTCAGTGCTTCCTGGTGAGCCATAAGGATGGAAAAAGCATTTTGGACGTTGAGAACGTGTTTTCAGACTGTGATGTCATCAGCTCTCCCATGCTTGAGAGTAGCTGACTTCATTGCACTGTAACCTCTTTAACGCACTCACTGTTCATAGGCAGTCATTAGTCACCCTACATAAGACTAGGAAGCCCAGAAAAAAGGACCAGGATTCAGGCTCCTGACCTTATGGTGATACTGAATTAGACTCATCTGCTTCATTTTCAAACTGCCACTTGTGCCTGTTTCACAGTGAAGCAGGCCTCGCCCTGCCTGTGTCTCCAGTGTCGTCTCAGTACTTCTATTCTGAGTGCTAAACCTAAGTGGGCTGAGATTTTTGCTCTGAATTCTGAACAAAACAATATAGATATGTTCCTTATTATAAAGTTTAGAGCATGTTTTTATAAGAAGTGATTATCATCATTATAACTGAATTACTTTAAGAGCAGATATCAAATCTATTTATAGGGATATTAGCAGGACCCAAATGCTCATTTCTGCATTGTCTGTTTAATAAAACTTCTACTTGAGAATAATAATAATAAACTATAAATAACTTAGTTATTAGTTTTTTAGAGGTTACTGGATGCTAGGGATTGTACTGCCTCTATTTATGTATTTTGCATTCAATTTTCCCAATAATCCCATGAAATAAATATTAATCTTTTGTAAACGAAGAAACTGAGGCTTGGAGATATTTCCCCTGGACCTACGACTAGTAAATAGCAGAGCCAAATATATGGGCTACATATACTTTCAAAGTCATGCTCTTTTAAGTAGACAGTTACCTAATTTTCTAAATATGCTATTATTTTCTACTCTTTTGAAAAGGATGGTATAAATCTATAGAAATACAACATTGGCAGATCTTGAGAAACTAAGTGCATGAGATTAAGTAAGACAACTCCTTTGTTAACAAAATTAAGCATATCTATGTTGTTTATATTTAATGTATAAGTCCTGAAAGTATAGAGAAAATGTAGAGGAGAGGGGTGCAAACCACTGCCCCTAGCTGATGCTTGTTTTCATACATAAAGTTTTAATGGATCTGTCATTAACATATTGTCTATGGTTGCTTTCAAGATAAAACTGTGTAGGGCTCCAGAATACACCGCTGTGGACAAGGATTATTTTATGCTGAAGACATTTGAGAGTCAGGACATGTAAGAAAAGCTTTATCTGAACCTCCCTTATCTTCCTAAAAGCACAGCCTCCCAAAAGGATTCAACTATAAGAAACACCCCACACTCAGAGCTTCACAACCAGGGAAGACTGGCTCTATCAACAGAGATATGAAGTTGGCACTGGGATAGGAAATCGCCTGAACATAAGTTGTTACAAAAATATCGTGTCTCTCATCTATTCTCTTGGAGGCCCATTTATCTTTCCTAAAAGTGAATCTTTTTCCAATAAGTGCCCTTTCTCCTCCACCCATCCCCTATTAAGGTGGTATATAAACCCCAAATTCTAAATGTCTCTTTTGGTCACATTTTCTGTGGGCGGTCCTGTTAACATATATGAATAAAGCTTTGCCTCTTCTCTTGCTAATCAGTCTTTTGTCAGTTTGATTTGCAGGTCCTCAAGTCCTGAACCTAAGAGGGTTGAGAAGTTTTTTTCTCTCCACAGAAGCTATGTCAGAATAGTTGCAATGGAGATTCTGAGACCTACAAATCTTAGAATATTGGCTATCTGGCATTTCAGAGAAAGTTTGCTGACACATAGGGAGGCTAAAAGATTATTCAGAAAGGGGATATAGATATTCACTACCATTTAGCTCATTTCACAAAAAATATGAAGTTTATATGAAAGTGTACAACTACATTATCTACTTGCAAATAATCACTTAGATGATTGAGAAAATACATAAGCGTTTTTACTGCCATGTTGGCCATGGGGACGCCAGAAATGAGAATCTAGACAGCGTTCCTTGTCTTTAAAAAAGCTACTGTACCATTGTTGTAAACTTTCTTTCTATCAAATGTGCTTCATTTAAGTTCCAATCAGATATACAGAGTGTAGTGTGTATGTGACACAAATTTGAATTAAAAAATCTGGGAAATTATTTTTGTTTGCTTTCTATTTTTTAAATTTTACAGTTTGATTACTTAACAAGAGCTATGTGTGCTTCTCCTTTTGTGAATTCTTCAAATCTTGTTAACCTTCTCATAACTATTTATAAACACTGTATAATGTTGTATGCTTCTTTTGGAGAGAGATAGAACACAGATTTTATATATATACAAATACACACACACGTATGAGGTCCCTCCAGAGACAGTGAAACCATTATTACTATAAAAAGAATGGTTGTATGACATTCATGTAACCTGGTAGCCAAGGAGAGTGGACTGGAGTGTGCATGCATGAACCATGATGACTTCACTGTACTGTAACTGAGCAAACCAGGGTTCATGCCTGTGGCAACTTGATGTACGACCCAACAATTAGTGTTAGAGAAAACAGGTTTTTACTTACAGGGGTAAAACCTCAGTGAAGAAGCTGGAAGCACTCCTGCTTGGAGCTCAGTTCTCCCATGAGATTCAGCACTTCCCTTGCTCCCCAACAGGCTAAAAGCCAAAACTAAGCCCAATAGCTCCCCATATCATTATCTGTTCTTAAGCCAGCTGTGCAAACAGTTCTCCATCCCCTCTGGAGAAAGTACAATAATGGGTTTCAAGGTCGCCATCCCCTCGCAGCATCTTGCTTCTTCAGGATCTGTGGTACATTGTTCTCAACTTCCATGCAGTAGTCCAGAAAAACATGTACTGAGTTGCACTGGATAATGCTGAAGTCCAAGAAGGCACAAGTCCCAAGAGAGTGGCTTCTCTGCACATCCTTCAGAGAAGCAAAAGTCTATAATCTCAGCATTCCTGAACCCATTCAGCATTCCAGGCATCTATCACTAACCTGAGCTTGGTTTGGCAGGTTCTCACAATTCCCAGCTCTGTCAGTTTCACTGGCATCTTCTTCAGTCAGGCTTCCCAGTGGGTCCCCTTTTTCCTATTCTAGCTCCTACTTACTACAGACCTGCATGCTTGGTTCATATACTATAGCTTGTGTGGCCACATCTCCTCATAGCTTCCTCTTCCTTACTACCCAGCTGCATGGCAGAAACCTGACTACAAACTTCATAGCTGCTTGCTGCTTTCTTTCTCAGACTTCATGGCCATATTCCTGATGCCTCCTCCCTCATTTCTTCCTGTTCAGAGAAGCAGATGTAGCTCCTCCCTTACTATACGCAGCATGGCTGAAACTCTCTCACATGGCTTCTGTCTTTAATACAGACCAGCATGGTTGCTACCTATTCTCTCAGCCTTCATGGCAGACCAGCCTCTCTCTCTACCCACCCTTCATTTAAATACTGAGATGGAGCTTCCTATGTGACTTTATCTCCGGCCCCTCCTACAATGAGTTACATTCGCCAGTTTTCTCTGCGTACTACCTTCTCTCAGCTGCCATCTTTGATCAGGGCAAGAGTTCTCATGACACAGGGGCTTCCAGGGAGGGCATTCACCTCCCCTGGCTATGTCAGGAGTCCCTGAATGCTCTCAGAGTCACCTTGCATCTGGGGCAGTGACACAGATGTTAGCTTGCCTTTTGTTATGCAAAGAGTCTTAAGCTGTATCATCTGCTTCCCCCACCACCAACCATGGGCTGTAGGGAATTTAGGAGGCCCTCACTTAGCATCCCATCTCAGTACTAGTCAGTGGGAGCGGTAGATACTCTTGAGTGAGCATGTGTACTGCATGGCTGTAGCATTCAAAATGACTGAGTGAGTAGTACAACGTATCTGCTTCAAATTTTGCGCTAAGCTGAAACACTCCTCTGTGAAAACTATTCAGATGATTCAGAAAGCTGCATCTATGGGCAACTGGAGATAGGCAGGCTTCATCATGACAACGCGCCCACTCAGGTATCATGTTTTGTGCAGAGTTTTTTTTTGGTGAGACACCAAATCACTCAGGTGACTCAGCTCCTCTACAGCCCAGATTTGGCACCCTGTGATTTCTGGCTTTTCCAAACACTAAAATCACCTTTGAGAGGGAAGAGATTTCAAACTATTGATGTGATTTAGGAAAATATGATGGGGTAGCTGATGGCAATTGGGAGAACTGTGTGAGGTCTCAATGTACCTATTTTGAAGGGGACTGACACATCATTGTCCTATGTACCATGTTTCTTGTATCTCAAAGCTTCTTCAATAAATGTCTCCATTTTTCATATTATGTGGGTGGATACTTTCTGGACAGGCCAATATACTACTGTACACATAATGCTTGGAATGGTAGTTTCTTGGGTTTTATTTTTTACTTTACTTTTATTTTATTTTATTTAGAGAGAGGGAAGGGAGGACAAAAGAGAAGGAGACAAACATCAATATGAGAGAGAAGCATTGATTGGTTACCTCATATGTGCCCCTTCCAGGGACCAAATCTACCTAAACTTGCAACTTAAGCATGTACCCTGATCAGAAATTAAACCAGTGGGAAGATGCCCAACCAACTGTGCCACATTAGTCAGGGCAAGTTGTTTTTAATGCTAGTAATATTTAGCTATGTTTTCATTTATGATTTATCAATCACACTTCTAAGAAGTTCTTAGTCTACCCCATAATTTTCTGTTAACTAAAATTTTCTTATAATATGATATTGTTTGAATTTTTCCTGTCAGTTTTTTATTAATATGTATGAAATGTGTATAGGGATTTATCAGTGTGAGCCAACACAAACATAGACATACAGGATTGTGCTAAAGTGGGTTTGTAGTTGCGAATATACGGAACACTGAAACACAGAGTTTATTCTTGTATTACTTTTACTTACTGTATTATTTTCCATATGGACAACTGTAAACCTACTTTCATCCCACCCGGTATTTTACTTCTTCTTTATGCCAACCACCACCATCACCACCACAACAGCCAAATAGCTAAACAAATGCCATGAATAAAAGCAATAGCTCACCTAGAAGAAGGTGGATTGGCTAAGAACCCCAAAATCTGAGAAAGGGCATAGTGGTGACTGCCCTTGGCTTTCGTTTCTGTTGCTAGTATCCCAGACGTGAAGCAGAATATGCTGCAACTTAGTAACAATCTTCATCGAGGTTAAAAGAATGGAACCATACAGAATGTGTTCTCTGACCACAGTGGAATCAAATCAGACATTAAAAACATACAGACAATAGAAAATTTTTAAAAATGTTGAAAGCTACTTTTAAATAAGCCATGAGTCAAAGAGGACAAAAAATGCATTAAACTAAATGAAAATAAAAATACAACATATTGAAAATTTCATGACACAACTAAAGCAGTATAGCCCTGTATGAAAAAAATAGAATTCATTCTTTTAAAATTCTTTAAATAGTAATCTTTATGCCCAGATGGTTACATTGGAGAATTCTACCAAAGTTTAAAGAGGCGATAACACCAATTCTGCACTATCTTTTCCAGAAAATAGAAAAGGAACTCATTCAATGAAGTTAGTATTACTCTGATAATAAAAGGTAGATAATGACAGTATTTAAAAAAGGAAAAGAAAAAAAAACTACAGACCAATATCCCTTGTGGAAATCAATGCAACAATTCTGTAAAATAGTTGCAAATAGAATCCAGCAACACATAAAAAGGATAATATACCATGGCCGAGTGAGCTAATTCCAGGCATGCAATGATGGCTCAATAAGCAAAAATCAATCAATATAATCTACCACATTAACAGGCTAAAGATGAAAAATTATATGATCATATTAATTAATGCATTAATTAATTAGACAAAAATCAACACCCATTCATGATTAAAAAAACTCAGTAAAGTCAGTATGTAGGGAAACTTCCTCAATTGGATAACAATCATATACCAAACAAACAACTCACTACAGCTAACTTTAATAGTCAAAAATAGTGCTTTTCTTCTAAGATCAGGAACAAGGCAAGGATCTCCACTCTTATTATTCTTATTAAACATGTAAGTTAAAAGAGGAAGATAAAAATAATACAGATTGGAAAGAAATACAAATGTCCTTATATTTAGATGACATAATTATCCACAAAGAAAACTCAAAGGTATCTGTGAAAACCTCTTAGAATTAATAAGAGAGTTTTAGTAGGGGCACAGCAAAAAAGATAAGCATCAATTTTACTTCCATATACTAGAGTGAGCACATGGACACCAAAATTAATTGTAAAATTCCATTGACAATCACATTAAAACTAAATACTATGGTGTAAAAACTTGTACAAGACTTATAAGCTGAAAACTATAAAAGGCTGATGAAAGAAATCAAAGAAAACCTACATAAGTGGAGAGACATATTACAGTTTTGGATTGGAAGACTCAACATAGCAAATATGTCAATTCCCCCCAAAATTCATATAGGGTTTAATGCTATTTCTATCAAAATTCCAGCAATGTTTTCTTTAGATATTGATAAGATTATGAAAAAAATTTATATAGAAAAGCAAAAGAATTGGAATAAAATAGCTTCAAAAATGAATAAAGTAGACATTTATCTCAGAGAAATAAAAATTATGCTCACACAAATTTTGTAAGTGAATATTTATACTCAAACTTAGAAATAATCCAGATGTCTTTTGATAGGTGCGTGGTTAAAGAATAGTGGCATATCTATGCTAGAATTCTACTCAGGAAGAAAACCCTACTGAAACACACAGCAACCTGGGTGAAATATGCTTATCTCCAGACAAGTACACTGAGTGGAAAACAAACAAACGGAAATCCCAAAGGTAAAATACAATCACAAAAGTATGATTTCACTTATGGAGCATTCTTAAAAGGACGTACCTACAGGAAAAGACGACAGGTACTGGTTGCCAGGGGATAAGGAGGTGGTGGAGGTGGGAGAGTGGTGGGTGTGGCTATAAATGAGCGACATGAAGAACCCTGATGGTGATGGAACTGGCTGTATCTTGATTGTATCAACACCGAAGATCCTGGTTGTATTTGTACTATAGTTTCAAAAGTGGTTCCACTGGGGGAAAACTGTTCACCTCTGTAGTATTTCTTACAATTGTGTGTGAACCTACAATTACCTCAAAATAAATGGTGTAATTTTTTTTAAAAAGGCCTAAATTGGCTGCTTCACAAGAAGGGCACCCTTGTTGAGTCTTACTTTTAAAGTTACATAATTTACATAAAGCTGATGAATTTCTCTTACAACTTTCAAATCCAAATTAATGATTCAGTTAAACAAATGTTGTTGAGTGCTATTATAATCAAAACATAATGCTGCTTAATATGGTTTGTGTGTGATAATGAATGCAAAGTTGTATGCTGGGGGCTTGCAAGCTACGGAGAGAGACACATACAGAAATACCTGTATTCTGAAGAAAGTAGTAGCAAAAGATTGTAATGTTTGAAATCTGAGGAAAATATACTAACACATCATGAGATGGATAGATTTTTCTACAGCTGCGGGTGAGAAACATCATAGGATTCAGATGTGGAAGAGAGTAGACATGATCTGAGCAGGTCTTGAGAAGATCAGAAGGATTTCCTTAATTAATTATACAAATATTTTTATTTTATTATACTGATTGGCAAATAGATGCTTTTGAAAAAATATGGATTGCACTGGAATTCTTGTTTGATGTTTCATATTTGCTAATTTCCAGTGATAGCAGCAAGTAACATGTGCCATGTGGGCAATGTTACAATTCCCCTTCCAACTCTTGGAAAAGAAATGCTGCCAGTCTCTGTTCGTGTACAGTTTTGAGGTACACTTTGTGTCCAAAAACCAGTGGCTGCCATATAATCAATCAGGTGTCCTCTTGGTCAGTCAGGACAATAAGCCAAAGTGAATCCAGCCTTTATTCACTTACGGCAACAGTACAAGAAAGGTGAGAAGAGAGGCACCCCTCAGGGCTCTGGATTCCCTGGTGTTCTATTCTTCCCCTTGAACAGCACAGGCAGAGTGTCAGCTGAATGGAGCACAGATGGAGGGAATCTTCTTAGTGCCCAGGAGCTCCAAACAAAAGGCTCCTGTGAGCCAAGGTAGGGATTGGGAAGGGCTAGGAGTAGAAAAGTACTCAGTCAAAGTGGATAGAAGTACTTCCGCTGACACCCCAGTGTGGCCTCCGAAAGGAGGAGCCTGGGTAGGAGTGCAGCTCTGTATAAGAGCATGGGCATGCTTGGCCATGCAGAGGGAGGGGCTGAGTCCACTGCTACACCCCTCTCAGGGCTAGACCTGGAGCTGGACACCTCAGCATCCAAGTAGCAGTTCACTTTGAAAAAAGTCTTCTTGAGTTCTATAAGCATGTCTGTAATTTTTAGCGAACTATTCAAGTAGTAGAGGTTTTTTCTACTTATTTTTTTCTCTTTATTCTTGATAGTGTCAAGTAATGTACAAGGTTTGAGCATGATTAGGAATTTAACAATACTATGTTAAGCATGGATAGCTTCTTGATGTTGCTTTTCCATAAATGTATTAATTGTATTAATTTAGAATTTAATAAAGATAAATGGGTAAACATTGAATAATATCAAAACCTCCAATTTCCCAAACCATCCTGGTAGTAACGATGGCCACTGGAAGTTGCCACATCCAGGACCACACAAGGAGCTGCCTGCTTTTCTTTGACTTTTCGTTTTTGATGTACCTTTGACACTTTAAAAATGGTTACTTCTATTGTGGACATCACAACAATTTCAGGTGATGTGCATGAGTTCAGTGTTTTCGCTTTCAGCAAAGTGAAATTATATCAGGAAACTTATGTAAAACTCGTCATAAAATATGTACTTCTGTTACCACCTACAGTCTAATAATTATGGCTAGTACCAGCTGTTTATGAGTGGGCACCAAGAGCTTAATTTTAGAAATAAGTATTAGATAATTCTCAAATGTGAGAATATTATATTTTTTCCTGGTATACAGCAAGGAAACTAATGTATAATTGCCCAATAAACGTGAGTTGAATAAATGAAAAAAAAAAACAAACTTTTCCACGGAGTTGATCAAACCCTTTACGTTGAAGGTGAGGCTCACACTCTCCTCCCCCTCCTACCAGTCCTGGCTCAGTTCTCTTGGTCTTTATTCTCCCATCTAAGAAAGTGCATAACAAATCCAATCCTGCTTCTATACGTAGCCTTTTATACAGTTTAAAACAGTTTTAATTTCCTCTGGAAGACACTCTTAATTTCTTCATATGTAAGTTCTGTGTGAATTTTATTGAATTTACTAAGCAAGATAACCAAACCGTCTGGTATATAGTAGATGCTGAATAATTGGAAAGATGAATTTTAAATACTCACTATATTCCCAGAATACTATACATTCAATATTTTAAATACTACAATTTTAAATCTTCATGCAAGTAATTTTTTCCTATATGTTCATGTTTTTCTTAAAGAATGATACACAGAATTCAAGGAATTGTTATTTTGATAAATGTACTTCAATCAGTACAGACTAAAATCATATTAGCTCTTTGACAAACATGTTATATTGTTAGATTAATTACAACTCTGTATTTATAAGTCAGCTTCTGAATATCCAGCATATACACAAATGGAATGTTAAAAGGATATAAAATCATGTGACTTTGCCATATTTAGCTTCCTGGGTTCTTTAGCAAAGTGCACATGTGAGTGCCTTTGAATTTCTTGAGTTTTCTGGGAAAAATGAGAAGATAAAAAAATTATGTGTGGATAATGTTTGACTGGTGATGTAAACCAAACTGTAAACTGCCACAAGTACATTTGTCCGCATCCCCTCTCTGACCTGAGTGCTCTGACATTTATGTGTTTTAGTTTCTACCGACTATTATTTCAAACATTAAAGTAATTAATAACATTTACTGCTTATTATACCTGGGGTCTAACAGAAACTGCATAAGTACACAGATAGCATATTTTACACATATTACATATATATATATATATAAAGCAATGGTTTAATAATAAATATATATCACAAACTGTTCTCCTGAAAATCATGGTTTAAGAGAGCTTGAAAATGGAAAGAATGCTCCCCTGGCACCATGCTGGACGAACACCCTACTTTTTAACTCTTGGGCTCCATGTCCAGCCCTGGGGCATCTGTGGTGTCAGCCTTCAAACCGGCTTCAGATCATGCAGATTTACTGTGTGTAGACTGCAGAAAACTGGGAAATAAACCCATGGATGAGCACACATGAAGGAGCAGAGTAAAAGTCTAATCAATCACTCTTATTTGCATAGTTCCACTTCCCAAGTACATTACAAAGACAAAGAAGAAAGTAAAGATAATGAAAGAAACAGGATAAGAGGCATTTAAATTTTTTGGCACCTAGATTTGTTTCATTTATATTTTTGTAGCTTTAGAGTACATAGATAATTAACAGAAGAGAATATAAGAATCATAAGATGATAAATAAAATGGATTGTTTTGAATTCAAAGACTTTTACTAGGGCAATAAGAGATTGAAATGAGTGAAAGCAGTTTTCTGAGTTTTAAGTTGAATAAGTATAGCAAAATCAATATTCAAATTTTCCAGTATTGTACTATAATAGTTTCAATTATCTCAGATTTATAAGTGCATTGACCACATCATTTCTTATTGAAACCAGAACATGTAAGAGTGAATGGGTGAGCTGTGGATAATGAAGCCTGGGCAATAGCCATGAACACAGATTGTTTCAGCCAAACAAACACATATGGCCATGCCCTCACAGTATTCTGTAACTAAGAGATAATTATTGAATGCAATCAAATTTCAAGTCCTTGCTTAATTGTTTGCTTTCTTTGATTTCTTTCTCTGTTGTTCTTGCCTTTCTTACTGCCTGAAACATTTTTTCCTCAGATCTTTACATGGTTGACTTCTTATCATTTACATTTTAACTATAAAATCTCATTTTTAGAGAGCCCTTGCCTAGACTACCTTGTCTAATGCCTCCCACCCCACTGCACACCCAAACCAATATATCATTTTGTTTTTTTCTTTTCTTTATAGTTCTAATCATGATCTAAATTTATCTAATTCATTTACCTGCTAATTTTCTGTCTCCTATTCCAATGTAAGTTCTACAAGAAAGGGACCTTCTAACTGTCTTGTACAATTTCAAATTTTTAGAAATTTAAAGAATTTCTGGCTCAATAAAAATATGTGAGTTCATGCATAAACAACTCACAAACCAGCATTAGCAACTTATGTTGGTCTTATACTGGAGTTACACAGAAAGAAATAAATTTAAGGTGCAGATTACCAAAATTTTGTATGTTAGTATATTTACATGGTTTTGGAAGATATAAAGATTTGGTTCTATGTTAGCTAGATTAAGAAGTATGGGTCATTTGAATAAAAGACACAGATTGTGGTTTAGGGTGGAACATTCTAATGGTCCATTTTCAATCTGATCAGATCATGATTTACCTTAGATTCTTAGATTACTTTATGGCAGATGAAAATGATACAGAAACAACATATGAGGGATTCAAAACATGAATGCCTTTCACATGAAGGATTTTTGTGATGTATGAAAACCGTTCTGTCATGTAGGAAGGTATAGAAATAGCCAAGTACACTGTGTACCAAGGGAGAAATTTAATTTTATGCTTGTAAACCCCAGGATATTTCTAAATTAGTTTTATCAACATGCAATTACAATTCTGAAACTCATCTGTCATCTATTATAGTGGGAGACAATCTGAAATTCTAACAGGCAGGTCCCACTCCTTCCTTCTTAAATGCAGTACATAAATAACTTTGTAGGGCTGTCTCCATATCTCAGTATTAATTAAATCAAAATTTCTTAATAAGCACGTTATATGTCATTGGAAGAAAGGGGGAAACACCTCTTTGAAGTGGATTAATTTTTCTGGAAACTTTGCCTTTTTTCTCAAATTAAAAAACATTATTAGAACACATAAACTCATAAAATACTTATATCTTGATTGAGAAAATGGCTATTCTTCAATGGAAACATTATTTTATAGACTGCAGCATTTTTTAAAAAACTATAAAAATTATTAGAATAAACTCACTTTTATGACATAATTTTCTACCTTAGTCCCATTGCAGTAACAGAATTAGAACTCTACATTAACAAGGGGGGCAATATTTAAGATTGCACAACCCTGAGAGAGTAATGTGTCTACAAATCTCTTACTTCCTCCAAATAAGTTTGTCTCTCAAATATTACCTTCAGTTAAAACTATATCCACAATATGTCTTTGATAAGAGATTGTTCTTTATCTCTGCATTTCTTCCACTTCTTTTCCATGTTTACTCTCTTTCAACATTATTAATAAAAGTATTTTAAGTTGCTAGTCTTCAGTGAATCCCTGGTGACCTTTTTATACATGGTATTTTAAAGGTTATTTCTAGATCATAGTTAAATGTTATTAAGCCTTTAGGGAAAGTGGCAAGAAAATTCCATGATACAGAGTAAGACATTTTTAAATATTAGGAAATTTCCAGTTACAAATAATTTGCTGGAAAAAATGCTTCTAATTCCCAACAAGGTATCTACTGGTTTACCTTTAAATCTAAAACATGTAATTGAAAAGAGAATGATTATAATGGTTTCAATAACCTAAGACAAATGATAATAAACCCTAGGGGAGAGAGAAGATATTTGGGACTTCATTTGCAATGGGGACAGACACTGGGACCTGAAGTAAGGGTTCCAGTGCCCCCATTTGATGCCTCAAAGTGGGTAAGAGCTTTATTGTTATGCCCTTCTCTCTTCCCTGCTTAACCATGGGGAGGTAATTGCCTGTATCTTCTCTTTGTGGCACAGGAAAACAGGGGTATCACAGCAGAACTAGCCAGGGATAACAAGGTATCATCTGTACAGGGTTGGGGCCCAGTGAAGTGAAGAGCAGATGGTACCTATTCTAGTGTAAATAAGGGAGAGAGCTCCTGAGCATTTTCTCCTCCTCACTCTTTGTGTAAGTGATTTTAACTGACAGAAGTAGCAGCCACTCAGGGCAAAGAATGGAAGTGATCAAGAAAGATATACAAGGGAAATATCAATCCAATGAAAATCTGTGGTATTGATTTTGAACTTACCCAAAATAAAATCTAAAAGAACATCATATTGGTCACAATATGGAAAATTTTGCTTGAGATAGGGTATACATTGTGGGGGTAGAGTGTGGGAGAGAGGGGTGGAGGAGAGGTGGATGAACAGATTGTAATAGCAGAGGGGCTCTCTTCCCTGAGGTAGGTCCCACATATCCATACCCCAACTCATCACAGGGGCAAAGTCTCTGTGCCAATCTGGATCCTCCCTAAGTGATTATAACCAGTCAATGTAGTCGATACACCAAGAGGAATATACGCCCAATAAGAAGGATGGATAAAGCCAACAAAGAAGTTAGTGACTTGGGAGATTAGATTGAAGAATTCTCACAGAAGGCACTAGGAACATTAGGAATAGATTTAAAAAATGGGAATGCCTTTTAAGGCATGGAGGATAGATTTGAAAAGGTCAACATCCAGGTAAAGGAGCCCTAGAAGATGAGGGTACAAATTCACAAAATCACATGTGAGCGTGGGGGTGGGGATGGGTAGAAAAAGAAGTTGAAAGTATGAAAGATACTTGTTTTGTGTGGGGAGATTGGTAGCTCAACAAACCAAGGAGAGAATAAACACAATATCATATAACTATCACAAGAATACAAATCAAATGTATAATTCAAACTGTCAGTAAAATTGTTATCCCTGAAAGGAGGAAAAGAAAAATAGTAAAGAAAGCAAAAGGTTAATAGAAAAGAAGAAATAAGATATCAAAAAGAAATCCCAATAGAACAATAATTACAATAAACAAAGTCAGGTTAGACTCAACAATCAAGAAGCAGAGACTCCCATAGCAGGTGTTAAGCATGATCCACCAATATACTTATCTGGATAAACAGATTTAAAGTAACAGGATGAAGACAGGTTGGAAATGAAAGATGAACTTAAGTTCAGCTTTAGCTCTCACATGTTTTTCAAAGTCTGTTATTTGGCATTGGGTTTTGTGTCAGTCTTTGAAAGGGTAAATAACTGACTGCTCACTGTATTATTCTGCCGTCCCAGAACTTATACTGGAATAAAGATCATGTGGTAATGTAAGTTACTTCTGTGTATAGCTGGGAAAACAATTTCAGAAACACCAGAAGGTGTGTCATCTAGATTTATTATTAAATCTAAATTTTTATTTTGATACTCTGGATATTACTTGGAGTAAAAATTCTATTTTGACATAAAAGTGACTTTGGAGCTGCTTGATTTATATTTATATAAGATTTTCAAACAAGATGAAATATCAGGTTTTACATATCTAAAAGATTGCTTGAGGGAAATGTATTCTAGCTTGACAGAACTTATTAACAATGAATTGTTGCTTACATAAAAAGTAGTTTGGTTTTTGGTACCTGCTGACATTTCTTGGCCTCGGTAGTTCAGTTATTTCTTTGAGACTCCAGCTGTACGGGTGCTGTTGGCATTTCATATCAGCAAAGATTTTGAATCAATTTTAATTTTTATCTTTCTATCATCTATCTATCATCTATCTACATTTTATATGCAACTATATTAAATATAGATTTTCTTTTATATTCATGTATTTATTTATATTTTAATTACAGTTGATATCAAATATTATTTTATATTAGTTTCAGGTGTACAGCATAGTGGTTAGACAAAGTAGTTTAAGATGTGGTCCCCCTGATAGGTCTAGTGTCAGATGGCACCACACACAGGTATTACAATGTTACTGACTAAATTCCCTATGCTGAACTTTACATCCCTGTGACTGTTTTTTAACTATCAAGTGGTACTGCTTTATCCTTTCACCTTTGTCATCCAGTCTCCCTATTCTCCTCCCATCTGGCAACCATCTGTTTGTTCTCTGTATCTATGAATATATTTCTGTTTTTGTTTTATTTTTTCTGTAGATTCCACGTATAAGTGAAATCATATAGTATTTGTCTTTTTCTGTCTGATTTATTTCACTTGGAATAATACCCTCTAGGTCCATCCATGTTGTTGCAAATTGTAAAATTTTATTTTTCATGGCTGAGTAATATTCATATATATATATATGATATATATATAAAATCACATCTTCTTTACCCAACAGTCTATTGAGGGGAACTTATGTTGCTTCTACATACAGTGTGAAGGTTACTCAAAAATTAAATATTGATTTTAAGTACTTAGAAATTTTATTTGAAAAAAGCATGAAGCCTATGTTTGTGAAATTGCATTAATTATATTAAAACACCACTTTATATAAACCTATATTTGAAACTGTGATGAGTTTTTACTTTGAAAAAATAATTTGTTGCTAACTTTACCACCAACGGCTGAAAAAACCTGCCATTGGACCTTTTAGCTTCTCCACAGCCTCAGGTGAAAGTGGGCATCTATTTCAGTATCCCAAGTATACAGCATTGTTATGGCGGGAGCAGCTAGCCACTAAGTAAAATTGTAATAAAATGATTATTCTGGGGATAAAAGATTATTTCATTTATTATTTGAAAGTCACACCTGACCTTTGCCTCAGTCTTGATTAAATATTAATTTTCACATTTGATCATTCTCTATTTGGTAAAATTATGTATTTAGTATATTTCTGTAAATAAATATATAGGAAAAACATATCAGGCAAATGTTATTCAAAAGAAAATATAGAGTAGCAATTATAAATCAAACTAATAAAATCCCTATGTCAGATAAATGTGTATTCATTTCAAGGGTCTAATCAAAAAGGTGACCATGTTTAAGGTTGTAAATAGAGTCTCATATAAAGACAAAATAGTACATAATATTTTCATTCATAATGCAATAAGACTGAAAATAAAGAAGTGAGAACTGAGAAAAGATTATATGTCTAGAAATTGAAAGAGAAGCACTAACTTCAGGATTAAAGAAAATGGGAAATTCAGGTTGAATAATATTGAAAGAACTATATGTCAAATGTTATGAGACACAGATAAAACAGTATGTAGAGCCCTGGTTGGTGTGGCTCAGTGGATTGAGTGCCAGACTGAGACTAGAAGAGTCACCAGTTTGATTCCCAGTCAGGGCACATGCCTGGGTTAAGGTCAGATCCCAAGTAGGGAGCACAAAAGAGGCAACCACACATTGATGTTCCTCTCCCTTTCTTTCTCCCTCCCTTCCCCTCTCTAAAAATAAATAAATGAAATATGTAAAAGAAAATCAGTATGTAGAGAGAAATTTGTAGCTTTACCTTTAGAAAGATTTAAAACAAAACAGCCAAATATTTAACCTCAGAAATAAGAGAATAACTAAATTAACTAAAAATACATTAAAAACAGAAAAATGGGGAACAAATATAAAAAATTAAAAATTCATTCATTAGCCCTGGCTAGTGTGGCTCAGTGGATTGAGTACTGATTTGCAAACCAAAAGGTAGCCAGTTAGATTCCCAGCCAGGGTACATGCCTGGGTTGCAGGCCAGGTCCCTAGTGCAGGGAGCACGTGAGAGGCAACCACACATTGATGTTTCTCTCCCTCTCTCCCTCCCTTCCCTTCCGTCTAAAAATAAATAAATAAAATATAAAAAATTCATTTTTTAAAAGTGATATAGGATAGGCAAACCCATGGCAAGACGAATGAAGAAAAAAGAAAGACACAAAAAACCCCAGAATTTTTAAAAAGAACTAACATAATGAGGTTATAAGAAACATGCCAGAAAAACAAGGTTCAAAGAAACATGACAGAATAATATTGACAACAGAATAAATTTGAAAAATAGTTAAAATGAAAAAAATTTTTCCAAAATATATGTCAACATTTTTATTAAAAGAAATGAATCATTGCCCATATCAAAACTGCTAAAGGAGTTAAAATAGTAAGACTATAATATAAGGTGAAAACCTTGTAAGGGGCACCTTATGAAAAGACTTAAGATTCAGAAAGTTTTATGTATAAAATTCAATATGTAATATCAACCAAACTTTCCAGGAAAAACTCATCCCTGTCTTCTATAGGTTATTTCACAAAAGAGAAGTGGGAAACTCTGAATTTATTTCATAATCCTAGTAAAACTTTGATTCCCAAACTGGTTAAAGATAATGCATCAAATCAAAGTATGTTCAAGTTTCAAGTACAGAAAAAACAACTTACAACAATGTCAATAAATGGGGACTTATTACTTCTCACAACAACACATCCAGAGGTATGATTTTTCTTCTAATCATTTGGCTACTTAAAAATGAAATGAGACAGTCTGTTTCTATCTTTTCCCTCTTGTCATTATAGCAGGTTGCTTTTCCTCTTTATCCTGGAGATGGATTCATGGTTGGAAGTGGGCTGTGGCAGCCCCACAGACCATAACCACCTTCAAGACAGTACAAAATGGGACTGGAAGAACTAATTACATTCCTCTTCTTCATCATTAAAATAATAGTTCTCCCAGAAACCTCCTTAGTTGACTTCTGCTTAAGTCCCCAACAAAATCAAAGCCCAGAGGCACATACACCAATAAAGGAGATTCAGACAACAGGGAACATGATCATTTTGATTTACTTTGATCGTCACTTCTCAAAGTATGGTCTGGCAACCCCACCCTATTCAGAGGTTCTGAAAGGTGCACACTATTTTAATAATAATAGTAATTATCACTGCTTCCCCCACCAGTGTAGTTTCTAGACTAAATGGTATGTGATAATTACAATGTGAATGATCTGGAGACTATAAAATGTATGCTAATGCAGCCTTGTGTTCAAAACATTTTTCTATAGACTTAATCCACATAAATAAGAGCTCCTTGGGGATCCTCAGTACTTTATAAACATGTATAAAAGCCTTTGAAAACTGCTGGCTGAGACTAATCAAGATCCTTGATCTGCTACGAGTCGAAGCATTGAGTAAATAGGAGTTTTACTGGCAAAGGAGATGCGGGCTTAGGTGCTGCATGGAAAGCCATTGAGGTCTGAGCAGTCTGTACAAGCAAACAAAATTACAGGACTGCTCAGTTTAGACAGACAGTTTCTAAATGAGTTATTAGAAAAAGGGCAACGTTATAGTCAAAATCAGTATATCACAATCAACTAGGACTTATTTCTGGAATGCACAGATGGTTCACCATCTGAAAATGTATTAATATACTCTAATATATAAATGGTCTAAATTATCTCAATATATGTGATAAAGTTCAACATCAGTTTTATATTAGTTATCAGAAAATTATGGACTAAAGGAATATCTCACTTAATAAAAAGTATTTATCAAAGCATTTTAAGCAAACATCATGCTGAGTGCATTTTTTAAGATCAAGAACAGTATCATATGCTCTTGTAATGCAGTTATACAATACAGGTTTGGAGATATTGGCAAAAATTATATGGACTAAAATATTTCTTATTCTGGGGCAATTATTTATACAGGAAGGACAAAAGAATCAACAAGTTATTAAAGCTAAAAAAAGAGCTGAATACAAAACTATGTTATAAACTTTAACATTTTCTGACCAAATAGTAAACAATTAGAAGCAATAACTGAGGAGAAAATCTGGCCCATGGGCACTGAGGCATATTTGGTCTCTTTTTCTTATTGTGACTATTAAGAGAGAGCAAATATGCCATTTAATAAATATTCACTGATAAATATAACAAAGCATCGTTGCTGGTGCTCAGCATGTCAAAAAGACAAAACAGCTTATTTTCCAGGGAACAACTAGTAAATGAGGATATGCACCAAAGGGTAAGTTTGTATGTTTATCAGTAATACAATAATAAAGCACAGTTTTTCTTAACATTATCGCTTTGGAAACTCCGTTTTTGACTCAAGATGCACAAAAGAATGGTATATTTCTTTGCCTCTTGATAATGTTAGTAACAAGTTTTTAAAAAAAATATGTATCCAATTATCTGACATCAATTAAGCATTCACTGCACTCTTACAACTAGTCGCGCACCCAGGTCCTTCAGACAGGAATGTAACAGAAAACAGTTTTTGTCTATGAAGTTTTTAGAAGCAAGTTAAGGAAATAAAACATAGACAGAGGAAACAGTATAATACCAATCACAAAACAAATGCCAACCTGTGTAGTCAAACCTCTATAATGAAAGCTAACTAGAAATAAGCTAATCTACGTTATTTATTCATTTAACTAAACTAGTTAAATATACACTTTCTTATTCCAAGTAGATAAAATAACTCACATTAGGCTATATAATGTTCCATAAATTAATGTGTACTAAACAATTCTGCATAAATTACTTCTGTGGTGTAGAAACCTTTATTGTGGATGATTTCATGATACCAATGGTTTAACAGAATTTCTTAATATTTAAAGAATATCCTTAATATTCACAGAATATCCTTAATTTTCACAAACCAGTAGGAGATAGCTTTAGCAAACCATAGTGTATATTTTAAAGGCATACACTCTTTTGTTATCTCTAAGAGTTACTACTTCCATTCCCACTCTGATTACTGGAGAGAGAGATTGGGGTTCTTTTTATAGACAATTCAAGGTCAAAGTGTCTTATATCTCATATGTTTTGTTAGAAAAAATATACAGATATCATCTGAAATATTTGAGTCCTTAGTCTATGAAACTATACCCTTAAGCATTGTGTCTATTTAAAACAAACTTTGAAACAAGATAGATGTATCAGTTTCATATTTGTTGATGAATTTTTCTGCATTTCATTGAGACTATTTTCTTTTTTCACAGAGTAGCCTCATCTGAGAGAAGATCTTTTCCTCAGTATCCTACAGACAAATGCAGTTTTCTCAAATGTTCTTTCTATGTTTGCTTTAAAAGCTCTTTTACTTTATTCTAAAAACTTAGCACTTATTGTTGCAAAACATCTTGGATTGATTTATCTGAAATGCCATAATGTGGATTATTTTTAATAGGAATGTTAGAGTTGAGCTAAATACTATTCTTTTGACAGTTGTTCTGTTGATGTTTGTACAACAGACTTTGGAAACACTGCTGTTAGTGTCATAAGTAGGTACTAACATCACTGACTTTGAGCCTGGATTTTTTTCAAACAGTTTTTATTTATGTATTTATTTGAAATATTTTATTTATTTATTTTTAGAGAGGGGAAGGGAGGGAGAAAAAGAGGGAAAAAACATCAATGTGTGGTTGCCTCCAACTGGGGATCTGGCCTGCAACCGAGGCATGTGCCCTGACTGGGAATCAACTGGCAACATTTCACTTTGTGGGATGATGCCCAGCCAACTGAGCCATACTGGTTACAGCAAGCTTGGGCTTTCTGGAAAGCAGGGGGAAATGTAGATAGTTTGAAATTCTGCCTTCCCCCTTTGTTTATGGAGAAGTAAAGATTGATGCCCAGATTATTTTAGTTTCCAGGAAAGACTGTGGGAGATGCACTCTTAAATTGTACAGGCAGTTTCACATCAAATTTAGTCTCCATAAATCTCAGCAGTCCAATTAGATGGAGAAAATAATGATATGTCATGCAGTAATACAATGTGGCCAGGGGTAGGGGAGGATTTAGAGCGATAAAAAGCAGGAGGGAAAAATGTTTTGAAAATGTATTGAAAATCCATTACATCAAAGAGACCCATTTAAACTGTTCAGTTTTGATAAGGAAAAAAAAAACTCATTTATGCCCAGAGCCATGGACAAGTATATATAACATATATTGAAATCTCAGGGAATCAGTTCACTGGGGGAAATTTCTTCATTTGATGTATTATAGTACAAAATAAGTGAAGGTAATGAGGTAAAGGTGTGTTCCTGTATGTATGGGTTTTAAAGAATGTGTAAAGATATTTGACATTCTTATGTTAGGTAGCAGCTAGGAATGAGCAGCCAGAGGGGAAATAAAGTCAGGGCCCTCACCATTGCAATCTAACAAAGAACTTCATACAGGAGGTGGGAAACAAAAGAAAGACATGTCTCATCAATTAACTCAGTAGTCCTGCGCTTGGTTTGATAAGATTGCTGGTTGTCCCAAGCATTACAAGTGAAATAGCTCAGGAGAAGGGGAGAGTCCTCGAGACTGTGCTGAGAAAAGGGGCTTTAACCATCTTACTAAGATTGCTGGGTGTTCTGAACATCGTAAGCAGGGATAGCGCAGGAGGAAGTGAGGATAGTCCTTGAGACTCTGTGCTGGGAAAGAGAGTCTCTGTAACAATTTCAATGAGAAAGAGCCTTTACTAACTGAGAAAGAAAGCCTCTATAGCTATATATTATTCCCAAGATTTAGAAAGGAGAAGGGGGAACCTAGAAGCTGACTAAGGTATATAACCCCTGAACCCCAAGAGTCCATACTTAGATTAGCTAAGAACCCACTTGTAGTCTCAGCTCAAGTGTATGGAACTAACTCACTAACTTACTAACAGACTTACTAACAACTTTCTTTCCTTTGTATGTGGGGCATTTAGACTTGCCAGGTGCCTGCCTGCAGCTCTGTGCTTTTATATGTTTCATGGATAAACTTGCTATTTCATTTCCACTATATGTGTTTGTCTCTTGCTTAAACCATTCTCTTGTGAGAGAGACAAGAACCGAAGTAAGGGAGGGAGCCTCTTAACTAGGGTCTCTCTCTCCCCATCCATAACACTTATATCTTTAAAAACATAATTGGATGGAAATGAAATAGGTAATAATGAGATAGTGCTTTCAACTTAAATTGAACAATGATTTGTTTATCAGGTAACATATTAAAATTATTCTGTAGGTTCTATGGTAACCATAGGTATGAAACTGCATGTCCTTAATGATGAAGAGCTTATAATCTAGCAGAGGAAATAAAATCATATATAATTAGATTTAAAATGTGGCAGGCCATGATAAGAGTTTTATGGTGGTAAAGTAGGCTATAAAAATTTAAGGAAGAAAACACTTAGTTTTGGGTGGAAGTGTATATATGAAAATTTTGGTAAACATACAGCTTTGAAGCATAATATTAAAAGACACTGAGGAGTTATATAGGGGATACCTGAGGAACAGAGACATTCAAAATACATATGTATTTTTATTGTTCATTTATTAATCAAACTTTATTGATTAATATTATATGCCAGAAACTGTGTTAGGTGTTAGAAAGAAGAATGAATAAACATGGTCTCTGCCTTCGAAGAAATAATAGTGACTGTTCGTGTTATGGAAGCAATTCATCTTTTCCCCTTTCCTTCTGTAGTATATCGATATAAATTTTGTAAACATTGTGTTTAACCAGTCAGTTATGGCTATCAGTGAAGATAATATAGAGGCAGTAGAGGTTAAAAATTAATAAATCAAGGCAGATAGCATATAAATGTGATAGAATGGGGAAGAGCAAACAGAATTCTTGAACTTTAGCACAAGTTCTGTGAGGTATCCAGCATACTTGAAGTCTTTTGTTAATATTCTTCTCTTATCCATGATACAATTATTTTGAGTAATAAATATGTAATATTTGATAACATTCATTATTTTGTTAATTTGTTCTTTATTAATAAAACAATTAATTTTAAAAGGGTTACTTTCAATTTTAAAAGATAATACATTTAGTAAAGTATTTCATGTGAACTAAAATTGCACTTAACCAATTGTATTAGTTTCCTATAGCTGCTCTAACAATGTACCACAAACTTAGTGACAACACAGCGTAAAGTTATCATCTTACACTTTTGGAGGTTAGCAGTATGAAATGGTTGCATGGGCCAAAAATCAAGCTGTTGGCAAAGCTATGTTCCTTTTGGAAACTCAGGAGAAGAATGACTTTTTTTACCTTTTTCTGTTTCTACAGCAGGGGTGTCAAACTCATTTTCACTAGGGGCCACATCAGCCTCATGGTTGCCTTCAAAGGGCTGAATGTCATTTTAGGACTGTATAAACAGAACTACTCCTTAACTAGGGGCAAGGAGCTCGGTGCTGCCACTGGACAGAAACAGGGTGCCAGGCCAGATAAAACAAGGTGGAGGGCCAGATTTGGTCCATGGGCCTTGTGATTGCCACCTGTGTTCTAGAGGCTGTCCTCCTTCCTTCTTCAAAGCCAGCAATCACATCATTCCAACCTCCGCTTCCCTAGTCACATCTCTCCCTCTTCTGCCTCCCTTTTCACTTGTAAGGACCCTTGCAATCACATTGAGTCTACACTAACAATCCATGATAATCTCCCCATTGTGGGATCCTTAATTTAATCACACAGGCAAAGTCCTTTCTGCTAAAGTAACATATTCACAGATTCATGGATTAAATCTAACTATTACATTTGATAGCTTCCCTTTTGTTTCACCGATTTGCATTTTAAACACAAAAACTCCAAATGCTCACGTGAATGGACAGAAATGAAGGAACTCAAGTTCTGTTTTTTTTTTTTTTTGGTCTTTATAATCACTGTGCTCTATTTATTTCTACTAATGAATTAAATACAAGAATATATTTATTTCTAATTTAATTTATTAAACACAGGGCTTTTCTCTAGGCATCAGAGAAATGAACTGCAACACAAGTAACCTTGAAACATTCTGAACTGCAATGAATTTGTACTTGAGATAAGTTTGTATATAGTTGAGTCCACCTATGTCAGGGCCCCTTGAAACTGAAACTGGTCTGAGATAATTTTACTGTAGAAAATATTTATTAAGAGATAAGCAACCAAAATGTGCTCATGTTAACTTATTTGTACATTATTTTGTACATATTTGTGTAAGTCAACAGTAACTGTAATAATTGTTCAGAATTTAGACTGTCAGAACACTTTTTCCAAGAAGGCTTAATTTACCACTGACATTGTTTAGGATGCTGAGGCACTGGGACAAGAAGAAGCAGACCGATGTGGATATCTTCGTTGTCTGTACACAGGGAGAGTCTTTCTGCTGCCCCATCTTTGTTTTGGCACTGAATCAATTTTATACTTTCCAAGTGTATTTTTTAATGTTTGCGTATCAAAGTCTAATCTGGCTATTTCAGGTACAGTAAGTGCTACAGTAAGAACATGTACTGAGATATAAGTGTTCCCAAAACTAACTCTACAATTCATACTGTTGTGACTTTGTTAAATAACATTTGTTAAGTAAAGCCCTAGGTGTTGGATAGGGAGACATGGTTCAATAAAAGATCACAAGGGAATTGAAATAGAGTTTGTTACTTATGAGTGCTGGAAGAGTTTTCACATTATACCTTGAGAGACCACTTGGGTAGGTCAATTAAGGGTACAATCCAGGAGCACAGTGGCATCTCTGGGGTGCATGCCTTTTTTAGAGTACACAGGTCGAGTGCTTTGGGGTACCAAGGCTTAGGCCAGATTGGCAATGTAAACCAAAAAGAGTAGAGTTTTAGTAAGCTTAGATGGGGAGCATTATCTGAAGGTGTACAAGGGGAAGGCCCCAGGAGATGAGAAGAGAAATGTTTATCACAGTGGATGTTGGGGTGTCATGTCAGAAACTTACATTTACTCATGACTCTGTAAGTCTGTTTTCTAAAGCATTCACTTCCATGAGGGGCAGGTCCTGTAAGTGAAGCAGGTCCTGTAAGTAAAGCATTCACTTACATGAGGGGTCAGGTCCTAGGCCCCTGCAGGCCACTTGGCCACACAAAATAAATGCTAAGGCAGCAACATTATTGGAGCAATTTAACTAAACTGTCAACACACACAATGAAGACCAAGGAGAATGGGAAAAATGAAGTTAGAGACAGCACTCAAAAACTTCTTCAGTGACACATAAGAAAAAAATAGGAATCAGTAAAAATGGTAGCATACTTTTATACATTTGAAATGTTTAAGAAGTATAGAAATAATTCAGTATGACACTCTACCTTGACAGAGACATTCAAATTACTTTTGTCAGTCTTAAACAAAAAGTCATCTAGATATTCCTCCAACAAAAAAGGGTTTATTTAGGTAAAAGAGAATTGCAATCTAGAGCATGATGAGTCACGATGAGGCACATTCAAATCCACCAGCAGAAAAAGAGGAAGTTTCGTGTTTTTTTTTAATAGAAGGGAAAAAGAAGTTAGGAGGGCTATTATAATCAGAGCTCTTGTAATCAACATATGCATAACAGCTCCCCCTACAGGTCAACCTGATTACAGTCTTGATTGAAGGGGGCCTCAGAAGGGTGTGGCCTGAGGTGCTGTGAAGTGGCGAAGAAAAGGTTCTCTGAAATCAGTTGGAGTGTTGCAATGTCAGCTTTGATAGGTATGTTTCATAACACTACATAGAATGAGATAACAGGCAGATATTTAAAGCATGCATTTTGTATATTCCTATGTCTTGGTTCAGCAGTTTTCAGTTTTCTGTCTCAAAAATTTTCTCACTGATGAAATTGCACATAAGCAACTGTGAAATTTGCACCATGCTCAAATTATTCATTAATATGTCAATCTCATTGGAATAAGTTTGTATTTCAAAGCATGCACTATAGTAGGGCCCACCATGGAGTCACTTCAACTCTGAGTGGCAAACGTGAAGAAATACAAAAGCCTGCTTTCCAACTTGTATTGTAGCTCAAAGACTAGGCCTAGTGCTGCGAGGCCAAATGGTTTCATATCAAACACACAGCACCTATGAGAAAACTCTCTCCACACTTTCTCAGGCATCACTAACAGATCCCAGTACTCTTCCTGCCTGGGTCTTACTTGACCTCAGAGTCTTTCTAAAGACTGCCAATCAATTGAAATTGGCATCAAGAGGTAGAAAACTGCTTTGTCATTATTAATAGTGGAATAAAGCATGGGTTCTGAAGTCATTTAGACCGGGGTTCAAATCTTGGCTCTTAGCTGTTACTCTTAAGTTGTAAGTTTTGAAGAGTTACCTAATTTTCTTGGCCTCTGTTCTCTGAAACATAAAACTGAATTAATAATGCATATTTCAAATGGTTATTGTGAGAATAAAATAGGACCATATAGACACAGTACCTAATATAGTGTCAGCATCTGCCTGTCATGAGTGGTTTCCTTAACCTCTTGGCCGAGCAAAGTAAAGAAATATGCATAAATCTAGTTTGAGCCTTGACTGGGGGTAGAGTGTAAGTTGGAGGTCTGTCAGGAAACTCATGAATCAAAATGAC
The DNA here is from genome assembly GCA_028533065.1 of Trachops cirrhosus. NCBI lineage: Eukaryota > Metazoa > Chordata > Mammalia > Chiroptera > Phyllostomidae > Trachops > Trachops cirrhosus. The sequence goes on from CM052538.1 coordinate 82,510,012, forward strand.
CATCTTTCTTTCAGGGGTGCATGGTTTTCATGCCCTGTGCCTGAAGACAGGCAAATTTGAGCAGAATGTTACAAACCACAGATACATAGTACATGTATGTGAGATGTATTTTAAAGCCCAAAGATGAAGATGCCAATAAAAAATGTTTTATTCTTCTCTCTCTAAAAGGTTTTTGTTTTTCACTCTCTAAAAGTGCTTTGTTCTTCTCTCTCTTAGTTATACTCTTGATGATTTATGATATGAACTCAGGCATACTGGACTAAAAAGAGCTCTAATTCACAGTAATTTATTCATGATATCACAAAAAAGTGAAACAGAAAGCAGGGAAACTCTTATTCATCCTATTCAAAACTAATAAAATAGTTGACATTAAAGTAGTTTTAAAAGACACTGTTGAAAGTCAATCTGTATATTTCTTTCAACTGGCAAAATAGAGACCATTGAAAAACTGATTACAATCTGGCAAAAAAGTGGGTATGTGCTCTAGGATGTAAATTTCCCAGCTACAATTTTTCCTATCAAAGGTACCATATTGTAAAGCTTTAGTTTTCATTTTAGAGACAAAGACCTGCTTTTTTCCATTTTTGTATTATAATCTTCAGACAAGAAGATTCATGTCCACAAACATGAACAACAATAAAGCTACCCAGGGCAGATGAAATGGGAACTTGGCAGGGGATGGTGTTGTTTCTGCCACGACTATGCCACTTACATGATCCCTACTGGAAGCTGCTAGTTGGCTGAGATATTATTTCAATTTGGAGCAACTGAATACCAGTGAGGATTCATGTCCTGGTATAAAAATGGAAGTGCTGAGCTAAAGTCAAATAAAAGTCAGAGCTCCAGGAAAGCAGAAGAGAAAATTATTTCTGTTCCAACCCCTTGCTAAGAATGCACAAATTCATTCCAAATTTAACCTGACTTTAGACTGAATAGGGTGGCAGATATGTTCACATTTGGTAAGAATATAATGCTGAGGAAGAAATTTTATGTGATTAGTATTTTTATTATTTTACGATAAAATTGCTGATCTTCCATTAACCTAGGTGACTTTATTACAGGGGAGAAAGAGAATATAGTATCACTGTTTTCTTTTTTCAGCCAAACAAAAACTTGTGTCTTGGGTATTTGATAACATAGCAAAGATGCATTCTATTCTATTAAGCCAACGGTACTTTCAGAAGATGGACTAAAACCATACTCCCTCCTCTGAAGAGTTAAAGGGCAAAAATTCAGCTGGAAGCTGGGGTGTTTTTATAATAAATCTCCAGGAATCCACTGTTTAAATATCCTAGTGACTCCTCAAGAGTCCTTATTTTCATGTGTGAATGGCAACAGGTCCGATGAATAGCATCAGATAGCCTTGTGTTGTGTCAAGGTGGCACCAGTGTCCAATGAAATTGACTTCCTGCAGGAAGATGCCACTTAATGTGGAATTATCTAGGCCACCAGCCTAAACCCAGTTGACTTGCCATCTGCTCCACAGTGAAACTGGCACAGTCTCTAAGAGAAAACATACTGCCATCCTAAATAATGACCTTTGGGATGAAAAGCCAATTGACCATGGTAAGTTACATTGATTAATTGTTGATGTAAAAATGAAGGTTGCAAGCCAAAAAAAAAAAAAAGAGAGAGAGAGAGAAAAAATTGTAATACATTAGTACATCCTGAGACTTTCTTTCCAATCTGAAGTTTTATGCTGAAAATGATTTTAGGTTATTCGCTAAGGAGCTATATTTTTAGAATTCACATTTATAGTAAAATACCTATATCCACAGATACTTAATATTAAAATCAGGTTTAAGAACTCAATAATTACATGCTGTCAGGCCTTGAGAGAGAATACTAATTTAGTAGTTTTCTATACACACATGCACATGCAGAGACACACATACACATATTTGTGCTTACACTTACCATATTATGACATGTCTGAACATTTTAAGATATGGACCTAATAAGCAATCATTCCTCTGCTAAGGAAAAATGACCTCTGTAGCTATGCCCATTAACTCGCATCAGTGTACTCCTCTTAATACAGTCCCCTTTCAAAGGAATCACCACGTCTGCCTGGCTTCGCACCAGGACAGAATAAACTCAGTGATTTTCATTTTTTTATGTAATATTACATAAAATAATCTTCATGAACTTCTAAGGCTGTAATTTAATGATATCGGGATTCTACAGCCACCAATTCTGTATTGGTTCTCATTGTGGGTTCCTTAACCACCTCTCCATGATGTGTTGCTGCATTTAAGTTGATCTCTAGCTTATCAGGTATCGTTAGTTTATAGTTACTCTTACATTATAGCTTAAGATCTAGAAGCCCAGTTTATAGTTGTTACACAGAAAAGATCAGGTTTTCTTTGGACTGTACTATGTTTAAATTTTGTAATATTGGAATAGGAATTGCTATATATATTACCTGAATGTCACTGACAATCTGAAACCTCTTGCCTTTCAAAGGCGATTTTAGTTTTGGGAAACACCAGAAGTCACAGGGCACCAAATCTGGGCTGTAGGGGGGTGGGGGCTGAATCACCTGGGTGATCTGATGTTTTGCCAAAAAACTCTGCACTAGACATGATGCATAAGTGGGCATATTATTCTGATGAAACTGCCAATCACCAGTTGCCCATAGATGCGGACTTCTGAATCGTCCGAATAGTTTCCACAGAGGAATGTTCAAGCTAAATGCAAAATTTGATGCAGATTCATTGTTCTATTAACTCAATCATTTTGAATGTGATGACCACACAGTACCTGTGCACTCAGCGGTGTCTACCACCCCCACTGACTAGTACAGTGAAGTCATCATTCATGCATGCACATTCCAGTCCACTGTCCTTGACTACCAGGTTACATTGATGTTGTACAAACTTTTCTCATTCAAGAACCATCAGCGAGATTCAAGAAAATATGACAGGGCAGCTGAAGTCGACTGGGACAATTGCATGAGGTCCTAAGGTGCTTACTTTGAAGGGGGCTGAGGTGTCATTGTGCTATGTACCATGTTTCTTGTATCTTGTATCTCCTTCAATAAATGTGTCTATTTTTCATGTTACATGGCTGGATATCTTCTGGACAGACCATATATATATGTGTGTGTGTGTGTGTGTGTGTGTGTGTGTGTGTATGACACATACAGACACGGACAACAGTATGGTGATAACTACAGGGAAAGTGCAGGTTTGGGAGGTGGAAGAGGACAGAGGAAGAGACTTCACTTTGGCGACTAGCAAACAATGCACTGTGCAGATGTTTTATTGAGTTATATACTTGAAACCTGTGTAGTTTTATTAAGCAGTGACACCCAAATAAATTCAATTGAAATATTTATCATATTTGTTTAAGGATTTTTGTAATGAATCTACATTTAATCTAAATGAGGAGTGAACCCATGTTCAGGGTAGGAGGCAGTTCTACTTTGTAAAAGTAGCAGAGAGACAGAAAACAAATCTAAATGGCCCTTGGTCAGACATGGGCAGGTGCACCAATAAACCCCACAGTGAGAGAGCTATAATGATGAGATATGTTATGGACTTGTTGGCTTCAAGTCCATTAATTGTGGAGAACACTGAGAGCAATTAGAGTTGACATTGATAGACCCTCATACTCAGCACTCTAGGTGGAGGAATCCTCTCTGCCAACTGCTTTTCAAACAGAACCCTTAACTATTTGTATAAAATGTCTGGCTCCTTAAAGAGCGAAGGTATCCACATTAAATCTAAGCAAGAAGGCTGTGTTAATTCTGAGTTAAAGTTTTCTTCCAGGCCAGAATGCAAATGGCATTTGGAAAAGACTTGTAAGGTCATCCTTGGAAACCCTTCTGCATGTTTTCTTTACAGATATTCAGAAAGAAATTTATAAAACTTAAGGGAGGCAAACTGTGTTGGCAATTTATTAAATTACTCTTTTGTTTTTATCATTGTCTTTGAAATTTGTTCTTGCCATCCATGGATTGTGAAATATAAATAATTGCTTTCTATTTCTTTTTATTACAGAAGATTTTGCAAATGCATACTTGGAATATTTGTGTATGTATAATATAGATACATCATGGAATGAAGGCAGAACAAAGCAGAAAAATACCCTTGGCGGTTGTTGAAGTTATGCATTGTATTTCAGTTTGAGCATTACTCTGAAGACAGTGTGAAATATTTGACACACTGAAAATATATTTTACTAATTCTAATTCTTAAACATGTAAGAACTATCACAAAAAGAATATTAAAAATAAAATAAAATAATCCTAAGAATTACTTCATTTTGTTTTTTTCTTAATAAGATTCCTTACCTAAAATAAATCATATTGTATACATGGTTAAAAGATGATTTTCATTGATTTTAAATGTGCTTTCTCTTTATTAATATTTTTAAAAGTCTGATTTGTCTTACTATTTGTCAAATTCTTTTGAGTATGTGAAAGTTGCCTTATATGCTCCTATTTTTATATGCTCTTGCTTTATTACATAAAATCCAGTTTAAAGGTATTTGTTGACATTTCTTTGAACATGCTTGGGACAAAGTACATAAGGATGAAAATTCTTTAGGACAACTTGATCTCTGCTTCACAGTAAAACTGATGTATATAAAATTGGTCTCTAACTTATTGTGCAAATAGAACCCAAGTCAATCCAAATTATTGCAACTTCCAGATAACATTAAAGTGATACCGAGACAAGAAGCAATGTTTTTGCTCAGCATATGTCTCTTCTCACAGCCACTTATATATGCTCTCCAAGACAACAGTACAGAGAAAACCTCGTATCTGCCCCCCAGGCAGGAACCCCATACCTTCCCAGCTCTCCCAGTTTCTATTACAGCTGTTGGTTTAGGTTTGGCTGCATATTTTTTAATGGCAGTAATATAAACAAAATAGGAGTTTACTGCTTTCTCATACAAAAGAAGTCTTCTTAGATTCTATCTTTCTGTTCCTAGGATGATAACAGCATATTAGCATTATCACATGTGAATTTCATGTCCAAAGATGGGAAAGAACAAAGGCAAAAAGGAAATCTCTACCAGAAAAATTCAGAGAACTATTTTGTTCACTAAAAATAAACTTTCGCCTAGAGATATGTTTCATACTATATTAACCCCTTTCACTAGAATATTTAGGAAAATGCTTATTAATATAACCCAATGTGATTTCCTAGAACTTGACAGGATCTATTTATTCTTTTCCTTATCTTGATTTATCAAAATTATGTGGAGCCTGTAGATGTCTAAAGTATGTATTTATGTTTTGTGACATAAGATGAAAGTCAGTTCATTCCCAAATAACAGATCAATTCTCCTTAAGCATTTTTTCCATTCCTCATGTAACACTTAAACTCAGAAAATGGAACTGTAAGAAGAAGCACTGTGGACACTGGCTCACTACCCAGTGATCTGATTGGATTGTGCAAAAAAATACCACTCCTCAGTGCTACCTGAAGAGGTAAAATTTCTTTGAATTAAGTACCCTCACAAACTAATAATGCATTCCCCCGCTTAATGCTAAAGCTTGAAATTTTAAAAAAGTCAGAACATATCTATTTGTAACTTCAAAGACTTAGAGGGGATAAGATGCTCTGAAAATGCATCCAAATCTAGGGGTTTACTGTAACACAATTTCCTTGAGAGATCTCTTAAGAATCTGAGTTTACACGGAGAAACTTCAGAGGACAAGGTAAAAACTATTTGTTTTTGTCTGTCTATATCAGTTATAAGAATACCCAAGATGTATTGATCTAGCTGGAATTTCAAAGTTGTCTCTGACAACAGTACTCTTTCATTTCATCCAAATACACCAGTGGAAAAGTTGGCAACTATTTATATCAATGAATTTCTCATTGAAAGAAAGAATTTAGTTATTATATTACACAAATAATTAATCTAGCCACACAAGAAAGCAACTGTGCAAATTTTGTAATAAAGGACTATTTTTATGCATATCTTTCAACCCAATTATATGCTTAGGAGTTGATATCTTAAATATAAAGGAGATTTATAACTCAATAATGCACTAAAATACCAAAGTACACTGCCCGAACTTCTGGTGTCCTCAGAACGCTTAATTGTTGAGGTTTTAATGTGCAGTGGACTGTGAATGCACTGTAAATACTTGTCCATTGTGTCAATTTTGAAAAGTCGGGAAATGTGTCCTTTGTGGATTAGAGACAAGTGGACACAAGCTTATAATCTTTACAGAAGCATCAATTTTATCATGCACAGCTGTGAAATTAGGTTGGGTGCATTTAATTAGGTTATTTGCACCATGTTGTTGAACCAAATGGATGCTCATTTTAACATTTCACTGTATTATTTTTTTAGATCTATAGAGATGTCTGGGCTAAATCAAGTGTGTAGCATGCAGAGCAGACCTGACACTTTAAAATGTAAATTTTTACTGCTTACTCAAGAATGACTCTATTAATCTAGAGCAAACATAAAGTTGATATTTGTCATTTGGACTGGGATAAAATTTATGTGTATTTCCTTAATATAACTTACAAAAAGTCAAAATGTGCAGAAGGCACTTATTTACTGTGCTTAATTAGACATATTTTTACTGTATTTTTCTTGCTTCTATGCTTTTTTAAAAAAGCATTCTAATGTGCATGAATAAAGGGACATACAGGCAGTCTTCACCATCTATCTCGTGTCCACCTCTCACTGCTTTCTTTTCTGTTGTAGCACTCTGAGTTTGCTCATGTATCTACTTCTCCCCCAGGGGAACTAAGGGGAAGCTGATTTAGCCACCAGAACCTGATATATCTAAGCCAGTAAATGTATGGCATTGCCTTCATGAAATATTATTCGTCCAGAGGTGGGCATGTGAACTAAGTTTGCCCAGTTATCATCCATAATTGGGGAAGAGATTTCTCTGTCTTTCACAAGATGTGAGCAAAGGACAAGGGTTCACTTAATGTGTCAATAATCCTGGGACTGTCAGGGTCCAAATCAAGGGAAAACTGACAGGTAAAGGATAACAGAAATTTTTAAAACTGGGTACTTGACATCACTGAGCTATCAAATCTATCAGTCTTGGAACCTTATCCACTTTTGAGTTTCTTATTACGTATGATAAATATCCACATTGTTTTGGTTAGTTTGTCATTTTATTTTAGGCAAAGAAACTGTTTCCTTTAAAATACAATAACATTAATGGATGCTTATTATCATATGAGAATATACTGAAAAATAAATCAAAGAAAATAAAAATATATATAAAACATCAATAATTTGGAATGATACTGCTGACATTAAGGTGTTTACATTTCATTTATTTATTTATTGCATATACAGGTTATATATTTTGTAAACATGATTTTATTATTTTCTAAATGGCAATTTCTTTTCTAAGTGTATTTTATTGATTATGCTATTAGAGTTGCTCCATTTTGTTTTGCTTCCCTTTATTCCCCTCCACCGTGCACTACCGTCCCAGCAACATTGCCCCCCTTATGGGTCTATGGGTCATACATACAAATTCTTTGGCTTCTCCATTTCCAATTCTTTGGCTTCTACTATTCTTAACCTTTCCCTGTCTATTTTCTACCTATAATTTATGGTTCTTATTCCCTGTACCTTTTCTGCCATTCTCTTTCCTCTGACTCTCTGCTGATAACCCTTCACATAATCTCCATTTCCGTGATTTTATTGCTATTCTAGTTGTTTGCTTAGTTCACTTTTGTTTTTGTTTTTGTTTTGTTTTGTTTTAGGTTAAATTGTTGATAGTTATGAGTTTGTTGTCATTTTACTGTTTGTATTTTTTATCATCTTCTTTTTCATAGATAAGTCCCTTTAACATTTCATACAATAAGGGCTTGGTGATGATGAACTCCTTTAACTTGACCTTATCTGAGAAGCACTTGATCTGCCCTTCCATTCTAAATGAAAGCTTTGCTGGATAGAGCAATCTGGGATGTAGGTCCTTGTCTTTCATGACTTGGAATACTTCTTTCCAGCCCCTTCTTGCCTGCAAGGTCTCCTTTGAGAAATCAGCTGACAGTCTAATGGGAACTCCTTTGTAGGTTACTATCCCCTTATCTCTTGCTGCTTCTAGGATTCTTTCCTTCATTTTTACCTTGGCTAATGTAATTATGATGTGCCTTGGTGTGTTCCTCCTTGGGTCCAACTTCTTTGGGATTCTCTGAGCTTCCTGGACTTTCTGAACATGATTTTAAAAACTATATTTTAATATGTTCATCATTAATTTTATTGTTTCTTATGTCTTTTCTCCATTTTTCTGATGAATATTTTAATGTTTTTGGTTTTGATATTCAGGTTTTTAAAATAACCTGAAAATATTTATGCATCAAATATTTATTAAACTTCAACTATATGTTAGACATTTATTTGTCCTGGGAGTACAATAGTAAGTGCAAACAGGTACTCTCCTTGAATTCATAAAGCTTCATTGAGCTTAGATGTAAAGAAGATACATATTTATAAAATAAATGCATCGTCTTAAGCTAGCTCTCATGAACAAAAGACACATGATGTTAAAAGGGATTCTGAGGAAACACAACCTACTGATCAGCCATGGAAAGTTTGGGTGAAGTAGCCAGAGAAGCATGATTTGAAGAATGTGGGTAGGCAAGAGTATGGTCAAATCTCTGTGACTGGAAGGCCTGTGGGACTTCTGAGCAACTGAAACAAGGTCACTATTATTGCACCAGGAAAAAGAGAATGCTATGCAAGTGAAAACAGTCAGGGTTTGATCATGCAGGGCTTAATCATTAGAAAACCACTACATTTTGAGATTATAGGTGGGTGTGGGAATTAGATCATGTCTTTTAAATAAAGATTCTGGCATCATTGTTGAAGTTGTATTGGAAGAAGGACAGTACAGGTGGGAAGGAAACTGAAGATAAAATGAAGCTGGGTTTGACAAATAATTGGGTATTAAAATTAGGCCTAAATTGGTGGAATGGGATTACTGATATTCCTAGGTCATGAGTTAGGAAAAGAAAAAATGGTGTATTTTTTTGAATAGCCAACTGTATCAGCTTTTTTCCTTTTATTCTTTTACTTTACTTCTATCTCTAAACTGAATAACATACATACTTCTTATATGTTATTTTTATTTACTAAATCTTAAACTTTTAATATGTCTTAAAATTACTCAAGTTTATAGTAAGAAGCAAGACCATCCTACAAAAACAAAATTTATGGTTGCTTTACCTGATTATACTAATTATAGAAGATATCAATATTATCAGGACATGAAGAAGTAAATAATTATCTAAATTATTAACACAAGGCTTTATCTAAAATATTACTTTCATGGTGTTTCTAATCTATTATAGAATATTTTTTTAGAAAATTAAGTCTTGTAATATATTTTTATTTTCACTTAACTTGATGTTGTGAATTCCCATATGATTACTTTTTTAAATGTTATCTGTATTAGTAATATACTTCTACTGTAAGTCTGTATCTTCAATTATTACTTTATTTAGCCAATGCCATTATAAATAACATTGTATTGGACATTATTAAGCAATAATATTTCAACAATCCTTTTGAATATATTTGTGGAGTTACTGAGGCAAGCAGAGCTTTATGTCTCCAGCATAAAATGCTGATTTGTATGTCTTAAAATACAGATTTTTATTCTTTATTCATAAGGGATCTAGTAATATACAAAGACATGCCCTTAATATTTAGCAGTTAGGCTAATGTAAAGCTTAAGTGTATTTTCTGAATGTGAAGATTATAGAAAGTCAAAGGCTTATGTATCTCTTTTCCTTAAGTCCAACATGTAACTTGACAGTGAACGTACTGATCATGAAGTGATTCTTCTGTTTATTTTCCTGTCTTAGTTTGATGTAGTTACCACAACAAAGTACCACAAACTGAGTAGCTTAACTTACAGGGAAGTATTTTCTCAAAGCCTAGAGACTAGAAGACTAAGATCAAGGTACTAGCAGAGTAGGTTTCATTCTGAACCTTTTCCTTTGCTTATAAGTAGTCAATATCTCAGAGTATGCTCACATGGCCTTTCTTTGATGCATGTGTGTGGAAAGGGAGTGAGCTTTCAGATATCTCTTCTCATAAGGACACATGTCTCATCAGATCAGGGTCCCACCCTGATGACCTCATTTAACCCTAATTACTTTCTTAGAGGACCCATCTCCAACTACAGCTGCACTGAAGGTTAACTCAACATAGAAAACCACACAGACATAGAAAACTGACAGAAATTCATTGGCAAATAAAAATCAAAAGGAAGGATAAAAATAAGCTGACAGAAAAGTAAATCTGTAGTTGCTCTTCTTAATGATTCTGCTGCTAACATGTAGGCATAATTTCTTGAAGTCTTTTTTTCTGTAAACAGATTTTATTTTTTTCTCTCCAAAGTTAAAGTTATATACTCTATGTAGTGTTTTATATACAGATAAAATTTTGCTTTAAATATGATGCTGGCTGTTGATTTGCCTCAATTGTTCTTGATGATGTTAAGAGCATAGTCTTATATTGAGCAAGGCATGTATAGAATTTGAATTCGTCCTTGCATTCTGCTGATAGTTTTGGATATCTAGTATGTGCAGGCACTGTTCTCATGAAGCAGACATATAATATACAGACATAAAATATGACTTTCCATTGATACATATAAAGAAAATAAAGCAGGGTTGGGAAGGAACTTGATATGAAGACAAAAGAAAACCATATCCCATAGGAAAGTCAGGAAGGCTTCTCTAAAGAATGTTACTTGTGAAAAATTTGAATGAAGTAAGGAGGCAAAATTACATGAAAATGTAATGGGAAGTGTTTCCAGGTAGGAGGACATCAAATACAAAGGCCCTGATATGGGTACCAGTGTTTTGGGTCTTAGAAGCAGCTGGAGAAGAATGAGATGGAAAATAGTTAAGAGATGAAATCAGGGGGATAATTTGAGACCAAATCATGTAACACCATTTAGAACACGGTAAAGATTGAAATTTATTCTAGGTATGGGGAAACCATTGAACCATTTTGAGCAAAGGAATGGTGTAATAAGCTTTACTTTTAAAAAGGATATGTCTGGCTGATATGTGGGTTTGGAATAAATGATAAGTGTTTTTTTTTAATATTTTATTTATTTATTTTTAGAGAGGGGTAGGGAGGGAGAAAGAGAGGAAGAGAAACATCAATATGTGGTTGCCTCCAACTGGGGACCTGGCCTGCAACCTAGGCATGTGCCCTGACTGGGAATTGAACCAATGACCCTTTGATTCACAGTCTGTTGCTCAATCCACTGAGCCATACAAGCCAGGACTAAATGGTAAATGTTTAAAATTGCCTTCATACTAATACTATTACTTTTAAAATATATAATAATGTGATTAATTGTACTGATTTATTCTCTGATATTAAAACCATCTGTGCATTCCTTGAGTTGACTGTTCTTAATTATATAAGGTATCACATATAGTTGATTTCTTATATTGTTATTATTTTTGTGATATTTACATTTATATTAATGAATATGTTTTTTTCTAAGCTTTATCAGGAAATTGGGAGAAATTGAGACAGGTGATATTAAAACACAATTTAAAGTTAATATTATTAATATGTATTTTAATATTTCAATTATTTGTGCCTGAAACATACTTAAAAATAATCCAAAAACAGCTGGCAAATATAATGCAACATTTGGATTAGCAAGTTATACTTGCATTTTTAAATGAATAAGTTATAATCAGTATTCACTTTTAGCTGCTAGATGGGAAGTGAGAAGTTAATCTAGCATCTGAAAGAGTACAGAGGTTTGGTGAAACAACACTTTACTACTTAGATATTTTCATTCTTTAGTAGAAAAAGAAATAATAAGTAAATGAATTGATGGATTGATGGATGGATGGATGGATGAATAAATCATCACTATATGCACTGCATTTTTCAGAATACAGAACTCCTTTCACTAACATTTTATTAAAAAGTCACCACAATTTTGGCAATAAGTACTCTAAAAAGTGAGCTATTCCAACATTTTAACAGAGGCAATATATTAAAGTGATTAAGGACACCCAGAATGCCAGAGTACAGGTCCTGTTTGTGCCTCCTATCACATGTATAATATCTGGTAAATAACCTCTTTGCTCTTCAGTTTTCTCATCTGTAGAAAACTCAACTAAGATGGAGGTAATAAATATTCACGATTGTATTGTGAACATTAAATGAGTAAGGCATTTAGAACAATGCCTGTAGAATAGTATGTGTTCAATAAATATTTGCTTACAAAGATGGTTGGGGGTAGTATTAATTGTGTGGAATTGCACTAGATTCAGACTTGGAAGTTGTCTCACAGTAGTGCTCTTTCCGTAAATAAAGCTAGTAAAATACAATCCCAAAAGACATGCTAAATAATTTGCTACACCAGCTCAATGTTCTCATATAAAAGAGAAATAACGAATGCTTAGCAATCAGCACAATAACTGGCACATAAGTGTCATGGTTATTAAAAGTGCAGTTAGCTAAACTAAAGATTTCATTATTTTTATGATAAATCATTTACACAAATATAGCATGTTGTTAGAGAGACAGTAGAATGTGAAGACTAGCCAGAGATTTGCTGCTTGTTTCTACTGGCTATAGGCAGTTCTTTTCAAAGCATAGCTTGCTGTGTCATATGAAAAGCCATTCAACCCAGTTTTCCTCTGTGTGTCCATATGGAGAGTGGTGTTGTGCAGTGTTACTCATCTGATCAGGAAACTGTCATTTTGAGAGCTTGGAGATGCCTACGCTATTTGGCCAGGGTTGTTTGTAACTCCCCTACGTTCATCAGTACGCATGGCAACGTGGGATTCTGCATTCAGTGGCACCTGTGTATTCAAAAGGTTTTACTCTCCTATGCTTTGAGTTTGCTCAGTTTGGAAGCATGACCAAGCTCTAAAAGTCATATACCAGCTGGGTGGGAGGAGAAGATAAAATTGGGCCAGAAAATTTCATCCCAGACCACCTGAAGATGTATGTCTAAATGAATCAACTGACCTGAAAATGTTCTACCTAACATGAATGAATGTATAATGCTACAGAATCTTTTTCATAGAGTATAAAATTAAATACAAATGTGTGAGTAGTTAGTCCTGTTTATGTTCTCATTTCAAACATTTGGCAATGATAATTATAGAACTTGACATTGGCAAGTTTTTCCCACAATAATAATAGCTCTGTGTGTATATGTGTGTGGACAAATAATGGATCGCCATTTCGCTGAACATTTAGTCTTTTAGATGTTTGCCTTTTTGGGTCAGCATTTCAAATTGAATCTTTTTTTAATTTTATTTTTTTGCTGCTAAGGTATCTGCTGTTTTGGTCAGTGCTTTACAATCTAGTCTTGGAGAAAACACATTAACTTTACTACTATATACCCTGTTAAAGTGAATGAATGTATTTTATTTAAGTTAATAAAAGAAGAAGCTCAAATAGGGAAAGGTTGAAGACTTGGAATTGTTTTAGGAGTTATAGAAGCCAACATTTCTTTGAATTCATATCTTCATGAAATGCCTCTATAATATCTTCCCATTACTCATTCTCTCTGTGGAGCAAGAATTTATTCAATAAACCCTCCTGCAAATAAAAAGTCTGCCTCAACTACTTAGTGAGTTGTTTTTAAATTTAGTTATTCCTCATGCTCATTTAAATGTCTTTTGTTAAAAACAATTTTAATCATGAGGAAATTGGGTGAACTCATGACTAAAACTCTTTAGAGAATAGTCTTAAAAGTCTGGCATCATATTTCCCAAGCAGTCTTTCTGCCTTGGAAAATGATTTATTAACCAGAGTTCAGCTGCATTTTGCTTTTGTTGTCAATGACAAAAGGCATATTTAAGCATGTTAAATTGGCTTAACAGAGTGGACAGAAATGATGGTTTACTGTTGCAGAATTTGCTGCCAGTGCATATTTCTTCTTTGTGTTACACATAAGGAATAGTTAATCTGACCTCAAAGAAAAGAAACATATGCTCCCCTAGATAAGGTTCTAGAGATGAATGAGTCTGTCTGCTATATAGCATTTATTGGTCACAGAGAAGGAGGAAAAATAGGAGGGTGGAAAATAAGCAGAAAATGAGACTCACTGAAAGCTCGACTCCAAAGGGAGAGAGTGAAGTAAAACAGAGAAATGACACGTAAAAATGGAAAGAAAGTGGGGTGAGTGGACAGGGAATGCAAAATAAGCACAGGTATATTGGCAGTCAGTAGTATCTCTGGGCTCATACTTGTTATTTGTCCCTTACCAAATGATTCTGGAATGTTAAGTAGTCAATGTGCCTGTTCCAATGAATTAGATGGTCAAAAATAAATAAATAATCTCAATTTGGGACCTAAGACCCATCAATTATATAATTCCAGCAGGCACAACCATCATCCAAATTCTATTTTGGGCTATGTCTCTATGCAGTGAATGAATTAAGTCTGCAGAGTTCTTGGACCAGCTTGGTGCGGTTCATGTAGCTGGAAGCTGCACGTGGTTTCCCTTTACTCATATCATCAGGACCCTTTGGGATGGCTGAATTCAAGTTCCACAACTGTTTTGCCCTCTATGACACTGTCTCATTTTGGGCATGCATCTCTTACTCACTACCTTTTTCCCATTTGTGTCCACTCTATTCCATTTCCTAAAGTGGCTATATTTTACTTTGTTAGAAACACTTACTATCCCAGGCAAATATTCCTTGATCTTCTACCATCACTTAATTTATTGAGTACCACTTTATTCTCATACGTGATCTTATTATTTTCAAGATACTTCATTTATATGATTCTTTTTCTACTTTTCTGATCATTTCTTGTTTCCTCTCTCTCAACATGGTTTCAAACCAATCATGGTGAGTGAGAAAATTGTTATTGGTCAAATAAATTTGGAAAGTATTAATACTATGAATGACAACTTCTTCTTGATGATTTACCATAGCATATTAGATTCTTTTTCAAGTCCTAGGACAAAGAAACCTATTTGTGATTAACTCACATTTAGCTCTGTTTTAAACTCTCTTTTCAGCTTCTTGTTGCTATGCTTTGAAAGATCACAAGTCCGCAGATAACTCTATAAAATGGGCCCCAGTTTCCATTTCAAGCATTAGTCCAATAGTTTCAGTTACCTATTTGGTACCTTGGTCTGAATATTATGCCAGAACTCAAATTTAATGTTAAGATACCTTATTTCTCTCCTTAATGAAAATATTTACTAATTGATTTCAATGAGCCAGGTACTGTTAAATGCTAAGGATAGAGTAACATACAAGGCATTGTTTCCATGGTGAAGCCTAGTCAACACCGAGTGGATTGGGTGTGGGGATAGATGAAGACAACATGGAAGACTGAGAGCTAAACTGAGATCAGACCACGACTAGTATTGAGTATCATGCTATGAAGGGTTTTTTAAATCTTTATAGGCACTTTATTTAGATGACTGGCTATCTGAGATGGCAAATTACATACCTTAAAAGACCATCTTACATCTCATCTCAAGCCAAACTTTTTTGTAAAGAAATAAAAGGGTAGTAAAGGGTTTGGAATTTAGGGAAAAAGTAGGTAAAGGGTTTAGAATTCTAGGAAAAAGGTTAATCAGATAAAAGCTGCAGTCCAGTGATTTTCTTTCATCTGCTGACCAGTGATTCTTCATCTGTGTCCTGGGCAGCAGGTATCTCTTCCCTGGAGCACAGTGGCTCAGATATTATACCATCTTGATCTCTTGCAGTCCTCCTGAGGCATGGAGGTCAGATTGCTTGCAGGTCTCCTGGAGTCAGGGTAGGTGCAGTCATACATTCCAGTTCTTGGAACAATAGCTTTCTACATGCATTAATTACTAAACCCATTAACTATAACTTAAAGCTAAAAATTCTTAACTTCTTGAGCTCCCCCATCACTACCTGTTCTCCTAAGTCTCCCATTTGCTTCCTTTCAGCCTGCTTTTGAATTCATGTCAGTGCCTAATCTGAGCCAGACATTCACTTAGATACCTTTCCTATATGCTATTGCATTAAGCGTGTTTTTATTCTGATGCTTTGACACCTGGGGTTTGCTGACTCTGAAAGGACTGCCCCTCCCAGGGATTGCCAATCCCTAGAGACCATAAACAATTCACCTTTCATAAGCAAAAACAATCCAGAACCCATACCCCAACCACCTCCTTTATTAGACTCTTTCACTCACTACACTACTGCCTTAATCACCTCAGGACCAGTCTAAGTAAAGACAGTTCCTAGGCCCCAGAGCCTGCTACAATCATTCATACTAGCCAATCCCAACCCTGATCGCCCTGCCTTGACCATTCCTTTCCACATAAACAATAGTAAAGGCTCTTTCCCTTGTGTGTTCCCCTTACTCCTTCTGCCACCTGACCAACCCTGGTGCTTCTCAGTGTGGCTGTGCATGAGGTAATGCACCTGCTTCTTTTGAGAACTCTCAGTAACAAACTACCCTTTCAATGACAGTTGTCCCTAATCTGTTCAACTTTCCCTGACAACAGAAGATACCACTGAAACATTTTAAAGCAATGATGATTTTCTTAAAAGACCAATATGACTTTGGGATGAGGAGTATACATCAAAACAAGGCAAGTTTTGGTAGTCTGTGAAATCAGTTTCTATAAGCCAATCAAATGATAACTTTATGGAATTTATCAGAATCTGCCTTATGCTGTTCTTTGGTGTGAGTACTTTTCTATTTTATGTACTAAATGTGAAGTCCTTAAAGACAGCAACTGTATCTTGTTTATCCTTGTATACTTGCCCATGCTTAACACATTTCTCTGCACCTACTAGATACTTCCTTAATGATTGCGTGGCGAGTAAATAAATATGAACTTGTTGCTGCTTAGAACATGTTATAGAGCACATTTCCTCAGAGGACTAATAAGCCAAAAGAAATTTAAAAAGCAGTTAATGAGAACCAAGAGAAATAGAGAATTAGTGATGGGTGAAATATGATTATAAAGAAAGAAAATAAAATTTGATGAAAGAAATTGCTTATTTAGGAGACATATTACTCCAGAGGCCTGGTAATTTAATACAAAGACTTTCACTTCCAAGTCACAAACTTCATTCTTTCCATCACCATTTTGATTTAATTAAATTATTGGGTAAGCAGCCATTGTTCAACCTGCCAGCCCTCTCCGAGCTTGCCTAGTCAGTGCCCTGGGCCTGACACATTCTCCTATATGGAAGACAGGTGCTGAGCTGTCACTGGGCCCCATATTCTTCTTTCTGATCAGGAGGAAACTTCCACGTGTTCTGGTAACACAGGCAACTTCCTTGTATTGTTTATGTTTGTATCATGTGACACCTGGGCAGTCCACTGGTCAATCTGTCCCCCCACCCCAAGGTAAAGGGTCTTCAGCTGCATTTCAAGAGGGGTACTGATGTTCACTGCCTTGTGTTGGCCACTGGGAGGGACCTGCTGGTCATGGAAGCCTGTGCACACTGCAGATGCTGGTATTGCTTGGTGTATTTTTCTTCTGTGAACAAAGCTCATTCCAACCAGCACTTTTTGTTTTGTGTCCCTTTTGCTTATTCTGAAGAGGAGCACAGTAGGCCAAGGTCTATGGACCCCTCTTTCTGGAGGTTGGTATTCTGATGATTTCTACTGTTCTCACGGTGGAATCTTTTTTACTTGGGAATGATTGCTGGACCTTCCTGCTTGACATAAACACCATAGCCTGTAAGAACTTGAACATGGAGCAAAGTAACCGGGTGCAACTGTTGCAGTGTGGTCACTATTTAATAACCATAGCTGAAGTGAAACTCACTCCTAGGGTGCAAGAAATGGGTAAAAGTGAATGTGAAAATGCTGATGGTTCCCTTTCCTGCCTGTGGAAAGTGTGAGGTTGAAGGAATGTTTTGAATATCCACTGGTTATTGTGTTATTGAATGATAAGCTTTAAGCTAAGAGTCTAGAACCATTATCCAGTTTCAGTAAACTTGGGGGAAGTCTTCTATGCTCTTGGCAAATGTTAAGAAAATACAAAGCAGTATCAATAATTTATTGAACATTCACTGTGTTCCAAGTCACGTGTTATACCATATGAATCGTCTCCATCAACCTATTACTATCTCCACTGTAGAGACAAGGAAATTGGAGCTCACAGAGATTAAAGAACAGTTAGTTACTGGCAAAGTCTAGCTTTCAGAAAGACTGCACATTTCAGTCTGCAGTCTTAAACTCTGCATTTAATGCTCCAGATTTTATTTCAAATAGGAGAAATTTATTCCTTTTCTCATGAGCTCAGGGATGCCTGAGAACTCTTCTGGCCTCAGCTGGGATTAAAACTGCTAAAAAGTCATTTACTTCAAATGTGTTTATTAAAAATTCTGCTATGCTAGTCAATATGTTAATAAAACTGAAAACGATAAGCTACCATCAGAAAATACTTTTGTCTTTGGTTATATGTCCATTTAGATTAAATATGTTATTTTCCTAATATCAGGAAGAATGTCTCATATTTAAGCCAGGGTACCCTGAAAGATCATGTTCTATAGTAGAGATTCATGAGTTTGGGTGTAATCTTACAAAAAATGAAGGCATATGGCTATTAGACACATTAGAAAAATAAATTAAAATTAAGGTGCAAAAAGCTCCAATGACAAGAAAAGCAAATAGTCAATACTGATCCTAATGTGTGATTGGTATCTAAGGCAAAGCCAGAGTAACTGTTTTATGCTTTATAATAGATTTTTAAAATATTCTTCTATTTTTAGCTTTTGAAATACTGTTTTGGCTTCTGGGTGAATAAAGCTGGTAATGAACTTTGTTTTGCATAGTATGCTTAAAAGAAAGGAAACGTATCATTTTAAAGTGTCAGCCGGAATATATATATGAAGACAGGAACTGAATTACTCCTACAAAGAGTAGAGGAGTCAAGCAGCCTCTAATCAACTCATTAAGACAAACTTCATCTAATATCACAACCAGTGCCCTGGGAAAACCTATGGTATTTTTTCTGTGGGTAGGAAAGAGCTATGTCATGTTTTGAAGGTAAATCATTGATCCTGTATTTTTTTCAACCTTGAAACACATAATAGAGTACGGAAAAAAGGAAAGAAAGCTGTTATTTTCCCCAAGACCTAGGGGCACAAAGGCCTAGACCTAATAGGCAGGTTGTTTTGGAAAAGCTATGACTGTATCAATTTCAAAGTAGTACGAATAGATGCTCAACCTTGAACAGCTTGAACAAAACTCTACAGAACTTCTAGATGCTCAGAGACTGGGTACAGAAGACTCAGCGCACAAGGCCTTTCAATACAGGTAGCTTCTATATTTTCTCTTAAGTTTTCCACTGAAGCTGAAGGCTGAAATAGAATAGAAATAGACAATTCTCACCTTACTGACATTTGCTGACAGCAAAAGGAATATTGTGAATAGAGCTTATTCTGCAAACTATCAGAAACCAAGCCTTTTACTCTTAACCTGGAAACATGGGTATAGGCAGAGGTTATTTTGAATTAATACCTAAAGAAAGGACTAAATCCTCTTCTAATACCATCCTGGTTAGAATTCTTCTTTTGTAGAGGCATTTTAGGAAACTTTCCCTCCACAGGCCATAAAATTTTCTACTTTCACTGTATTTAATAAAGTCTTATGTTTTTTTTAATGGAGTTTCAGAAATTTTTTTTACCACAATTAGGAAAATGGCCTAAATGTCTATGGAAGCATAAATATTAGCTGAAATTCATTTATATTAAACTTAAGGTGATTGATCCCATTTTACTTTATTGATTGAGGGAGGGGAGGCAAGAGAAGGGACACCTCCTTGGGGTTCAGATGTAGAACGGAGGAAGATGATAAGCAGGAGGAAAAAGCACGTGGAGAATAAGTTCACCTACTTGATTTAGGGGCAATATGTCCTAGTCTGAGTGTGCGGAGGCATTTCACGTGGAGAGTCGTAATTTTGTGCTGAATTCAGGGCTACTGGAACAGATGAGCCAAAGTACAAATGCATTTCCCTTAATGTTCTCAGAGGTCAGGATTTCTTCTTAGAATGGAGACATATTTTAAAAATGTCATGGGAGTAAGAATAAAATCCTATAGGCTTAATCCTTATGCAGAGCTTTTCCCATGGCAACATCATCAGGTACTCACTAAAAAAAGGGAACCAATCCTGACAGTCATTTAAGAACATCCAACCCCACCTCCATACACAGACCACAAGTTACTCCAAAGGTCATTGAAAAAAGCTACCATTTCTCTTGTAATACCCAAACACAATTCAGTGAAAAACAATATTTGCACTCTGTTTTAAGAAACTTACAAAGATCAGATTACCCAAATAAAGTGTAAGCTTCATTAACAATATATCAGTCCAATAGTTTCTTGTTTTATTATTAAAAGAAAGTAACTTTTAATTTTTATTTTAAAATGAATAATAAGAAGGTATATATGTAAGATTATCTCACAATCTTGTTGTATCTAAAAATGAACCATCATATGCTTGGCTTAGATTTAGAAAATCTCTATAATGCAGGGAAATTGATTCTTCGTCCCATCTGCCCAATAAAAGTAAGTTTGTAATCTCCAAGTTGCTCTGTACTGAAGGTTGCTCAGTAGGCTTCCCAGCTGGCACGTCTGGCTCCAGGACAGGGGGTGTCAGGTTCCACACATCATGATGCTCCATGAGACATCACATTGCAGATCAGAATAGAGTGCGGACAATGAAAGGAGAAGGTGCCACCTCGCAATACGAGGTCTCAGCTGGGAAAAGTCTCAGAAACCCCCCAACCCACTAGTCAAAGGAATATAGATTGGAGATGAAAAATTCAGCTTGCTGTGCAACTTGACTTTTACTGGGTTCAAAGTATTTTCCCAGAAAAGGTAAAGAGCACACAAGAGTAAACAAAGATTACAACACTGGGCTCAGAGATCTTGTCTCCTTTGGAAACAGATATTAGGATCCTTCTACTAACTCAGCTCAGGTTTCTCCTCCTGGGGCACTTGCTAAATTCGTTGATCTATTTGACCATTATTTAAAAGATATATTTAAGTTAGTTAGGAAAAACTATCTGTTTTCCAATTGATGATGAAACTATCTGTTTCCAAAACGATCTCTGTTTTCCAACTGATATTATTTAAATCTGCACAATATGCACCACCTTTCAGAAACAAATGCATTTGTTTCATGTTGTTTTGTTTTCTTATTGGCACCTGATGACAGCTTTGGCTTTCACACAACTCTGCAATTATGTGATACCATTTCACACGGGGGAAACTGAGGCTGATCTTGGTTAAGAAGCAGATGCCGGTCAAAACAAACAAACAAGCAAACAAAAAACAAGAAGTCCAGTTAGTAAAGTTAGGAATAAAACTAAAGAATACTAGAATTGAAAGTCTTCTTAGAAATCATCTAATTCCTAAAATACACAGACTTAGAATACTTTTCCCATTAAGATATTTTGAAGAAAAATTTTCTGCTGTCAAAGAAACATTAATTTATAATATATTATATACCCTGATCAGAAGAGGCTTATCATATATCAGTATATTAAAGACTTGAGATATTCTAAAAAAGAAATTCTATACAAAAGCTGTTTAACTTGTTTCTTCATCATTTCCCCATGGTGCCATAATGTGGTGGTGAAAACTGAAATAGACTTGGCTCAGAATCTTAACTTCACTCCTTATTAACTGTGTGTACCTGATAAGTCAATTAGCAGCCTTAAACCTCAGTTTCCTCACCTAGTAGCTGAGGAATAATATTATTTACCACCTAAGTTTGGGGCGAGGAAGAAATGAGACAATGAGAGTTAAAGCTCTTAGCTTTGCAGGCCCTCACACACAGTGTGTCCTCTTCAAATGGTAGCTTAATTATCCCCATGATACACTTGTGATAGAATTGTTAGGAGAGTATAGTTCTTATGGGACTGAAAACAATGTATGATTTTGAAATGGAAGTTGTAATAAATGATTAATAAAGGGAAATGGCATGATACATAGTCACTGGTAACATATAAAATCTTTGGACTTCTAATACTGTCCTCTTTCCGTGATAGTTTAGTCATCTGTCATGGGTTATGGATTGGGAGATCACATCGAGTAACAATCAGTGCACACAGAATGGCACTGTGGCATTGAAATTCAGATTGTAACCTGTCAGTTCCTAGTGGTGTGAAGTTAGGCAAATCACTTGACTGGCTGAGCCAGTTTCTCTATCTGTACTTCATGGATTAAAGTGTTATTCTGCTTTGTAAGAGTTGTTGAAGATAAATGAACTATCACATCTTTACCATTTATTGAGGGCTTCCTGTGTCATGGGCATAGTTCCTAGGTAATAAGTGCTTCACATACATTAGGTAAGCAACTGTTCATGAAGATACCATACAAACTATGATGCTATATGCAAATATTAGTTAAGATTAATAGTTAATGTTGCATGACACCCCATGGTTTCTGAGCAGTTAACTAAATATCTGTATGACTTCAGTGTCTAGTAATTATATGGAGAAAGAAAAGGAGGCATACTTAGTCCCCAAGTACTTTTGAACTCTTAAAGAGGGTTTTAAAATCTGTACTAATAGCAGATTTCAAACAATGCAATGTGGGATCTCTCTCTTATTAATTCTTTCCTTCAAAGTGTCTGCCCCAAGCAACTGTGGATGAAGACTTGTCAGGGCTACATAAAACTTTTATGGGGAGACTCAATAGAAATTAAAGTACATATTATTATTGTGATTTTTCATAATAAGAAACTAAGTTTCATACAGGCCAACCAACAAAGAGTTAGAGAGTCAGCACAGGAAACTAATCTTTAAATTTCAAAGTATAAGTCACCTTCTACTGTGTCCAAGGTACAATGAAGAAAAGATAATTTAACAGATGATTTCTAGAGCTCAAACTCTATCAATGTAATTTTATTAAAGGATTAATCTAATTTGGTTTAGAAATGATCTCTGGGCATACATTAGGTATTAAAAAGTAAATTTCTTCCAAAAACTTTCATATCAGTTAATTATTTTTATATTCATAAGTGATTACAAAAAACTCTTGAGGAATGACATTTTTTTGAGGCCAAGAATTATAATCTTCCATAGTCCCTCTATGGAGACAGAAAGCAAGATGAATAATCTTTGTTCAACACTGGTGCTATATTCATTTTTTGTTTATTTTTGTTCCTCTAAATTTCATGTGTATTTTGTCTAAAACATAAGACAATTATTGGATAGCTAGTCAACATCTGTTATTCAGGATAAAACCAAATCCCTTTGGGGTGAAAAATCTTGTGGGAAAAGGCTTATCATCATACAACCTGTGCGAAGTTTTAGAGCAGTAAACATACATTTCAATGAGTATTTGTCGAATATCTTCAAAGTCAATGAATTGTACAAAGCAGTAGATGGCTTTCCTGCCTTGAAGGAAGTTAATCTAGTGAGTTCAACAGAGACAGAATATTTACCTCATAGGGAATATATTAGGCCAGAATACATAATGGGTCCTTTGCCCAGCCTGGATGTGCAAGCTAAGCTTTCCCCAGCTCTCAATCCATCCATTCATATTCAAGGTGTGAACACACTGTGTGTCTATCAGACACCCAAAATTTTACTAGTCTCTACTGATACTACCATAAAAATAACACAATCCTATAAACCTTGTCCTCAAGGAGTTTGAATGTAATTGACACTAGTGACTATGCTATTATAATATAGATTAATATCAGGAGGTCAGTAATAGAAGAAGCTATTGGAATATATGGGTTGAGTACTGCCCAGACTGGGGAGCTCAGAGGCGGCTTCTGAAAGAATTGACATCCGAACTGATAACTGAAGGAAGAGAAAGAGCATCCCCAGCAAAGCAGCAAAGTGGGGGGATGGAGATACCGCTCTAGCCTAGATGAGAGTACACAGAAAGAGCGTCTCAGCCTCATCCTAGAGACCACAAAGAACTGAGCCAGTTAAATAACATTTTTGAGAGAGGGAAAACGCACATGTGAAGAGATAGAATTAAATCACATCATGTATAAAAGAAGAAGCACTAGTATTTTCATATAGTCTTGTAAAATTCTGCAGTCAACTTGACAGGGCATGAGCTCTGAGGAGGAGATGAGGGTCAAGATTAAAATGGACCTTTATGCTGTTAAGAAATAAGGGACCATTGATAGGTGTCATACAGAGTAATTGCTTAGACTGACTTCCTGAGATTTGCAGATAATGAAATGGAGGTCTAAAGAGGGTCTGTGACTTGCTCAAAGGCACACAGCTAGTTAGAAAAAGAGCCAGAAATATAATGCTGGTCTGTGGAGACTAGCTACACATGCCTCACCTTCGGGCTTTTGAATTATTTGGGAAGTTTCAAATAATGACAAATTGATTGTCTATCAGATAACTGATAGAAGTGCCTCCCTCTCTCAGGAATACTCTTAAAGTATGTTCCTTCAGGAGTAAATCCCGGGTTGATGCCTAGATAAACACAAAAATAAGGCAATCTTGTTTGATTTGCAATATATTTTGGTTTATTTTTTGTATCACCCACTTTATACCTCATTCATTTTTTATTAGTCATCATCTCTCACTCTAAATATGGATTTCAGAAGGGTCACTGTCATCTTGTCGCAGACTGAGAGCTGTTTCCCCTGAGTTCCCCAGCACCTGCAGCCCAGTTAACACTGATTCAGATTAGCTCTGGGTCAGCGGTGCTGCAAGGAGAGGGTTTGCACCCCCTGTAGACCTGCGTTCTTTCTTGGAGTGAGTCTAAGGAAAACACATTGACAAGATTCCTCTCTCCCTGGTCTTTTCTGCTCAGTCTCTGCCCTCTCTCCAGAGCAGGACGCATTTTCTCCCTCAGCCTGCAAAGCTTCTGTTTTCTGCCTGGCTGCACTCACCGCCTTTCGATGGCACCTCAGGGAATTGCCCTCTTATTACCACAATTACAATCTGTACACATTTCATTAAACTAATATCACTTCGCACTAGCTTTCTCCACAGAGCTGCACAGCTGGAGGCCCATTTCTTTTCCTCAGCTTAAACACTTTGACAGGTTAGGAAAGCTATTATGGCTGAATAACAGGTGTTGCAAAACAATGTGCATTTGATGTTCAAATGAGAGAGCTTCTTTATTGACTGCTTATTGCAGCTAAGGCTCTCCTTTTTCACAATGACTGGGTTTTTATTGTTTTTACTGCTTTTTAAAGTGTATTCTGTTGTTTTAGAATAGGTCTGAAGTGACTTTGTGTGATTATTTGTTATTCCACTGTCCTTTCTTTTTTATTATTATTATTTGTGCTTCTTGCTTTACTTTCCAGGTGAAGAATAGTTGCAGAATTAGAAACATTTTATTGGGTTTCTTTTTACTAGAAGCAAATCCACCTTATGAACAAATCCCCGAGGGCCTCTAATGGGATACATCTCCATTATTTTGCCTCTGTTTAGACTGCATACCTCAGTCCACTCACCTACCTTCAATGACCCAATGAATTGGCTCCCAAATGAGAAACAACAAAATACAAATGGAGAAATGGTTTACTACTACACTTCCACATCTGACTATCACCGTCACGTTCTTTGTTCAGTACCTTGCTGCATAATATACATGCTTATACATAGCTTCTGGCATTTATCCTTTATGTCTTGATATTTTGTTTATTTTTTCTTACATTCATCAATGTTAAACCAATCTTTATTCCTTTTCTCTATTTCTTCACTCAATATCATGCTCAGCAGGACATAGTCTGTTTTATTATTTCAATATGATGACTTTTGCTGAAGACACAGTCAACTGTTAAAATACTTTTTTTCAAAGGTAAGTGCTCGGTGAGAGAGAACACATGATTATGAAAATGTAGAAATGGGTGGAAATAAAAGGTGGCTTTAAACTATCTTGTGTGGTGCTCTTTGTATTGTAGGTACTCAAAGCTTTTTTATTAACTCAAAGATAAGCCATAATATCCTTTTTAAAACAAAAATTGAGATTTGATGTTTGCTTACATTTCAAGGTAGTAAAACACAGGAAGTAAAATAAAAGGAATAAAAAAGTTTGTTTCCTTTAGCAGAATATTTTCAATTCTTAGTGCATTCAAAATTGTAAATAATCATTCATCACCTCCTTTTCATTTTCATGTGGCCAGATGCAGTCATTTCTGTGATTAGGTAAGATATATGTCTTACCCAATTTATGTAGATTATGTATTAGGATTGGTACAGTGCCTAGTTCTCCATGTGTCCTCAGTACTTATGCTGTTTCTGAGGACAAGGTAAGTGCTCAATAAGTTTCTTTGAAGATGAGGTATTTTTCACCTGGATCTGTTACTGAACTAAAGGGAGTTTGTGTGCCTGTGCACATCAAAACCCGATAAAATGCAAACAGGATTATGCAGCAAAGAAAGTACAGATTTATCGAAGGAAATGGCATCAAGCCCAGAGACACAGGGGCACTATTACTCAAAGACATGGCTCCTCAATGGCTTCTAGTAAATGAGAAAAATCATTAATCATGCTGACTAAGGGAGTTAAGGTCATGTACTCTACTGATTGGTAGAGTAGGGGTAGTTGATCATTGCATCTGGTCCTCATGTCAGCCATGGTGTCCTTCTCTCTGGCTTCACCAGAATGTAGTCAGTAGGGCTGTTTCACTTTCATAGGTTTGGAGTTGAATCACAACTGAAGTCAAGATGTTTTCTTTGGTTTGACTGAAACTCTGTTTCTATAGTCAATAGACCCAAGGCTTTCTTCTTTAAGATAGTTTAACCCTGACCAGAACCTAATTGTCCTGGGGACTTAACGATTAAGGGAGTGGACATGCAATATGAGCAAAGGTGGAGGGATCTGGAGCTACTAGAGTGAACAAAGCTGGCTTGAATTAAGGAAAAACTCACTTTAAAAAAATGAAGCTCCTATGGGGTTACAGATTTCAGTCTTTTTTGAAATTTTAAGGACAATGTTTTATATCTACACAGGAGTGAGGCAGTGGGAATTCTTTTTTTTTACTTGATTCACAAGGGAATCAGTGACTACAAAAAGTTTATGGACCCCTTCTTTAGAATGAAGTGTTTGAATAATAATTAATAAACATTTGGTAAATAAATGATTTATTAAGCCAGTAGCTTAAGTATATATTTTTTCTATTGTAAAGTTATGCCTCATTGAACATGGGATTTAGAAAACTGGGTAGATTTTACTAATGTTATAAAAATATATTCTTAAATTGTTCAATTGTTTCTCCCCAGGGCCAGAGACCAACTCTGATCCTCAGTTCATAACGGTGGCACAAACAGGTGTGTTTAATAATAGCACCCAAACATGTAAGCTCTTTATAAAAAGTGCTTTCTCATTTAAAAGAAAACAGGAATCCACTAGATTACTGAGTCACCAGTTCCTTGGGGACTGGTGAGGCCTGTTGTATTTTCAGGGATTCCCAGGTCAGTATGTGTCTAAATCTGTGATGGCTAACTCAATTATTAACAATCACAAAAAAAAGTTAGTAATCATATGTTAAAGAGTTACATTTCTGCTAAGAATTTCAATTAACTTCCTACAAACTTCATAGAGTGGGATACTTATTTATTCTCTTTACAAAACTGGTCAGGAAACTAAAATAGAAATATTGATCAATGCTGTTTCTCATGGCTGCTTGCACCATGAGTGGACATGCAAATCAAAAGAATAATCCTAGCATTTTCATTGGCTACTTGCCTCAAAACTAATAAATACAGAAAAAAATTAAACAGATACTTATAACTTTAGGAACATCTTAGCAAAAAAATATTCTCCTGATATGTATTTCTCTTACTGGTTTAAAATTGAGAAAATGATTTTACCTTAGGAAATTGACTTTAGAATGAAAGAAAAAATAATTTATATTTTGAGCCAACTCATTTAAATAAAATGTTATAAATACCTACAATATGTTAAGATCTAGAAAAATAGTACATGCTGCAGTAATTCATGGAAATCCATTGTAGTCATTTTTTTAGAATTATCTGCTCTCTTGAGATAAATCCATAGCTGTGTATGATGTGTGAATTTTCAGGGGACGTTTTGCCACAAGATGAATGAACGAAAGATTTTGCTTGCAAGATGAAAGATTGAGAGAATTTCTCTTTTGATTTTACTTCTGGTCACAACAACATTTATTAAATTATTTAGCATAACATTGGTTCTATTTATCAGTTTTATACTTTGGGCCATTTTGAAACTTTGCATCTTTAAGTATATAAAAACATCTGCAAAAGTTAAATTCAGTTTTGCCTTTCTACATTTCTCCCTTTTGAATATCAACAAGGTATAACAGATTCTCTAATTTTGCCTATTGAAAATAATAGAATCAGTTGTCAGGACAGTTCTGTCAATTAGATTGTATCTGTGCTGTCCTTCTCTTGTCCTAGAAGTTAATCTTCTTGAAAGCATTTGTGTTATTGAAAGCAATGGAGCCTGGTAATGCTGGTCATTACATTTATTTCATTTACATTTTTGTCCAGTATTTTCCCCAAAATCTCTTCTTTCCCTCTGAAGTCTCCATGATGCCCCTGCATCTCATCAGGTGTCCTCTCAGCCACACAGGGGCAGCCTGCTCTGCAAAAACAGAACTGGGTACAAGCACAGGTTCCTGTGTGCCTGGTGCTTCCCAGCCCTGTCCCTTAGGCCGGCAGCAACCAGAGTGACCCAGATACAAGAACTGTTTTCCTGTCTCTGGGTTTTCCCATTTGCAGGAATGACCATTTTTGTATTACCTTCAGGATTTGAAAACACAGTGTGATGATCCTGTGTGTGGTACAATTACCTCTGCTGGAAGAATGAGGCACAATGCAAACCTTAAAGCTACAAAGAGCAAGAGGGTGAGTGTAGCAAAGCAGAAGATAATGAGCATAGTGTTGCCTTGTGACAGCATATACTCCTTTCCATGAGTGTGGGCACAGTAAGAGAATTACACACTCACCTGTCTGCTTATGGGCCACAGGCACCAAGTATAAATGCAGTTTTCAAATACAACAGGGAAATTGGGGAGCTTATTTAGTTTGGGAATTAATGCTAAACAGAAAGGGAAATGTCAAGAATAGAAATCTATGAATAATTTAGTAAGATTAATTTTCTACCCAGTAAATGTTAAATGACCTACAAAGAACAGTTCTTAATTCATAACATGAAAATAAATAAATCTCTAATTTTTTGGTGAAAAAGGTGTTAAGATATCAGTCAATCTCCCTAAAATATTTCTCTTTACCTAAACCAGCCGTGCTTAAACTTGGGCATGCATTACATTTACTTGTGACCTGGTAGAAATTCACAGGCTCCATTCCTGTCTTGTATCAATATGTTGGCCTCTGTACATTCTGGTATCTTTCCAGATGATTCTGTCACACATTCAAGTTTGACAACCACTAACCCAAACCATGAAGGAGAAGAAAGGCTGTATATATGTTTATTTTGAAATCATTTGCACAATTTTAATTTCTAAAATTTAGTAACTTCGGAGTCATCTTTGACTTGCATATTCTACATGTAAGCCATGAGCAAATGCTGTTGGCTCTCCATTTAAAACAGGGCTCAAAGCTGACCACGTTTTTCCCCTTCCTCACCACCCTATTAGAACTCACTTTGAGGGTGGGGCTAGACTATCACAATAGGACTTTCCCAGGGTCTACTCTTGCCACCCCAATCCAAGTCCTTCCATACAGCAGCCTGAGTGATCCTGCTAACCCTTAAATAAGACCATGTTAGTCTCCCAGAATCCCCTATCGCATGCAGTGTAATTCAGAGTTAAACCCTTTGAGTTCTGAACCCCATAACTTCCCCTTCCTCCCACTCTCACCCACCTCTTAACTGCATTGCCCTCATTGCTGTCTTTTGCACATGTGCCTCAGCTTCTGTCTTTGAACGTGGGGCCTGGTTTGTTGGTTTGACTGATCATTCTCACCTGAAGTAACCCCCTCAATCACTAACTTTCTTCCTATAGACCCCTACTCAGCTTGGTTAGCTTGGTTTTTGTCAGAGGATTTCTTGACCATCCTTTGTAAAAGAGTAACTCAGACCATGCTGATTTAATCTTATGTGAATGCACATGTGTGTGTTTACATTTGTTGCTACCTGGAATATTATATATTTATTTACCTCTTTACCCTTAATAGAATATGAGCTCCAGGAAAGCTGAGTAAAGTCCTTTCTCTTCTGAGTGATGGTATATTATTAGTAGTCAATAAAGCTGATGAATGAATAACTATATGATTTTTCTCCCAAAAGATTCCAAATCACTGACTGGATTGTCATCCTGAGAATTAGGTAATATTAATGTCATTTTATAAATGAGAAAACTAAGGCCCTGTCCATCTATTCATTTGAGAGCATTTATCTAACCAGCATTTACACAACTAGAATAGAATGTTTTTTCTCCTCCCTCCGCCCCAGACTTGTGTCTGAAATTCAAACTCTCATGACTGCCAAATCAAAATCTTATTACATATCATCTCTTTTTGGTCCTCAAAATTTAAATTTAAAAATGACTTCTGTGACATATTATTACACATGTTAAAAATAAAATCTAGATTTCCTTTTTTCTATTTCTGTATGTTTTAAAATTTTCATTGAATTTATGAGGGTGACATTGTAATAAAATTGTATACATTTCAAGTGCAATATTCTATAACACATCATCTGTATATTGTATTGTGTGTTCACCACCCCAAGTCAAGTCTCCTTTCATCACTATTTATTGTTACCATACCCTTTCTACCTCCCCGCAAACCCTCTTCCCCTTTGGTAATCATCATGATATTGTCTGTGTTTATGAGCTTTTTCTTTTTTAGCTTAATCCCTTCACCTTTTTATCCAGCCCTGCAATTCCTCTCCCCTCTGACAGCTCTCAATCTGTACTCTACCTATGAGTTTGTTTCTATTTTGTTTACTAGTTTATTTTACTCATTAGATTTCACACATGAGTGGGATCATATGGTACTTGTCTTTCTCTGACTGAATTATTTCACTTAGTATAATGTTCTCCAGGTCCATCCATGCTGTTGGAAAAGGTAATTTTTTCTTCTTTTTTATGGTCAAGGAGTATTCCATTGTATAAATGTAACACAGCTTTTTCATCCACTCATCTACTGATGGACACTTGGGCTGCTTCTAAAATCTTGGCCTTTGCAAACAACACTACTATGAACACAGGTATACATATATTTGAGAGTCATTCTCTAGACACAGAAAAAAATATATCCAATTGCTTAAAAGAAAATTGATGAATATGATCCTTAAACTAAGTTTTAATGTGTTCACAGTTCAAATCAAGACCAAATTTCAGGCCACATGAGTATGAGTGTGTTTCCAGATATCATTCTTACCCACACCCTCTACCCTGGCTTCTCCATTTACAAATTGTGTTCACAATGACCTCATATCATCTCATCACCTCCTATTTAATGCCCAGTTTGCACAAGGTCTTTGTTCACCATCAGAAAATAATCTAATTCTTCATAAGATATTCATAACTGAAAAGTCTTAACAGATAACAGGGTTCACTTACTTTCTGAACCAAACACCAGACTTCCTTTTTTTAAAATTTATTTTTTAATCATTATTCAAGTAGAGTTTCTATCCTTTACTCCCATTCCAGCCAACCCACGCATCCCTCCCCTACTCCCTCCCATTTCCAACTCCCCTAGTTTTTGTCCATATAGCCTTTATATTTGTTCCTGTAAACCCTTCGCATTCTCCTCTGAAGTTCCCCTGAAATTCCCTCCCCTCTCCCCTCTAGTCACTGTCAGCCTGTCCTCTATTTCAGTGTCTTTGACTATATTTTGCTTGTTTTTTTGTTTTATTATTTAGGTTCTTGTTAAAGGCGAGATTATATGGTATTTGTCTTTCACTGCCTGGCTTATTTCGTTTAGCATAATGCTTTCCAGGTCTATCCATGCTGTTGCAAAGGGTAGGAGCTCCTTCTTTCTTTCTGCTGCATAGAATTCCATTGTGTAAATGTACAATAGTTTTTTGATCCATTTACTGATGGGCACCTAGGTTGTTTCCAGCGCTTAGCTATTGTAAATTTTGCTGCTATGAACATTGGGGTGCATAGGTTCTCTTCGGTTGGTGTTTCAGGGCTCTTAGGATGTAGTCCCAGCCGTGGAATTGCTGGGTCAAAAGGCAAATTCATTTTTCGTTTTCTGAGGAAGTTTCATACTGTTTTCCACAGTGGTCGTACCAGCCTGCAATCCCACCAACAATGTACTAGTGTTCCTTTTTCTCTACAATTTCTCCAGCATTTGTCATTTGTTGTTTTATGATGGCCATTCTGACTGGTGTGAAGTGGTACCTCACTGTGGTTTTAATTTGCACCTCTCTGATAGCTAGCGATACTGAGCATCTTTTCATGTGTCTCTAGATCCTCTGTATGTCCTCCTTGGAGAGGTGTCTATTCAACTCTTTGCCCATTTTTTAATTGGGTTGCTTGTCCTCTTAGAGTGGAGTCATGTAAGTTCTTTATATATCTTGGAGATTAAATCCTTGTCTGAGGTATCATTGGCAAATATGTTTTCCCATACAGTTGGTTCTCTTTTTATTTTAATACTGTTTTCTTTATCTGTGCAGAAGCTTTTTATTTTGATGAGATCCCATTTGTTTGTTCTTTCCTTTATGTCCCTTGCTGTAGGGGACATGTCAGTAAAAAAG
>CM052538.1:82543066-82594886 GCA_028533065.1 Trachops cirrhosus
TTTCTGAGGCTTCCTCCTTTCCCTTCATTTGGGGATGGTTTTTTTGTTTTCTCATTGTTCGTGAGACTCTTCTTGCTAGCCTCAGCTTCTTAAATTGATCTGTTCTGGCTCCCTGGGTTTATGGTGTGAACTTCTGTGGTATAATACCTGTGAGATTCAGTGGTACAGTCTCTTTTGGGTGTTCACAGTTTCCACCTACTCCTTTTTGTGATCAGTTGGAGGGGGAAGGCAAAATGGTTTAAGACAGCAAAAGAGTATTCTATGATATTTACAGTAGCAGCCAGTAGAGAAGAGAAAGGAGATCCTTTGGCTCTGTATAGTGTTAATTGTGATCTTCCACTCCACTAGTCACTTTTTAGAAAGGATGGAAAGAAGATAAGACTCTTGTTGGGAAGGAAAGGATTGTGAGTTGGCTCTAGAAAGCAGTGGGGATGTGGGAGTTCAGATTCTGAGGTAGGGTGAGAGTAAAGGATAATAAATACGTGTAGTGTGTGAGAGAATAGAGTTAACCACTACAGTAATTGAGTTCAGGAAACTGTTAAGTGGGCTAAAATCTCGGATGGGTCTTATGAAGTATTTACAATTGTATGGAATAGCTATTTGTTGGGAACCACCCTGCCTGGTTTCAGAAGTTGTAACCCCTGCCAAGGCTAATGTTGAGGGAGTGACCTTGGACCATAAGCCACCAAGGAGAGTGCCGCTTCTGCTCCTCTTTTCATAACTGGACTCCAATGCTTGGTCAGTTAGGCAATGACGGGTAAGATTCCCCAAGGGGGGAATGATCTAAGACAGGCACGATCACATGGGAGGCCCCCAAGGAAGGACTTTGGGGGTTCAGCAAAAGGAGGTGATGGACCATTACCCCTCGGCTTTGACAAAGCCTGAGTCCTCATTCTGTCTGGGAGTTGTCTCCTAATCACTTGGCTGCCTCACTTCCCTTTCTCCACCTAAGCCTGATACAGTGACAGAGGGTGGTGCAGCCCCATGCTGGAAAGGGCGGATTCCCTGGACAATCAGGCCTAAGAAGGAATGTGTAAAATCCTGTGAAGCCTGCTTTGTTTAGAATGCTCTCAATTAAATGATAAGGGTCCAAGCAAGAAGTGAGCTTGTTCCTCAAAGTTTTACAGCTCTTTAGGTATCTGACCCTGACTCAAAATACGCCCTCAGAGTTCTTTGTTATCTATTGTTTAATTCTTACTGCCTGACAATGATTAATGAGCTTTATCTGTAATCCTGTGCAAATGAACCCAGTAAAAGCCCAGTGAGGAACAGGCTTTTGGCTCTTCTCCTTTGAGAGATTGGCTACCTTTCCTCCCCAAGCAGATCATGTCTTGGTAGACTTATTCTCATCAGTGGCAGCGAGGGGGCTCTGCGGGCAGCTATTATTTACAGTAATATTAGAACGACAATCATATGACAGAATCTATGAGATCTAGATAATAAGAATAGGGAGTATTCTTGAGTAGTGGGAGCCTTGAGTAGTATACTAATGGAATACAAATGAAGGACAGTAAATTAGCTATATGCTATGAATGAGATAATGGGGGAAACCTATCAAATGATACAATATAACCTGCCAAGCAAAGAAGACTGTACAGAAAAAAGAGGAATACCAAAATACTATAAAAATAAAAAGTGTAAGAATAATGAAATAATGATAATACAATTATGCAATTACTTGCAGGTTCAAAAAAAGAAACAAAGCAAAAGATGGAAGGAAGAAGAAGAGATAAATTTGGAAAGAAAGGGAGAAGGATCACCACTAGAATGACAGAAAGAGAAGCATAAAGAATTGATAGATCTAAAAATAATAAGAATTAAAAGATAAAAGGTTACTTAAAAAATAATAAAAAAAAAAAAACAAAAAAAAAAAACAAAAAACACCTATTGTTGGTTTCAGACTGGCCAAACTGGTTTTTCTAGCTGGCTTCAGCAGGCTGAGGGGTGACTGGAGTCAGTTTTTCTCTGCTACCGTTCAGAACTCAGTCAGCCTCTGGCGTACTGTCCCTAGGGCTAGCTGTGCGTTCTCCCCAGAGTCCATCTGGTGCCTCTCTGGAGGG
This sequence comes from Trachops cirrhosus, assembly GCA_028533065.1. Classification (NCBI taxonomy): domain Eukaryota; kingdom Metazoa; phylum Chordata; class Mammalia; order Chiroptera; family Phyllostomidae; genus Trachops; species Trachops cirrhosus. Next base: position 82,545,127 of record CM052538.1, read on the forward strand.
TCCTGGGTGTGGGTTCTGGGTGCTCCTAAGCACAGTCTCGGGAGTTCACCGCCGTGGGTTCCGATGTCCCTCAGAGCACCGTGGCCTTTTCATGGGTGTGCACTCTGTGGATCCTGAGGGGTACCCACTTCCCCCAAATTCACAGTCTGACCACCATAGGTCCCGGGGAGTGCCTGCACCTTTTCCTTTCTCACAGCTGTGGTTTCTGAGTCTTCCACCAAATCACACTCTCTCCTGGTTGGGGATGTGGGCACATAGCCGGACGCCCTTGGTTGCACAGGCTGAGGTACACACTCTCACCAGGGCTATGCGTGGGTGCTTACAGCCTGTGTGTGCATGCCTTTCCATCCTCACTCCCCTCTCTGAGCCCTCCAGTAAACTGGCCTCCCCCAGTGCTGCTCAGTCCTTGTTTGGCCAGGGAGGGAGCAGTGGACCCAGCTCTCTCCCGGGAGCCCTGAGGCAGACCCCGGAGTGCCAGGCCTGGAGCTGCAACCTCCCTGGTCCCCAAGCTGATCCCTGGGCCCTTATTATCCTGAAGTAGTCTCCTTACTGTCGGGTTTTTCAATGTCCGCTGCAATTTGTGATCTCTTATTTTCATACATGTTGTGATAATGTTGACTGTTTGCTCTGTTCCTCCGTAGATCGGCTAGGATTTTCTCCTGTGTGTAGGGGGAAATAGAATCTGCTCCCTAGTACCACACCACCATCTTCCTCCCAGACTTACTTTTTGATAAGTGATTTTTGTGTTACCTTTGTGATGACAAGTGTACAAAAAAGTAAACAGCTGTATAGTGTACTGTGAATATTTTAATGCCACTAGAGGAGTCAGTCTGCCACGACAGAATACTTAACTACAGGTTTTGCTTATTTGAGATATTCAATATAGTCTCTAGATAAAATGCCATAGGCATTTATGATAGTAAATATAAGCAACAAAAGAAAAATATTAAATAAATGTGTCAGTGAAATTTTTACATCTTTTAAAGAATGGGTGAATTAAAATAAATGTATTAATTAAAATTGGCTATGTGGCCCTGGCTGGTGTAGCTTAGTGGATTAAGCGCGGGCCTGTGAACCAAGAGATCACGGTTCGATTCCCAGTCAGGGCACATGCCTGGGTTGCAGGCCAGTTCCCAGCAGGGAATGCGCAGGAAGCAACCATACATTGATATTTCTCTCCCTCTCTCCTTCCCTTCCCCTCTGAAGATAAATAAATAAAAATCTTTAAAAAAAATTGGCAATGTGGGTCGGTAATAGTTGATTTCCACATACCCCCCATGAGATTGTCCACATAATAAGTATTTGATCTAAAAGAGCTTATTCTGCCCTGGTCATTGTGGCTCAGTTGGTTCAAGCATCATTCCATGGACAGAACAGTCACAAGTTCAGTTTCTGGTCAGGGCAAATGCCTAGATTGCATCTCTTGCATCATTGTTTCTCTTACTTTCTTTCTCCCTCCCTTCCTCTCTCTCTAAAATTAATAAACATGTCCTAGTGTTAGGCCTGAAATAAAAAGAGCTTCTTCATAACCCTTAATGTTACCTTGTCAAATGCATTTAAAATGGAGAAAACTAGAGTGTGAACCTTGAGCTGAGGCTATGACATGAGTTTTGTAGGTGAGGGCCAACATGGCTTGGAAGCTGCATTAGTAGGCTAAGCATTGTGAATGAGAGCTCCACAACAAAGCACTTCCTTCCCCTAAGAAAGTCAGAATACATTCCAACAAACATTTCTTTTCAAGAAGTCCACATGGTCTGCATGCACATACCACCCAAAGAAAAGATACAGATATATCCTCTAAATTAATGAGAGTTAACCAAATTTCCTCAATATAAGATTAATATATAAATGTGCATCCTTATACATAAACAACAGGTATACAATGAAATTTATATTAAAAACCTACCTACAATAACAACAAAAATTTAAGCACTTAAGAACATGTATTCAATTGTAATATTTTATTACTTTATGGCCTAATACTATTTTCCATAAATTTCCTTATGTGCCCATAGAATATTTCTCAAATCATTAGTTAGATAAAATAGATATGTCGATTTTACATCCATTAGTGGAAGTTTGTTCACTGTGCTGCTCTAATCTTCTGTACCCTTACTATTTTTTCACAATATTTCATTTCCCAATGCGATTTTTTTGTAAGTTCTTGTGATAATTTTTAAGAGTAAGGGATACAGTGCAATGGATCCAATGGAGGAAGTACAAATATCAACATAGTGTCACTATCAGAAGGAACATGACCTAAAATATAGGTGTCATCACCCATGGATCCTGTCTTTCAAAAGAAGGTAGGGAAGGCAAAGACTCATGAACAAATAAGAAAAAATAATTTTTCATATGCATTGCTAACAAAACCTCAACATAATTGTATGTTGATGTTTTCTGTACTTACTAAGAAAAATGTCACTGAAACTAAGTAAAATCTTATTTCTTCATTGAACTTTAAATGTGTGTCTTGTAGAGTATATCACAATCTGACCTAAGTTATGTACTATCTGGAGTTTTTAACAGGCAAAACAAACTCCATGAAAAGCAATTATAAGATAAGCCTGGTTTGATTCCTTTTCCAGTTGCAATTTTTTAAATTTTTCATTCTTCTATGTAGTACATATTTACCACATGCTAACAAAAGTTGTTGTCATTATTCCTTGTTGTATCTCAGTCTGGCTTTTAATGTTATTTCCATTCATTAGATGGAGATTTTAGAACATCCTTCAGTGAATCAGATGGTAAGAAATGCTCACTGTTAACTGGAAAACATATTTACTTTGCTTTCATTCTAGAGTAATAATAGTTATGACAGAGATCGTTATTATTCTCCAAATATCCAAGTACACTTGTTCCCACACATCTAATTCTCTAGTTAGATCTACCATTCCAACCAAAACATTTATCTCAAATCTGTCCATTCTGTTTCATCAAATTCCACCCCTAGTCTGAGTCTTTTATCTTTATTAACTGGATTACTACAGTACTCTCCCAACTTTTTGGCCATGCTTGCCTCCAATTCTGGAGAGTGATATCTCTTTTTTTAAACATGTGTAATACTTTGTTTAAAATAATTCAATAACTTAGAGAAAAATATACTTAGAGTAAAATCTAAACTCTCAATTTTTATTTATAAGGCTATGAGTGGTTTATTCCCTGTTCACTATTCCCAACATACTGTTCAGAGACTTAGACTGAAAATGGAAGTATTTTAAGTACCTTAAGAAAACACAGGTAGAAACATGAACATGAACAATTCTTGAATATATTTCAGCCCGGTACATGAATCTATAATCGCATCCAACCCTACATTTCTTTTTCTGTCAAGCTTTTCATTACACATCATTAACAGTAGTGGTTAAATAATTTACGTCTTACATTAAACACAATTACATTTGGGGCAGCAAGTATATTCCCATTGTTGATGTATCACTTATTAAGGCTTAAATAATATCACTGCAATATCCCAAATGTAGCTACTAAACTCATCTATACTGAAGTAGGGTACTGTTCACACATGTAAGAGTCTGACTTCATTACTTCAAACAACCTTCAATTTAATTATTTTTGCATTAAAGTTATCTTTCTATTAAAAGTGTATTACAATGCTGGGAAATTAAATACCTAATAGTAGGCTTAAAATTTTCCTTTATCAATTATAATATATTTTTTAAAAATCATATAAGCAAATAACAAAAAATATCCTTTAAATGGGCAGGCCTCCCAAAATTCCAATTATACTAATATTATCTGGAAATCCATCACCAAAGTGGAATCTGACTAAGTGGCTATTGAATTCCTTTGGTTGGTTGGTTTTGCTCACTTTTCTTTTACTACTTGACCAATACAATTCTTAAAACTTTCACTCATGGGAACTGGGACAAAATGACTGGGAGGGACTGCATTAACGTGCCAGCCTATCAAGTGATTGAAAAGCGAGGGGAAACAGTAACTATATGTATAATGGAAATGGATATGTTGCTAAATACAATCGATACCTTGGAAAAAAGTAATGAAAAATTGAGAGAATTAACTGCGAACTAAAACTAAGTGTGAAAGTCAAGGGCATTCCTGGTAGAACATAAAGAAGCTTTCACTTCTGTAGGCTTGAAGACAAAAAACTCTGCAGACCAGAACTTAATCAAAAGTATGGCAGAGCTCCCAAAAAATGTTACATGCCAAACCTAGTCAAGCTGGCTATCCAAACATCAGGGTCCAGAGTCATGGAAGGGGACACCTGTGCTGAGACACTCCAGTTCTGAATCCCCAAATATTCCTGAAATCTCAGCCTGGCAAAACAGTCCACCCCTCCTTATTAAGGTAAGTACTTCTCTGGCTTGAGGAAGATGCAGAGGCTTCTACCTGAAAGAAAACATGACACATATGTCCCTAACCCCTTTCAGTCCCCCTACCTCCACTTCTGGACACTAGACAATAATTAGGGCTAAAGACCAACACAAGTTGGCTAGGAAAGCTCTGTGCCTGTTAATGGGGAAAAATAACTATACCCTCTGACAAAAATCTCAACAACACACTTCTAGAGTGGCTCTCAGAAGCTAAAAAAATTTGAGGAACAGCACAAAGTGATGTAGAAATGACATGATTGTAATACCAGACAGAGAAGAAGAGATTTAAAGCCTCAGCAACTAGGGCACACTAGAATGATTATACTATGTTAGGTCTAAAATATCACCAAATGACTATATTCTCTGGGAGCCCCCAGAATTTATTATTTAACAAAGCAATAAGGAGTCTGCTGGTGATAAAGGAATCAGCATCACTAAGAAGTCCAGTTATTCCTCTTCTCTGCTAAGCAAAAGCAGATGATAAGATATGCAATTATAAAATTGCATTCTCTGAGAGCAATGGAGATGATGGGAATCTCAACCCATAGGGGACAGGTGGGGAAGCTTAACCAATAGAATTTAGGTAGGTAAAATTATTGTTATTAGAGGTTACTAGGACCTGGCTTCCTTAGCAGCAAGAGAGATGGTAGCCAATAAGGGAACAGTTCAATCTACAAAACTAAAAGCAGTCAAAGATGATGATCAGGTTAGAGCAGTTGTCCAATAAAACTTCATGATGCCTTGCCCAGTTTTCAGAACAATTGCCCAGTTTTCAGAACAAGAAACCGTTGCCCGGTCACATTACATACCACACCATCCAGAAGCTTCCAGCCTGATAGAGTGGACTAGTCTGTTGAAGGCACAAATAAAATACCAGTTTAGACAATAGCTTGCCATCATGGGGCACCATCATCCTTGATTCAGTGTATGCTGAAGGTGGTGTGTCTCCAAAAGGTAGACTGTCTGGATCCGGAAACCAAAGGCTAGAAGCAGGAGGGACTCTGCTCCCCATCACTTCCAGTAACTCATTTGGGAAATGTATGTTTCTCATTCAAGCAACTTTGGGATTTGTTCTGATTTCCAAAGTGGTGACGCCTCCTCCTAGGCACATAGCAGGAGTCCCACTGAACTATGGGTTATGATTTTGCATGAAGACTTGGGCTCCTTGTGCCAAGATAGCAGAGGGCAGGAGGAGGAGTCACCCTCCTGGTGAGGGCAATTGACCCTGATAATCAGCCTCATGTTAAAACAAGAGAACCAGGAGAAAAGATATTTGGCACAGGGTGATTCACTTTGGTACCTGTTGCTACTTGCTTGATCATCTTGCACAGTAAATGGACTAGTGCAGAAACCACAGCCTAACAAGGACAGGCCCAGATCCCAGAAGGGTGGGCTTCATGGTAACCGTATCCAGTAAGCCACCTAGACCAGCTGAAGTGCTAGACTGTGGTGTAGGAGGGAGACCATGAGTATCAGCTGTGGCCCTAAAGCCACTTTAATTTGTCCTACATAACTTCCTCTTTTAAAGTTACCTCAGAACAACAGGTACAGCAGAGTCATGGAGGGGCTACTCCAAGAACATATACAAACAACTGAGTCTGACAGGTACAAAGGAATGGAGTAGAATGGATACTGTGATGTTGCCCTGTCTCCTTCTAGGATTAAAGCTGATTACCTCCAACTGTTAGGACCCCCTGAAACTTGCCTTCAGCTTCAGAGATCTGGTTCGTCTGAGATCACACCCCTTCCTTGAGGAAGTCAGCATTCGAATGACCAGTCATGATAAGATAAGACTACACAGTTTAGTCCCCTTGTTGCCACTCTGAAGGGTCGTCCTAGCTTCAGAGTTTTCATTTAGGTCAACTGAGGCCTTTGTTGAGACCTCCGTGGAGTGCAATTTCTCCCTCTGCTCAATCCTGCTTCTTTGTTTTTCATGTCACAGCTTGATCACTAGAGTGCTCCCTAACGCACTCAGAGGGAGACCTCAGAGTCTCCTTCCCCCGGAACCCGGCACCCTCAAACTCCCTCTGCTCTTCAAGTAATTATCTGCCTCAGGAAAATCAATTTGTTTTCTGTTTTGTTTTGTGGGGTTTGTTTTGTTTTGTTTTGTTTGCTTTACTAATCTTCTAATTCAACACCTTCCCTTAGGATGTTTGGCTTCAGTGCTTTTTTTAATCTCTGGTGCCTGGTGCCAATCCAAACCATACCCCACTTACAAAGCACGGTTAAAGTCTTAATCCACATTGACATTTTCGTGTTCTGATCATCCTAAACTATTTATACTCATTTCCACTAAGCCATATTTTTATGTGAATGTGTTTTTCTGCTAGTAAGATAATTATTCCTTAAATTTAAGATTATATTTTAAAGTTTTTTGGGAAATCTCCAATAAATTCTATAAAATTGGGCACATTATAGAAGAGTAACAAGTATTTGTTCATTGTAGATTACATAAATGAATGGATTCTACATTTACTGCTTCTTCTCTTGCAGCTTCCCACATTTGAGTCCTATCTTTAGGTATGGCCTTCCTCTTCAAACTGCCCTCCCCACAACCCCATCTTCAGTATTGGTTACTGATACAATTGTAGCAGTAAAAATAAAGTTTCAGTTATTGGGGTTTCTCCATAAATGTTAGTATTTAAATGAGTTTCTGAATAAATAAATGAATAATCTTATTATGTCAAGTTCCCCTAGATCTAGGATATTCTGACTGAGCTATGATCAATGGTTCTCTTCGCATGTATGTGTATACCCACATGAACCCACCTCAGCCTTCTGCCAATGTTTCAATGGCCCCATGTCTTGTCTGTGGCCACCTAGATAAAAGATCAGGTGTGTTGGTAAGGAGAATGGTAAGGTGGAAGCAGCCAAAGCTCATGTAGCCTCTGGGTCACACCATTTCCCATCCTCATGTGGCCCTGGGGTCTGCTGTTCTCCATTCTTTTACCTGGTCATCCAGAGTGGTGGTCCTGCTCTGAAGGACCTAGTACTTCACTATTTCATGGAAAACCTCTGACCCTAGATTTAAACCCTTCTTTTGCCTTTGGCCCATTTCAGAAGCTCCTCCATATGGACAAATTGCCTTATACAGAACATGCCTTATACAGAATCTGCCTTATTTCAGAATTGGTTTACTACTCAACCTTCCATTGTAGCTATATCCTAGGATACAGATTGAGATGCTTGGTATGTAACACTGTCTAAACTCAAGCTCCTTGACCACAGGTTTCAAATGCCATCTTGTTCTCTTGTGCTCGTACTTCTTGGGTAGTATGAGGTAGTAAATATGAGGTAGAAGAAACTCTTATAGTAAACAGGACTTGATCATTTGCATTCTGGAAGCCAGTGCATCAATTTCTAATGGGTTTTGACCTTTCCTGGTATATTAGTTTTCTAGAGCTGCCATAGCAAATATCATAGAATGAGTGATTTAAACAAAAGAATTTTCTCATAACTCTGGAAGCTAGAATTCCAACATTAAATTGTTGGCAAGTGTGGTTTCTTCTGAGCTTGGCTTGCAGATGGCTAACTTCTTGGCTTGCAGATGGCTACCTTCTTGCTGTTTCCTTATATGGCCTTTGCTCTGTGCACGGTATTATCTCTAAATATAGTCATAGTCTGAGGTACTAGGTATTAGGAGTTCAACATATGATTTTGGGGGACACAGTTTAGCCCATAACATGTAGCATGCACATTGCTTTGTCTTTCTGACATCTTTGTAGTTCTCACATTTGAGTCATCCATTTATTGATTAATCTCTTCCACAGCAGCTCATCACTATTGAAAAACAAACTACATACTTGTCTCAAATATTTTGAAGTCATTTCTGCTATTAATCCAGTTTAGTTTAGTTTTCTAAGTAAAATAGATTAATTTGCTGGCCTACAGTTGGATTTGTTATATAAAAATTATTAACAATTGGGAAAAAAACAAAAACCTCTTGCTCCCCTCAGATCCCAAGTATTTTTATACATTTTGTTTAATTGGACAAATATATATTGTATTTTATTTTTTAAAGATTTTTTACTTATTTACTTTTAAACAGAGGGGAAAGGAAGGAGAAAGAGGGAGAGAGAAACATCAATGGTCAGTTGCCTCTCACACACCCCCTCAATGGCAACCTGGCTCACAACCCAGACATGTGCCCTGACTGGGAATCGAACCAATGACCCTTTGGTTTGCAGGCCATCCCTAAATCTACTGAGCCACACCAGTCAGAACTGGATAAATATACATTTAAAGACAATAACTTCTAGCTGTTTAAATTTGTAGATCTGGTCTCTGTTAGCAATTTTCCACTTCAAAATATCTACATTTATTCTCAATATAATCTCTAGAAAATTATATTTTTCATTGGAAGTGAATAGAAACTTTTTTTTACATAGTCCAAATACGTGTAAGAGATTTATAACAACATAATGAGAACCTGACAGACCAGAAAGATCCTGAAGGTTTAGATATACTGGCCTAAGATATCATGTATGCATACATTCCTTCATAAATTTATCAAATCCACAGCTAAATTTTATTCCTATACACTGATAGACAAACATAGGTAAGGTTATAAGAACAGAGAGCCCATAGTGATATCTGTAACAATTGTCTTTTTGTTAAAATGCTAAGACAAGTACCAGTGTCTGTGCTATTTTATTACAAGTCAGAGACTGACTACTCCTAATGGCAAATTTCAGATGATAGATTTGTCAGGAAATTAAAATGCCCAGGAGTGGATATCAAAGGACTATCTGAAGGATCTCCATTACTGACACCAGAGAAAAGAAGACTTGCAAAGATATATAATTTTAATTGGACTCTCTCATGACAGGCTGACCACTTGCCAATATTTATCCAAAGGAAAAAAAAATAACATGAAGGGGAGTAAAATTTACTATATGTCTTCCCAGGCTGCTTGGAACAGTTGTGACAGTTTTTAATTCATTTACAATGCCCTTTGTCCTGGGCTTTCATTTTTAAATTTTGTTTGACAAAGAAGTAAGGGAGGCAGCCAGTGTGAAATTATCTAATGAAGAACCTGTACTCTAGATATTGCATGGGCAATGGCAACTGTGCTTGGTCTGTGTACCATAAAAATTATGTATGTCCCCTTATTTCACTTTTTAATACATGTAAAATACTTTCTAATCTCTCACAAAAAACTTGTTGTTTCAGGAGTGGATGCCAAAAATGCAGTAAAATCATGTCCTGGATTTACTAACATCAATTTTACTGGATCGTTCAAAGCTCTTACCCCTGATGAATCTGGTCACTGCTTTCTCTGGTAGCTCCTGGGCAACAGCGGTAGTATAATCTGAGTCTACAAGGCCCCAGACTTCAGGTCGATTTTGGTTGGTCCTCAACATGTTGGCTCTTGCAGCACTTAAATAAATTGTTTGCCCACTATTTTCAGAGAGGGCCATTTCCCTTGAAAAAGGAAACTGCCAGATCTGATAATCCTGTTTCCTCATTCTTGCATGGTAAAACATAGCCTGTGAGTTTAATATTCTTATAAAACTGGAAGGAAAACGAGTTTTGCTTTTCTTTTCCAAGTAGAATCTCCTTCTCTAACTTTCAAAATAGACTACTGATCATCAAATTTAAGCTTTAATTAGTTAATTCTCCTACATATACCATATTTTGCCATGTATAATGCGCACCCACGTTTTTGGCTCAAACTATTAGGAAAAAATATTTTTGTTTTAATTTTTTAATTCAATTTTATTTATTTATATTTAGATACCTGTTTTTCTTATTATAAAGGGATTTTTGCATTTATTTCTGAACGTATTATGGTGCAAGAAATTTCATGTAAGAAATATTTAAAAAACACAAGAATAGGTAGAAGGTACAAGAAATGTTATGTACCAGTAACAAATTAGTACTATCCACATCTAATGCTCATCTTTATCTTTCCCTCAAAAATTTGGGCAAAACGTGTGCATTATACATCACAAAATATGATAATTGTAAGTGAAAGGAAATGTGTTTATTACCTTTTTTGCCTTGAGATCCTCATAAAGACATTCTGAGATCATGCCAGAGTCCATTAACGTAAACTTGAAGTGACTGTAATTACAGGTTTGATTACCACATTTTATACATCTTTCTTTTCACTTTAATATCTATTATTGAACATCTGTACTCAGGTCAAACTGTACCATTGGTTTTAAGAGAGGCAAAATGAAAATATGACAGTATTTTCAAATGAGGATATTTAAAGAGATTTGGAGAAATAAATGCAGAAGTAGAATAGTGCTAAAATAATCTGAAACCATGCATACTTTGAAACCAATGGAAACTGTACAGATAATGTTATGACCTCAGAGAAGGAAGGTATCCATCCAAACCAGAGTGAATAATAAAGACTTATAAATTGCATGTGTTAGTCTCAGAAAACAGGAAAGAATATTCAAAATAGCAGAAATGTAAAAGCTCCAAGGCAGAAATTATCTTGACCTACCTGCAAAGAGGCTAGTTTGAGGCTGGAAGGAATAGTTCAAGTTAATGAGAGAAATGATGAATACACGAGGCAACAAAATTCATGACAGAGTACAGCAGTTACATGAGGCAAAGAGCAAAGGCTTACATTCATAGTCACTTTTATTCCACTTTTGTTATTGTTTTCAAATTATCATCACTCACTAGTGTTAATGGCCACTCTGTCTTTGGGAAATTCATTATAAGCTCAAGAAGTCTGTTAAGACCCTAAAACATATCTTATGCAACTGTGATCTTAGGCACCAAAGTACAGGTACATTAATACTCCACTCTGTCTCTCACAGCTAGACTCCAGAAGTGACAGAGAAATCCTCTTCTCACAAGCATTCCAGCTAGGTTACAACAATCAAGGTGGACATCTATGTGCCACTAACTATGCACACACATTCATTCAAAGGTAAAGAAGACATATTCTTGCCTTCAAAGATTGACAATTTTAGATCCTTGATTGATAGAGGTATATATATATATATATATATATATATCAGCATTAAAAAATGTGTTATTTACAGTAATAGAACTCCATACAAGACATGGATGTGTGGAGGTGCCACTCTTTCTGGGAGATGAAACAAAGGTGATTCCTAATTAGAATTTAAACAGAAGAATAACATTTTACAAGACACGTTGAGACTAAATGGGTATTCCAGGCAAGATAAATGCCATGGACAGAGGCAGGACGTCGTGCAACACCTGTACTGTTATGGGAACTATGGGTATTTTGACAACACTGGAGCCTGAAAAAAGCCAAGAAAGTAGTGCTGAGAAGTCAGGGACCAGATAATTAAGGGATTCTAGCTTCCTTCCATAGGCCATGGAGATCCACTGACATGTTTAAGCTAGGAAGAGCTTAGATTTACACATCAGAAAGATCATTTTGCCTACAGTAAAGAAATGGATTAAAGAAAGTTTGGAGTCAGGACACTAAGTTAGGTGGCCATTACAAGATTCCAAATATGCCCTGACTGTAGTGACTTAGTTGGTTGGGCATTGTCCCCACAGCAAAAGTTCACTGGTTCAATTCTAGATCAGGGCACATGCCTAGATTATAGGTTCGGTACCCTGTTGGAGTGGCAACCAATCAATGTTTCTCTCTTACATAAATGTTTCTCTTCCTCTCTTTCTACCTCTCTTCACCCTCTTTAAATTTCTTTTAAAAAGAATCTAAATACAATATAATGAAAGTTTGAATCAAGGCATAGCAGTGAGTATAGAGAGGAAAATATACATGTGAGAGCTATTTAGAAAATAAGATTTGTAGGACTTGATTGATTAGTAATAATGCTAATAATGATCATAACAATACCTAGTGTTTATTGAAGGATTATTGTGCATCAGACTTTGGACTCAAAGCTTTTGTTTTCACATTCAACCTATCGAAGCAGGCACTTTTAACTCCCCCTGAAACCTGTCACCCTTGATGTGTTCCAGCTCAGTAATTGGGATCACTTTTCACCTAATAACTTAGGCTAAATGCCTTCACCCCTGATTAATATTTTCCATCCATCCTGCATTACATCCAGTTCATCAGTGAAGATTACTATCACTCTTCACCACCTCCAGGGCAACCGCTTTTGTCCAAGATATGATCATTTCTCTCCAAGATTACTTAAAATTGCTTCCTAACTGGTTTCCCTGTTCTTGCCTTGTTTCTGTACAGCCTATTCTTCCTACAGTAGTAGGAGAGACAATCTCCATGCCTCAGAAGTGCCAGTTGATTCCCATCACAATTAGACCTGAGTTAGAAGTCAAAGCCGGATGTGAATGACCACCGGTTACATCTCTATTACCTTTCGGTTTCCTCCACTGCACTCATGCTGCCCAAGACACACCTCTTTGCTCTTGCTTGAACACACACAGGCATGTTCTTACTTCAGGTCTTTCATACTTGTCCTTCTCTCTGCCTGAAATGCTCTTTACAGGATTCCTTTCCACAAAGAGATCTCTGTTCAAATGGCATGTCCTAAAAGATGCCTTCTCTGACCATTCTATCTAAAAATAGCACCTCTTCCCTGTTCTCCCACCACTCTCTATCCTCCAACCAAATTTCTCTTTCTTAATTACAGGTATTGCTACCCGATGAATATAACTGTTATTTATTGTTAACTGACTGCCTTGCCTGGTAATATAAGCAAGGATCTTATTTAGCTTGTTTCATGTCATCATATCCTAGGGACAGGGGTGGTATCCCCCATGCAGTAGGTATGTAATGCTTTCTGAATGAATGTAAATGCATGAGTGAGTGAATGAGTATTCTTTTTATAGATGAACAAACTGAAGCATACAGAAATAAGTAAATTTCCTAAGTGCATACAGCTATGGAGGTCATAAAGCTGGGTTTCAATCCTGTGCAATATGACTGAGAACATGCATGTGTAACCACTATACAGTAGTGGCTTTATGTGCTTAGGAACTTGGAGTGGAAACTCCAGTTCAAAAAATGAAGTATTTGAGGAAGGATAATAAATTTCTTCCCCTTTATCTATATTTTAGTTAAAATTTTAGACCAGATGTGAGTTCATAGGAAGAGTGTATTTGGTATAGCAAAAAGAGATGGTTGAAGATGGAGTTAGTCATTGTGTTATGTTAGAAAAATGATGACTTGGAGTCAAAAATATTGCTTTCACATTAATCTCTACCATGTAGTCATATAAGTGGGCTTCCTTCCTCCTGTATATGAAATGGCTAAAAATAATTCCTACATTGAATATTGTGAAGATCCAATGATAATATATGTAAAATATTTTGCTAAATATTATAGTAATGCAATGATTGTAGATTAGATCATGTCCTTTCTTTTCTTTCTCATGTGCTATATATTCTATTGTTGCAAAGGTGTGTTATACAGCTAAAAGTCACTTGCTTAGATGCTTTTGGCTGTCACAGACTCAGCCAGTCTCCTGACGAACCACGTACATGCGGAGGAAATTTGGCTCAATCTGTGCTAACTAGCTGATGTAATTGACCTTCTGTCTTATATTGCATAGATCGCAGTCCTTGTATCAGGAATTCCTAACAGTGAGATCTGCAGAGAAGTCTGAAGACAAAATAATCCTTTGCACTTTTTCCCTATTTAATCCATTGCAAATTGTTGTTGCTGAATAATTTAAACAAGCTGATGATGAGCTTCTTATGTGTGTAAAAAACATAGATAGCAAAGTGGTGTCCCCAGAATCTTTCATGTTTATTCAAATTAGAGGTCTTAAAAGGACTTGTTTCAAGAGAAGAAGAGGGAAAAGTTTAAAAGCTTAGTCATGGCAATCACAGGGAGAATGTTTTCTGTCTCTTCTCGTAGAAATGCGTACATCTTATCCGTAATGGCTGCCAGCCTTCTTGTCAGACCAATTACTTTAAAACAATTGTTTTATTCAGAATAGATGCTACAGCCCAAGTGATTGTCCCTTGTCAGTGACACATTCAATTAAACAGCTCTGAATAGGAGTTCTGGAGGGCCTACTGTGCCTTGTCCAATCTTATCAGTCAACAAAGAACAACCTTAGAGACTTTGGTGCCGACTGGTTCCACTGTCAGGTGGTTTGAACATGTTGCACCTTCCCAGGGTTCCTCAGAGTCTTTCGGCCCTGTGTCTCTGACAGCCAATGACAGGCGTTGTCTCAGCAGTGTCTGGGTCCACAATGCCAAGAAAGCTTATGGCAGTAAATAAGATGGCAGCTGTGACAATCCTGACAGCTGGCTGGAGCTCAGGGTGGCAAGCTGAACCGGACTGTGAGCAGTTGGAGCAGCAGTGAGGTATGACCACCATTACTGGTTGGCAGATGTCAGTTTCCACACTACTAGTTACTACATGATGTGACGGACACTCTCGCATCATTATACAGTCAGGCAGAACTTTAAACAAACTCCGGGCACCTAGCATCTTCTATACCTTCTTCTGAGGTCAGGAAAAATTACACGTGCTCATTAAAACATAAATTCTTTGCCCTTGAGTACTTGTAATTGAAAAAGGATTTTGGGAAATAGCAATGGCAGACAATTGGCTCTTCCACGTTAAGAGATGGGATCACTGAAAGTAAAACTGATTTCAAAGAAAGGTTTATTATGTTGGCTGCTTTTAGAAGGGCTGCTATTAGTCAAATAAGTGCTAGTATTCCTTTGTGTAGAAATCGTGTGTATCCCCATACCTTTTGAATATTCTTCTATGTTTTCTTTTCTTAGACATGTCCTCCATCCTTCTGCCTTTTAATATTTTTCTTATTTTCTGAAGGGCAACTGATGATAAGAATACTTATTATCAGAGGAGATGGGTGTTGTAAAATATATGTTATCAAAACAGGCAAAACTGGAAGGAGGCATGCCATTGTGAGTTCATAAACAGAACAAAATGGATTTCTGCGGCCACATAAAATCTCTGCAGAATACAGACTTGCTATTTTGTCATAAGGTCAACCCAGGTGGGCGAGCAGGCCCTGGATTTAGAAATCTGTCATAGATCTAATGTTGAAAGCTGTCACACTAGCTCTGTCAGCAGGTGGCAACAGAGCTGAACTGAGTCAGGAGAGGAGTCAGCCAAATGACGCAGGCGCACGCTGATGCTGCACTCTCACTCTTCAGTCCTGTGAGAGGTCTGAGGTCTCTTCCCCTAAAATCGCTTCTCAAAATGCCCATCCCCCAAACTCCCATTAGCTTAATAATCATATTCTTATGAAATTCTGTCACAGATGTAACATTTCATATGCAATAAGATGCCACTGCAAGCATTTGTAGATTTTTTTAAAACCTATTTCCTAATACTTCAAACATGGAGTCTTATGTGGGTGAAAAACCTTGGAAACCCTCAAGAGTAGGCAAAATTGTCACTATAAAAGTTTACAAAAATGCCTCTGGGCTAAAACTATGTAGTAAAGATGAAAAGTTACATATTTGATAAATGAAATTTATAGATGAATGTCTCATTAGGCAAAGTGATCATTATGCCGATTGATTTTAAGTAAATTAGATTAAGGCAATTTGACATTCTCCTCCTAAATGGGCCTTCCCACTCTGAAATTCTAGGATTTCTGATGCGTGCAAAAAGCCACTGCCCGAGACAGGGATTGCTATGGCTCTATTTCTAAGTAAGATCAATATTTCTAATATAAAGTGATGACAAAACAGTACAGAAATAAATAACTATTTGCAACAAGCCAGGTATACACCCCAGCACTTTACATTCACTTCTCCAATCAACATTTCCTGAGCATCTACTACTATATGTCAGGCGCTTCTGAAATGACTCAAGTAGTCTTCACACTACTCATTCCCAAATACGGGTGGAGTTGTGGGGGTAGGTAGGCATAGAACTGAAGCCAAGAAAAGTTAAATAATTGCCTAATAGAATGCTGAGGGTGGGTTTTAAATCCAGACAGTCTGGGATAGTGATTTATTGCCTCAGTAGATGTGCTCTGCTGATGATTAGTTGTTAACTGTGCTGCTCTAGGGGATTTTTGAAGATGGGCAGCACACAGAACAGGCTGTGGAGATGTAGATGGTATGCCCTGCACAGTTAAAAGGAAAACATAAGGGCTAAATGGAAGGACTCTCAGTGATAGCACTACTAGGAGATCAGAAATCACTAAGTGTATCTGATAATCTTCAGGTCTTAAAATGAGAGGAAAGAGAGCTCCTGTCAAAAGGAGCAAGTGATGAACAAGAAATCCCAGACAAAGCCTATTAAAAGAGCTACAGTACGACATGCTAATTTTCATATTCTTTCTCTCTGCTGTCTAGTTGTTTATGGAGCCCAAAACTCTGTTTCCTCACTTCCCTATCTGAATACTTCTGTAATGGCTGAGAGGTGCATACTTGCAAGATGTTATTCCAAGCAGGACTTCTTCGCTGGCACTGTGAGCAAGGTGCCAGAAGCAGGAGCTGTGATAGGGATCATGCTTTGTCTTTTATGCTGTTGATTTTCAGTGACCAGAAACATAAGAAATCTACTATATTTGGTGCTAAACATCAGACACCATTCTGGGCAATAGAAACTGTTAATTTCTAATACTACTACTGACAGTATAATTAATGTCCTTCATCAAATAACATTTCTATTATGACATGATTATACTCAATTCTAATACATAGTACTTACATAAATTTGTTAGTAAATAAAACAAAGATATTTGTTCTATCTTACCTATCATCTTTCTATCTAGTATCATTAAAATTTAGGAAACAACAACCAAAATAAAATGAAAAAAAAAGAAACTCTTATATTAGAATTATTTAAAATTGATTATTTAAACTCCAATTTACAATATAAAGAAATAAACAATAAAGAAATTTTGGTACAGAAATATTTGCAAAAGGTAAAATGTACCTTCAATGCAAACTGACCCAGTGGGGACAATCTTTCCACAGAAGTGAAATTCCTTCCTGAGCTCAGCTGGCGATCTGTTTATGCCCTGAAGCATGATTATAATGTTAACCTTGAAAGGTCCTAATGAAATGAGTTTGGTGGTCTCAGCCTATATATTTTTATATGCACTGGTGCATGCTTTGGAACATATCTTGATGGACTGTCTGTGGAACAGCACAGCATGCATCTGAGATTACAGTGTGACCCATAGTCTCCACACTATAATTCTTATTTTTTCCCACATGATGCATCTCTCAAAATTCAGCTCAGAAAGGGGAAATGACTTCTTAATGACAGTCTGTACATTATTGATGGAGCAATAGGGTGGCAAAGTGATAACTCTAGGTGTCTTGTTTGCCAGTTGATTAACCAGAGTGTGTGCATTCCCTAGGCAAAACATGCTTTGCAGAAAACCAGTTATCTATTCAGTCTCTCACTAATGGCAATATTGTAGAATGAGAGACTCTCCCCTTTTCTCAAAACCTTGGTGGAGTATGACTCTTAGAATCAGACTGTAAATTAAGACATAAAATTAAAATTGAAATGCATACAAACCATTTGAGTCATCCGGGTGCTATTAAGAACTTGGGTTGAAGTAAATGACTGAGTAGTGTTATCTGTATTTCATAGTGATGATGACAGGTATCCTGGATAATCTTTCCAGGTTTTAAGGCATGAAATCTTTACACATCTGGAAGGGATACGAGATTGCTACAACTATTACATTTAATTCAAATAAAATATTTAGAAGTGAAGTGATCACTTTACAGACTAAAGCTAAGTATTTGAGTGACTGTCTAGTGAAGTTCTAATGTGACAGACAGTGTCACTCTTTCAAGAAAACCCTGGAGATCAAGTTGCAGCTTTTTCCAATCTTCTGTATCAACTTTGGAACCAGTTTGGCAATGTCAGCGTTTATTCTCAGTATCCTGGAGGAAAAGACATTTAACTTCTCTTGCATCCACTGCTGACACGAGACTTGAATGTTGGGTACAATTTAGTAGCAAAACTTTTTCACAGCTAAAACCTTTCATGCCTCACTCCTTTCAATGTGAGTGTCACATTGATAAATAGCTTGCATTCTTTATATTTAACTTCTCTGAATGGAATTCAAGATATTTTTTTTCTCTGAGGCCATTAGGAATTTATGAACCATTTTTCTTTTCTCTAGTCTACAAAGAAGAATCTACTTGTATAAAGAAGACTCCAACGCATTTGCCATTTCATAGAGTGAGCCCATTAGCAGGTATTAAATAGGAAACTCAGATTTTAGGAGTTCTGAGGGACTGTAGAAGTGGGGAACATGTATTTAAAGAATATAGACCAAGCACAAATGTTTCATTCTTTCTCATTGAGCATCTTTTCTTCTGTGTCTTACAGAAAACTTAAATTATAAAATTATTCAGATGTTAGCCATTTCTTTGAAAATCTCCATTAGTTATCATGTATTAGTGGTGGCATCTCCACACACCATTGCCATTTTCTCATTACCCTTAACGTACTTGAGGAATGCTGGGTCAAAATCTCCTGTGACTCCTGCTCTTGTGTAATGCAAGAAACCCAGGCAAGACTACAATAAAAAAGGGAGATGAATCATTTAGCTTGCAGAAGAGAAAGCTAAGTGGGTTTGGGGATTGTAAGGAAATTTAATAATAGTCTTCGTGTACAGAACAAGTATTATGTGGAGATTGATGACTAGCTATTCTCTGCATTTACTGAGGTCTTAATAACAGGAAATAAAACAGAAGAGACTAAGGTAGCAATGAGGAAAACTTTCCTGATGTTGAAGTTTGTTGGCTATGGCTGTGCTCAGCTCATCAGTCAATATTTGTGAAGTTTCTTATATGAGGTCAGAGTTGCCCAAGATGGAATTGTTTACTTAGAAATGTTTTTAGAATATATTTATTTTTTGTCCATAATGATTTATCTTGTCTTGTTTAGAGACAGAGAAACAGATCATTGGCTTTATGAGTTTTGATGTTTCTTCAAAGTCTCACAGCAGAAAATGTGAGATGCATATGATACAAATGTTCATACTAACATAACATGAATTTTCCTGGCACCCATCTTCAGAAGGATAGGAAAGAATTAAGTATGAGCATCCATCAATGGAATCCTTCGGGCTCCAACATCTTTAAGTCTCTCTTAAAGGCAGAGTCCAATGGTGCTTCACTAATGTCCTTTAGTTCCATTAATATTCTCTTGCAGAGCTGACCATGAAACCTCACTGTTTTGGGGGCCTTGGCTACTATTCCAGTGGCTCCCCCTGCTTAATGAAATGATGACCATTGACTTGGGCCAAGATATTTATCTCTCTGGTTTACTACCCATATCACACTAACCCACTGTTACTCACCCCAATTTCTGCTTCATGGATATCACACTTCTGTCCCTGTTAGACACTTACTCTTCTGACCCCAAATCTTCACTACCTCTAAGGTTAAGGAGGGCCATCTTTTAAAAATATATTTTATTGATTAGGCTATTAGAGTTGTCCCAATTTTTCCCCCTTTGTCCCCTCCACCCAGTCCCCTATTTCCTCTGTCAATCTCCAACTTAGCTCATGTCCATGGGTCATGCATATAACTTCTTTGGCTATGACATTACTTATACTGTTCTTAATATCCCTCTCTCTATTTTATACCTACCAATTTGTGCTTTTATTCTCTCTCATTTTTATTGTTGTTCAAGTAAAGTTGTCCCCATTTTCCTCCAGCTACTCCCCCAACCCCAACCATCTATATCTCCCACCCTCAGTCTTACCTCTCTTTGGTTTTGTCCATGTGTCCTTTATACATGTTCCTTGACAATCCTTCCCCCTTTCTCCCCCATTACCCCCTCCCACCTCCCCTCTGGTTAATGTCAGTTTGTTTACTCCAAGGTCTCTGGTTATATTTTGCTTGCTTGTTTGTTTTGTTGATTAGGTTCCACTTAAAGGTGAGATCATATGGTATTTGTCTCTCACTGCCTGGCTTATTTCACTTAGCATAATGCTCTCCATATCCATCCATACTGTCACAAAGGGTAGGAGCTCCTTCTTCATTTCTGCTGCATAGTAATCCATTGTGTAAATGTGTCACAGTTTTTGATCTGCTCATTTACTGATGGGCACTTAGGCTGCTTCCAGCACTTGGCTATTTTGAATTGTGTTACTATGAACATTGGGATACATGTGTTCTTTTGAATTGGTGTTTCAGGGTTCTTATGGTATAATCCCAGCAGTGGAATTGCTGGGTCAAAAGGCAGTTCTATTTTTAGTTTTCTGAGGAAAGTCAATATAGTTTTCCACAGTGGCTGCACCAGTCTGCAATCCCACCAACAGTGCACTAGGGTTCCCTTTTCTCCACAACCTCTCCAACACTTGTTGTTTGTTGCTTTGTTTATGATGGCCATTCTGGCTGGTATGAAGCAGTATCTCATTGGTTTTAATTTGCATCTCTCGGATGGCTGGTGATGCTGAGCTTCCTTACTTTTGTCTCTGGGCCCTCTGTATGTCCTCCTTGGAGAAATGTCTGTTCAGATTAATGAGGATCTTTTTGTCAATAGAAAAATTATGAGTTATTAAGTTGCTGAATGGTGAAGACTTGCTCTTTCAGTCAGGACAGCTTCTGCACTGTGCTGTTAAGGGCAACATGTGAATTGTAATATTTTATATGAGCATAAAACTGAAAATCCCAACTGATATTCACCAGTATATAATAATTGACCTCAAACAGTTGAAATGCTTATTTTTGAATGAGTTTCTGATTTTCAAGGCAACCCTCCCTCTGTGGGCTATCTTTTTGGCTGCCACCATTGCTGAGAATCTGAAGTCATGGATCCTAGGTCTGTCAGTTGCAGAACCATCTTACCATTTTTCAATTGTAAGTCAGGTCATCTTACAGACATAGTCCCTGGTCACCAGTTTTTCAAACAAACTTTTCCATGGTCTTATCTGTTCAATTTTATTTAGATAGGTAGATGTACAGAAATTTAAAACCATTTGTTATAAAGACATGCATCTTCACACACCTAGAATCCTGGCTTTTGCATATGATCCTCTTAAATAACTTGCAGCGTAGGCATGTTTAAATAGCATCTACATGAGTCAGGCCAGGGAGAAAAAGCAGTCAAAACTATCTTTTTAAAGATAAGTCCAATTCATAAACATGATTCTAATCTTCCTGAATGAAAACATATAGGTTTATTTAGTGAGAGCTAAAATTAAACATTTTCAAAATATTTTCAGAAAAACCGTTGAACAGTACTTTCATCTGTTGCAGCCTGACAATACATAGGAAATGGACAAGTTAAGGGAAAGACCAGAGGACAGGCTTCTCTCAGGAATAAAGAAGGTGTGTGACTTGCCCAAGGCACAACCTGAGTGGTGGCAGTGTCAGATAATTACGTTATAGGTGATTAGTATTTGTATTTACATGATTCTGAATCCGAAGCCCATACATTTTCCTTCCTATTAAATCAACTTTTACAGTAAATATAAAACATTCTCACTATGTTTTATAATACTTCAAATTAAAATTGTAAATGTGTTGCACTGGCTGGCATGCTTGATGGGTTGGATGTCATCCCACAGAGCAAAGACTCTGCCAGTTCAGTTCCCGGCCCGGGCATGCCTGGTTTGCAAGATAGTTCCCCAGTTGGGAGCATGTGAGGGGGCAACTGATTGATGTTTCTCTCACACATTTTCCTCTTTTTCTCCTTCCTTTCCCCTCTCTCTAAGAATAAATAAATAAAATATTTTTTAAAGATTTTATTTATTTATTTTTAGAGAATGGGGAAGGGAAGGAGAAAGGGAGAGAAACACCAATGTGTGGTTGCCTCTTGCACACCCCCTACTGGGGACCCGACCTGCAACCCAGAAATGTGCCCTGACTGGGAATCTAACTGGGACCCTTTGGTTCACAGGCCTGCGCTCAATCCACTGAGCTACACCATCCAGGAAATAAAATATTTTTAAAAAATCATAAATATGTTAATATCTTCTGTTGATCATTCATTTCCTCTTCTTAGAGGCCTTTGTTTCTTCACTTGGTTTCTAGGACACCACTTCTCTTGGTTTTCCTCTTGCTTCATTAGGAACTTCATTTTCCAAACTCCTGTTTTTGAAAGGACTCAGGCTTTAGTATGTTGATGTATATTAATATTAAATGATTACTCTCCCAGATCTCATAAAATCCTGTGGCTTCAAATATGATCTGTGTGCTCATGGTAACAAATTTACATCTACATGTTGGAACTCCACTTTAAACTCCAGACATACATGTCCAACTGCCTGCTCTATATCTCCTATTGGATGTCTAATAGATATTTCTAATAGATAATATATATTATCTAATAGATAATTAACATGCCCAGAATTGAACTTCTAACTCTGCCCACCTCCCCAAACCTGTGCCATTTTGGTCTTTGTCACATTAATGGCAACTCTATGGTACACTTGTTTAGATACAAGTCCTTATAATCATCTTTTACTTCTCTCTATACTTCACATCTGATTATTGAAACATTGTTTTTGGCCCTATCTTTACACTTTTCCAGAACTAGACCACATTTCTAAAACATCTCTACTGCTCCTACCCATTTTACTTCACCTCCATCTCTTTCCTGAATTACTACTGTAGGTTCCTAACATTTTTTTAGCTTCCACTCTTGCTTCCCACAGTCTATTCCCAGAAAAGCAGCAAGAGTGATTCAGTTTTACCAAGGATTATGGAACAGGTCTGTTCAAACTCTCTAAATTTTCTCCATATTTTGCAAAGTTAAAATTATAGGCATTACAAAGTTTTTCAAGGATCTATCAGGTTTGACCCTCTGTTGTCCGGCTGACAGGATTGCTCAGTACTCATTTCCTTTCTCACTCTGTTCTGGCCAGCTATGCCAGAATTCTCACCTGTTCCTCACATACTCCAGGAAGCTGCTGTCTCAAAGCCTTTGCACTGGCTCTTGCCTCTGCACAGAATGCTCTATCACCAGACATCTGCAAGGCTCACATCTTCATTTCCTTCCATTCTTATTTTTTTCTGTCATTTGAGGATGGCGTTGACTGCTCTTTCCCCCAAATCTTTCTTACCTGGCATTATTTTATTCCCTTCATGGCATTTATTACTTTTTAGAATGCTATGTAATTTACTTATTCTGCTTATGTTTTGCATTTTCCCACAAAGCAGGTTTTCTAGTGGCTTGTTGATGGATGAATTCCCACAACAGAGAATAATGCCTGACACACAGTTGGTAGTCAATCAATAATTTTAGGAGAAAAGATAAATAAGAATGAAACAACGAAAGAAAGAAGGAAAAAAAGAAAGGAAAAGAAAGATTTTATTGTGTAATCTATAATATATCTTTTAAGTGATAGCTTATTCTCTTGGTAAATGACAGAAATTCAACACTAGAACAATAATTTACAACAATTAGGGTGAGAACACCCTGGGGGAACTTTTAAAAGAAATACAGAGGGAACTGGATGCTAATAAAAACTAAAGATGCTTCATCATAGCCAAGAGGAACCTGAGGAAACCTGAGAATTAAATGTAATATATTCTAGATGAGATTCTAGAACAGAAAAAGGATATTAGATAAAAACTAAAGAAATTCAAGGTATAGATTTTTGTTAATAACAATGTTTCAGCATTGGTTTATTCACTGTAATAAGTATTTCACACTACTTTAAGAGTTAATAATAGGGAGACTGTGTGGGGATTATAGGTGAACTCTGTACTATTGCCACTGTTTTTTCTCTAAGTCTAACACTGTTCACAAAAAAGAAGTTTACATAAAAAATAAGGATCTTGACAAGGAAAAATTGATGTATGTTTTATTTAGAACTTTATTCTCCCTTAATTTTATTTCCATCAGATAGGATTTTTATGTGATGCCAATATGACTAACTGAAAATTTCCCCAATATACAAGAATGTTATGGCAGTAACTTGATTTTATGTGAATAATCAAGTATTTTATGAAGCCAAATAATTATAGCATCTTAGAAACTAATAGTTATAAAGACCTCAAAGATCCTTGATTATCTCCAACCCCCTTCCAAGAAAAGAAATTTTAACATTATCCTTGACAAGTAACTCTGTGGGGAAATTTTTCTACAGAACTGGAGAAATTTTAAGATGTGACCTTTTTATAAAAAAAAAAGATACCATTGGGAACATATTTGGAGTTAGTGCCTACTTTGGTTAGTTGAAATAGAAAGTAAAGTTCACAAGAAAATATATATAAGTATATTTAAAAAGTACATTTAGTAATTTGAGGAAAACTTTGAAACTAAAACCAGAGCAAAATGTAACAGTGGAAAAACAGAGGTTAGTTCAACATAACTAATGTTTAACACCATCCATTGTTAAATATGAGATATACTAGAAACAAATCAACAATTTGTATGTCTGTAATTTTGATCACAGAACATATTTTGTATACATTTGGAAGAAAACCAAACTGTACCATGTATAGCTATACATGGGTGATTAGCAGTCACCCAGGAAGCAATAGTAGGACTGGAAGGCAGTGACTACCCACAGTGAAATAAAACAAAAGATACAGGGAACCAACAGTGAAGGGAAGGAAATCAGGACACAAATCAACAATCCAGAGCAAAAGGAAGAAATAAACATGCAACCAGAACTGAATGAATAAACAAGAATTCAAACAAATGAGGAGAGGCTTAGGAACCTCTGGGACAACTTTCAACATTCCAATATCCAAATCACAAGGGTGCCAGAAGGAAAGGAACAAGAGCAAGAAGTTGAAAACTTATTTGAACAAACAATGAAGGAAAAGTTCTCCAATCAGACAAAGGAAATAGACTTCCAGGAAGTTCAGGAAGCTCAGAGAGTCCCAAGAAGTTGGACCCAAGGAAGCACACACCAAGGCGCATCGTAATCACATTACCCAAGATTAAAGATAAGGAGAGAACCTTAAAAGCAGAAAGAGAAAAGGAGACAGTTACCTACAAAGGAGTTCCCATAAGACTGTCAGCTGATTTCTCAAAAGAGACCTTGCAGGCAAGAAGGGGCTGGAAAGAAGTATTCCAAAGCATGAAAGGCAAGGACCTACATCCCAGATTACTCTATCCAGCAAAGCTATCATTTAGAATGGACGGGCAGATAAAGTGCTTCCCAGATAAGATAAAGTTAAAGGAGTTCATCATCACCAAACCCTGATTATAAGAAATGTTAAAAAGACTTACCTAAGAAATAGAAGATAAAAAACTATGAACAGTAAATTAACAACAAATTCACAACTATCAACAACTGAGCCTAAAAAAATAAAAACAAAAACTACGCCAAAAACTAAAATAAGAACAGAATCAGAGAAATGGACATCATGTGGAGGGTTTTCAGTGGGGAGGGGGAGGGGAAGAATGGGGGGAAGGTACAGGGAATAAGAAGCATAATTGGTAGAGATAAAATAGATGGATAGAGGTTAAGAACTGTATAGGAAAGAGAAGTCAAAGAACTTATCTGTACAACCCCTGGACATGAACTAAGAGGGGAAAGGCTGGAGGGTTGAGGGTACAGAGCGGAGGGGGGATAAATGGGGGAAAATTGGAAAAACTGTAATAGCATAATCAATAAAATATACTTTAAAAATAAGTTTAGCAAGAGAGAGTATTACCTATACTCTATCTGTACTGTATTGATACTAGAATAACACTATTCTGTATAGGCAACAGAAGTGAAGTCTGTGGCACTAAACCATTCCCATACTATAAAGACATGCAATTACAAGGTTAGAGAATGCAAGCATAGTTTAGACAGAGAATTAGGTAGCCCTTTGAGACTAAAAAGAATTTGTAGAGACAACATTACAGAGAGGAAGACAGAGACAGACACACAGAGACATGGTTGAAACCGCCTTGACAGGTGGCACAGTTCTCATTGGAAGAATTTCAAGAGGAAATTTTTAAATAGAGTAAAGAAAGAGTGTTTTTGGTTTTGTATTAATATGTAAATGTAAATATGCTTGTTTGAAAATTTCTGGGGTGTTGTATGTGACTTAATGAGTTTGTTCTCCTTATTGATTGTAGTCTGATCAGCACAGTTAAATGTTCGTTTTGATCTATGATCCTTTTGTTCTATTGGACAAGAATCATTTATTACAGTTTGGAGGAAACTCCAATCCCTCTCCAAATCTCCCCTGTTTGGGGAGTCAGAGAATAAGGGTGCTCTAGGCAGCCTACCCTGTTACAGATTTGCAGTCACCCAGGAAGCAATAGTAGGACTGGAAGGCAGAAAAAAACCTGTCACAGTACGTGCACTAATCCTAAGCAGGTGTGAAGGAGGCTTGAGGGTACACCTGAACAAGGGGCTTTCCAAATCCACACAGCCAGTCCGAGGGTGGGGCTGGGGAGAGCTTAACTCACAAACAAGTTCCACACATAAGATTATCCCCTTATTGGGTTACTTTGTGAATGAGTTAGGAGACTGTCCTTCACACTTAGAAATTATTCCACTGAGAGTGAAAACTGGGCAGGTTGTTCACCTGAGGTTTTGTGGTTTCTGGCTTCAGCCTTAAATATTGAGGGGCATTTTGGGGGTATAGTCATCACTGACCTCCGGACTTTGTTGTTCAGATCAGGTGATTTTCAATTTAAGAACACTTTAGCTTTTTCTGGGTAGATTTTTATTGTCGTTTTTACAATAGCTGTCTGTTTTCACTGGTGCATATCTTAAGTAATTATTTCCCTTATATTTTGTCTTCCAATTTTAAATAGGTATGGGTTGATGAACTCGAAGGGAATTAGCCAACAGAATAGACTAATTGCCGACAAACAGAACAGGTAATGTTTTTACAAGCCTTAATGGTGTTCCAAATAAAAGTCTTGCTCTTTCCTTGATCAATACATCCATCCTTCATCTAAAAAACATTCCTTAAATGTTACCAATCCAGCGAATTCAGCAGCCCCTCAGGCCAAACCCCTCCCACAAAACTGCTCTCTGTTGGGTCTAAAAGACATCACTAGAAGTTTTATTGGAACAAGGCTGTTACAATGTTTTTAGAATTTGAAAGAATTGGGAGCTAAATTAACAAATGAGCTGTTGCTCCTTGTGACTAGAGATCATAAGACCTACTTGTTAGAATGGAACATCCACAACCTCCTCAGTTTGATGTGTGCCCGAGTTCCTGGAGAGCCTGTGCCACTCCCACAGGTCTTCCAGTCAGACTGAATACCTCCGGAACCTGAGCGGCTCACCGAGCGGCTCACCCTGAGATGGAAAGAGTTCTAGACCTTCATCAGGCTGTTTGTCTTTCTATGGCTACTTCAGAGTTTATGACCTTAGTAAATAAACAGTATTGCTCAGAATGAGCATCCTGCTTCACTTGCCTGTTATCTGGACTAGAAGCAATAAAATTAGTGCTTCCCTTTATTTGCACTATTTTGACTTTGTCAGGTTCCACCCCCCAACCTTCTATGCCTGGAATTGACTTAACTGCCTGTTTTAACTTTTCTATATTTGATAATTTCCCTTCAAAGTAATATTTGTCCTATCTAGCTTACTTATTGTTTCTTCTTCATTCTCAGCCATCATTCTGCTTTAAAATTCCATCATTTATTTTTTGTCACCTTCTGTTATTCTGCCTTGAAATTAGTAATACTACACGTTAATGAACCTCACTGTCCAGCAAAGTTTCTGGCATGAAACATATACCTAACAGATATTACCTGTGTGAATAAATAAGAAATATATAGGTATTAGTAATTCTCAGATATTATTCAATATGTGAGAATCATAAACTATTCCAATCAAATATTTCTAAGATTTGTTGAAAAATTGATAATGCCCTGGCATCACAGGTATAAACAGTGATTTATTCTCTCTAATTTTCTCAGTATAACTTATGAAAGGGCATATTAAGACACTAAAATGTGTTATGCATGAGGATTGTCACTATTTCCTCATTCTTGTGTCTGTGACTGATTTCTTAAAATAAGGAAATACCAACAAAGACTATCTTTGTATATATTTTTTACTTTCTCTGTTAAACATGTCTACTTATGTTCTCTTCATTAATTTTTATGGATATTGTTTGTTTGTTTTATTGACTTCTATAGTAAAATAATATTTGAAGCTACCCATGATAGAATTTTGGGGTCTGGCCAATAGTTTAAAAGAGTTAATAAAAAATTATAGGATCTGCTGGCATTGTGGTCACAAATCTGAGATGTTGTACTTGAAATTCTCTTGCTAGTTTAGGATTTAAAAGCAACCCCTTCAAATTGCAATGCCTATGTGCTATTTTGAGACCTTGAGTCTCACTGTAACTATTTTAAGAACATGTTCTTAGACCACGTTCAGCTCTCTCTCTTCCCTTTGCCCTTTGTCCACAACTGTGTACTATTTGTGCACATTCCTGCTTTTCCTTAAAGGTAGAGAAAACACATCTTCTCCCACCCAATAACTAGCATAGTGTTTTCTATTGAATAGATGTTGAATCAGTTTGATTAAATACATCATGGAAAATTAATGAAATGAATAGAATTAACATTCTATTTCTATGAAAAGTTATAATGCTTCAGCATGCTGCCAAATGGCCAAGTCTATTCTTCATTGATTTCTTGTCAATCATTAAATACATATTTTATTGTTCCATTCACTTCATTGTTCAGAAATACCCATTTCAGCCAAAATTTATTACTTGTCCTATGCTATTTAGGTCTACTTGCTGGTTCTAAATGACCACAATATCATTTTACAGATATAATTTACACTAGATAGAAAGTTTAATACAGTTTCTCAACATTGGATCACTTCATAATGTCATGTTTTGGGATTAATGGTATACTGTATCCTAGTTCACTAAGTTAAAGTGGAGAGTCTAATAAAAATTATAATGTCTAGAAAGTATAATTTTAGTATTTAAAACAGTTAAGAGAATACATATCTAGAAATCACATTTTTGTCTTAATTGATCACTAGAAACATTCTGATAGAACTGTTGGTGGATGCCACTCTCAAAGAGCACAATTTCAAGTGATATCACATGACTTTCGGGGAGATATAAGTTGAAACGGGCTTTTCTAGAATCTTCTTGTCTTACTTACTCTCACTGCAAAGAGATGTATAAGAACCTAATAGTATTTTTCAACTTTACATAAACTTTATCCATTTGTGATCAGATCATTTGACAGAGACCACTGTCTTGAATTACATTTTTTTTCTGTTTTGGGTTGTTGAGATAAACTACTCCATGGTTTTGCTGCCTTGGCAACCATTTTGATTGGCCAAGCAGCCTGCAGGTCCCTTAACTGACACTAGGTCACTCAGGCAAGTGCATGTCCTAGATAACAGCCAACAGAGTCACAAACAAATGTAAGTTCCTAATACAACTTCCCTGGTGGCCCTTGTGATCAATAGTATCCCACCTTCCAGGGCTTCCCCTTGTACTTAGATATGACTCCTATGCAACTTACCAAAGCACTGCTCTTTTGGTTGGAATTGACCACTCTGACCTTAGCCAAGGAGGCCCAAAGCACTCTGCCCATGGATCCGGATAAAGGCATGTGCCTCAGATCTTGTGGTTCTCTCTGTCAGCACTCTGCCTTGCCCTCCCTGTGTAGCCCATCAAGCACTCTGTGTATTTCCTTCAGGACCCATGAGTAATAAAATTCTTTATTTCAGATTCTCTTGTGGTCTCTTGTTGATCTGTAATTCACCATCTGACACTCTGTGTTCCACTTAACACATGTTAATTTAGCAAAGTTAGAACATGAGCAATTCATTTGCTGAAATGCAATATAAATATTAAACTGAGCAAAATTTAGCCAGATCTTTTCTTCTTATGGAGAGAAGATCAATAGACATTAAACCCCTAGAAAGAACTATAACTCTAGTTAGAAAAAATATATACTGGATTAAATGGTTATGAAAAACAACATGAGAACACTTAAGCAAGTATAGAATGGTGTGGAGAAAACTAAGCATGGATTAATAAAAAGAAGGATGAGTGTCGGGCTTAACAAACCAATTAACTTTCATCAGGCAAGAGAGTCAAGGCGTTCTTGACAGGGGTAAAGCAATAGACATAATTTGTTTACAGATTAAAAAGCCTCTTTGACATGCTACCACATCACAGACAAGAATGTGAAATCAGCAAGTTATTTATGGAAAAATTATACATTGAATAAAAAAGTACACAATGGTGAAGAACATTGACAGGCACTCCAGATTACATATTAGAAGGAAGAAGTAAATGCAGGAGGGGCTGCAGCTGTGCCTGCATGCCATCTCTGTACACAGAGACATTTGCTAAAGGGACGGAATTGAAAGTGGGAAGGAAAGGAGCATGGCTAATCAACAATACTGTTTCAAACAAATTAGAATCGAATTGGGTTTGTTATTAGAAATATATTTTCTTGATTTTTCTACTTTGAATTTCTTAGAAAATTTGGAAGAGTTTTTCACAACAGTAGCTAGACATTTCATGCCAGAATGGATTCTGCACGCTAATGGGTGAGTTAGGACTTGGACAACGATAACGGCAGGTCAGCTCCTTACTGCATCCCTTCAGTCACACGCATAGATAATTTTTCTCCTTGTTCACTTCAGGTTTTTCCACACCTACAAGTCCAGCTTAGCATATATCTTACAGACTCTATGTACTTCAGCAAAGTCACGTTTTTCATATTTTTACATTAGTACTGGGTCAGACTCCAATATTTTTGTACCTCAAATATTTTAATAATTTTTCCAAATTAATGCAAATTGGATTAATGAACTAATCCTCCTGAAGGTTAATTTTGACAAGTCATTTTTATTCTCTTATCCAGGGGCTTTGCTAATCTGTCTATTACTTCCTTCCTTTTTCTCCATTATTCTCAAACTTATTTTATTCAAGATTCTACCACTTCTAACAGATATTATTATAATCAGTACTAACAACTTCCAATAATATGTTTTTCCTTTAGAACATGCACTGTACTAATAGTTTTAAAACATTTTTTATACTTTTTATAATGCTAATCAAGGAAAGCATTGCTGTGTCAATTGTAAATCTAGGATGTAAAACACCCTAGAAAGGCTAGCAACCTTGCTGCAGGCCGCACAGTAGTATGAGAAGGATTCAGCATTCAACTGATACTGTAGTGCCACTTTTCTGTGATATTTCTTAAAATTGTTTCCTATGTGCCATCCTTGCTTTACTTACTAGATTATTCATATAATGCCAAAAATTTTAAAGACATTATTTGATTTTTAATTTAAGTCCTATCAATGAAGCCCACTCCTCTCATCGAAAGTGCCTCCAGACAAAGTTTAAACTCCTTGGTACCTCATGTCAAGCTCTTCACATTAGGCCTCACCCCTCATCCCCACCATACCTCCAGCTGCCGCACTAAACTAGCTCTCTTTACGGCAGGGTCTTCTCCTGATGTTCATGCTTTTATGGTTCTCTTAGAATCTTCTCCCTCATTCTCCCTCACTATCCAGTAAAGGATGTGTCACAATTTTATTTTTTCTGTCATTCCATTGCTTATAAACTTCTTTCAGGAAAGCCTATCATTTATTTGTTATCTCAATACTGAGTAGAAATGCTCAAAAAGGGACTGCTAAATTACTGTGAGAATTATCCCAGGGATTTCTCTCTGTCTTCTATGTATGAATTTCAAATTTCATACACTCAGAATTAAGTGTTTTGATGATGTATGGTCATGTTTAATTTTTGTACTTATGTGCACAAATTTTTGTCAACTGAATTTTTCATTTAATCTCATTTATTTAAAAATATTGAGATATCATCATACATTTTTCAAATTTATGTTTGAGCAGGTGGATAATGTTACCTCTATTTGATATGCTTGACTATTTCTGTGTTGTTGAGCATTAAGGCAATTACAGTTTTACCCATTTTGGATAAAATCACAATGAACGCTAGGGTAGAATTACTATTTTTTAATTATTCTTTTCAAAAACGTTGCTTACGTACACACCTAGCAGTAGGGTGAATGATCAAAGTATGAACTGTTATGTGGTTTTAGAGACGTGCTCAACAAACTATAGCCCATGGGCCACGTCTGGCCTCCAGCCTATTTTTGAAAATAAAGTTCTACTGAAACACAGTTAGAGTCATTCATTTAGACATTGTCTACGGCTGCTTTCACAGTCCAAGGGCACAGCTGGGTGCTTCAGCCTATAAAGCTGAGATTTACTATCTGGCCCTTTACAGACCAACGGGCCAGCCTTTGCCGAGAGACAAGCTTCTCAACTTCTTTCTGCGAGGCAGTTTTCATTCCCAACAAAATAAAAGTTGACTGATTTTGCCATACCTTCCTCATCTGTGACAAGAATTATGATTATGGTAAACATTTATGAAGTGCCCTTTCTAGATGATAGTCTCACAGTTTGTACTGAGAGGGAGATTAAAAGATCTAGACTCTCTACCAAGGATCTGACATCTTAGAAAATTGCCCTGAAGCTCGGTTAATATATGGTTCCAAAAACAGTCTACTACTTTTGGCGCCGCCATTAGCATTTCAGCAACAGCCAGGTGCTTCCTCCCTCGGGCTAATGAGTTCTATGGAGCGCAAACCCTCAGCTAGTTTACAATGCCAACAAAAACCAAGAAAAATATAAGAGCTCTAACCTCTCAGACTGTTGCCGATATTTTGTCTTCCAAGAGCACAGTTTAATATTCACAAAAGTGTCTTAAAGTAAAAATTTTGGTTATCTCATAAAAGTCTGCTGACTTGCTTCAGCATGGCATTGTGCTGAGATTTCATGCCAGGTGCAAGGGAGCTATCGTGTCTTATCATTTCTGTGTAGCCAAATCAGGTAACATGAGTACATTATAGTTCTGATTGCTGTCTTGTAATACAATGTGACCCAATTTGCCAAAAAAAAAAAAAAGGAATCAAAACAGAAACTTGTAGCAACACCTAAAATATCTTTTGAATCGTCATCTCTTTAATGAAAACCAGCACTGGACAATTTCAATGCAAATTGGGGTTTAGCATCTCATTAACTGAATAATGACTTATATACACTGTGCATTTTTGAGCACCTGAAGTATTATAAAAATGTTACACCAAAAGGGGTCAAGTATTCACTTTTCTATCTGTCCTCAGATAACAGCTGAGATCTTTCTCTCCTTCATTATTAAATAATAATAATTTGTTTCTTCTTTTATCTCTCTCAGTTATTACATAGACTTCCAGTTATTAAGCAAGATTTCCAAGCAGCCTTTTTGCTACATTCTTAGGTATTTAAATATTTTTCCCACTGTGGACTATGTAGAAATTTGATTTTGATTTGCCATTTGACTGGCATATTTCTTTTCTTAGGAGACTTGTCAAGGTGTGGGGGATGGGGGGCATCTAACACTAAAAGAGAAGTTGACTTTGTGTATACAAGCCCTTCCAGATCATAAATTACTGCTGGGCTTCTCAGATGGCCAGTAACACAAATCTTGCAAAATTGTAATTGAAGCCTATTGAGACCAGTGTGTCTCTATTTTTTAGTTTATTTGAAGCATCCCTTTCAGAAGTGATGTTTTCCTTTCAGGAATCAAGTCATTACTGGGCTGATTTCACTTCTTTTGCACAAACTTTGCCTTGTGTTCATCAGTTTGATTCTTTCACCCTGATAAGCCCTGGCTACTGGGGCTGGAATAGCTGTTCCATACCAGCCTCGAATATCTGCAGGCGTTTTCCTCCTGTTTCACACTGAGTTAGCAATGAATCCCATCTGTTCTTTATCATCAGGAACTCACAGTGTGCTCAAAGCTATTCTTCAAATGAGGTTTTAAACTTTCATTGCAGCTTTCTAGATAAATGTAAACATGCATAAACACACATACACATATATGGGGTTGGCAAAAGTAGATTTACAGTTGTGAGTATGTGAAATACAGGGTTTATTCTTGTATTGTTATTTTTTAGTTATTGTATTATTTTCCATATGGACAACTGTAAACCTATTTTTGCCTACCCCTGTGTGTGTGTGTGTGTGTGTGTGTGTGTGTGTGTGTGTATACCTTATAATTCTCATATAGATTTTGGACAATAAGAATATATAAGCATCTGTGGACAAACCTCATTTGTATATGCTGACTGCTTTATCATTCTCCATGAAATAGTAATATCAGGGGACTAACTGTTTGATGTATCATATATATGCTATTACTAAAAGGCACATTGTTTTTGAAAAACACCCATAGATCTAGGCCACATAATCAATCAAGTGTTAACATTTCTTGATTTTTGCTTAAAGCAACTCTTCCTTGACTCAGATGGTAAGTAGTCTTGCATTTGCTGTGTCATCAAAGTCTTGGATATCCTTTCCAAATCCTTTGGCCATTTTCATAAGGTATCAATATTAGGATACAGCAGTATAAAAATTAGCTAGTGTGCCACATGTGTTTCACATAAATGCAAAAAGAAACTCCACAAAAAGCTCTACAAAATATTGTCTTTCTGCTTTAGCGTGTATATGAAAATTAATAAACTCCATTTAAGATTTATTTTGAAGCAGAGGACAAAGTTGGGCTGTTACAAATCCTTGTGTGTTGTGTGATAGCATTTGAATCCAAAACTTTGCTTCACACAATGAAAACTGACTAATTCCACAAGCTAGTACATATTTTAACCAAATACAATTATTTAATCTCTTCAATATATCTCAAAGAATATCTAATATTTCATCCCCTTAAATCTATCTCCAAAGTATCTAAACTAAATAAATCTTTCCTTAAAAGATTTAATAATACTTTTGTGGACACATCATTGCTTATTTTAATTTTTCAGTATTTTATTAAAATTGTAAAATGTGATTGTACCCTTTACTAGAGCATAAGATAACTAAAAATTAAAAAAAAATAAATTCAAAGAGTAGCATAAATTCCTTGAAACTATGAACACTGAAGTATGGAAAAATACAAAAAGTATCTATTTTATACACATTATAGTTGACCCTTGAACTATATAGATTTGAACTGCATGAGTCTACTATAAGAAGATTTTTCATAAATACCATAACTTTATTTCCTCTTCCTTATGATTTTTTACTAGCATTATTTTCTCTACCTTATTAAATTGTAAGAATTCAGCATATAAGACATATAGTATACAAAATATGTATCAATTGACTTTATGTTATCAGTAAAGCTCCTGATCAATGATAGGCTATTAGTAGTTTAGTTTTGGGACAAGGTCATATGCAATTTTTGACTGTGAGGAGAGAGTCAGCACCCTTAATCACTCTGTTATTCAAGGGTCAACTGTGTTATTAAGATGCTCCTAGAATATGCACCCACTTTAATCTACTAGGTATAAAACCCATTTTTTTGCAAAATATAGGAAATTATTAACCAAAATTTCTATAGTTAATATATGAAATTGCTAATATATGACTCCTGAATATGTCTGAGTAAAAAGAGGACAAATTTAAAAGCTCTTGAAATGCAATCTGTGATTTTTTAGAAGTATTCCTTTTGCATAATATTACTAAAGCATAATCATTGAAAAATTGTAAAGCCAATTTACCTAAATATATATAAAAGCATGATCAGAGATTAATTGTGAAATTTATAATGTCTCCATTAGTGGTTAAGTTCCAAGGGGGAAAAAATGAGTTTGTGTATATTTTCTTTGATATGTTATATCTCTGTCCATTATATAAATTTTGACATTTTATTTGTTTCTTTGACCTTTTAGATAACTTAAACATTAAACCTGGGGAAAATGCAATTTGAAAGTGCAATGCAATCTATGTCACAAATGTCTGTTAGGGACAGTTGGCACTTCACATTTGTCCTAAAATTCCATTAGGGAGGATGGACTAGACCAAGGAAACATTGAAGGGAGTAATAAAAGTAGCATTATAGGAGGCTCTAGGCTTTGTTTAGATACCTAAAGATACAAATTAACTTGACATTTTCCTGTTTGTTCCCCAAGTTCTAAAAGAGAGGAAGTCAACATGTTGCAAACTATGTTTCTTCCTAGCTTGTGACAGCTGTGTTTATTGAGAAATTCTTACCTCAGTCTTGACTCACGCTAGTCATCCAGTCTCCAAATTGTGAATGACACGTGATTCATTCCAATCATTTTTGAGATCCAGTTAGTCATCAAACTATATAAACTTTATTTCAAGATATCTGTTATCTAAGTTCTTTTCACTTTGTGTTCATTGTTAACATCCTAAATGACAATTTCATCGCCTCACACAGATGAATAAAAGAGCTTTGTAGGTGTTCTAACTCAGTCTCCTCCATCTGTTCCATCCTACACACAACTGACGGGCGAACTCTTTAAATCCCGTTTTAAAAAACTATGTCTCTCTACTCACACTTCACAGTGAATTTCAATAGGACATCCATAATGTTTCTCTCTACCCAAACAACCACATATCCTGTAATTTCTCAAATACAATTTTAGCTTAAGTCACATTTGCCTCTACCAATTAGGTTTTACTATTTACCGGGACTTACTTGAATTTGGCCCTTGAATTGAGTTTTAAAGCCTGAGATATAATACCATCACTAAAAATAATTTTTCTCATTGTTTTATGACTCTTTTTCAAAGTGATCTTTCTTGATAGACATGGTGGCTGTACTGGCTGTTCCTACAACTGGGACCTGGCTTTTGATTTAGAACTAGTAATTTATTGTTCACTGATTTCTCACTCAATATTTTTCAAGATGTAAGTATATTTGAGTCTGTCTTGAAAGATACCAAGTTAGAGATACTTAAGTGATTATAAAAAATCTAGATAGAATAGGACTTTTGTTTCCCAATTATCCAAATATTAAACTTTTCTTTTTTTATAGGTGATTTCACATTAAAAGACAGGATAAAGTGGTTATTCCTTAGGCACTGGAATAAGGGAAATCTGGATGTGTAGTTGAATTCAAGTTCATATCTTCCAGTAAAATCCTTAGAATATTCCTCTTTTGCAATTTTAGAAAATAAGCTCAGTTAATGGGGTCAAAATATCACTATTAATAATCAGCATCAATTTTTGTTGAAAATTAACCTAAGGTTTAAATGTGTCCACTCAAAGCATATATTGGAGTCCTACCTTCTGGTATTTGTGAATGTGACCTTATTTGGAAATACTCATAGGTGCTTTGCAGATGTAATCAAGTTAAAATGTGATCATATTGGATTAAAGTAGGCTCTAATCCAATGACTAGTTCCTTATAAGAAGAAGAGAATCTGGACACAGAGTAGACAGAAATCCTGGGAAAAACTTCATGTGACAATGCAGGCAGAGGCAAAGTGATATATCTAGAAGCCAGGAATGCCAAAGATTGACAGAAACTACCAGAAGCTAGGAAAGAGGCATGAAAGAAAATGTCCCTCAGAGCTCACCAGAAGGGACCAGCTTGGTTAACTCCTTTATTTTGGACTTCTAGCCTCCAGAACTGTGAGAGAGTAAATTTCTGCTATTTCAAGCCATCCAGTTCATGGTGCTTTATTACAGTAGCCCTAGGAAATGAAAAAAGAAATACATATTTGTGTATCATTAACTAAAAATACATCTTTCTACCTATGCATCCATCCATCTCCTATAATCATCAATTGATCTGTTCAGATTCCATCCACCCATCCATCCATCCACCCATCCTAATAAAGGGCACAAATGTTTGAGTCAGTCAAAGACAAGTTATAAGATTCTCTGCAAGTTCTTAGTTTTCCAAAGTCTCAATTTTCTCATCTAAGATATGAATAAGTTTTAGTATTAAATAAAATAAAATTTAGAACAGTCCCAGAAACATTGGTAAGAGGTCAACAATTATACATACACACTTGCATACACACATAAATATGTACACACATACACACATTTATATCGGCATATATCACATACAGCTTCATAGTAGCAACTTTAAGTTGTCTGCTGTATGTCCCCTTTATTCCTTAGCAATATTTATATAGCTAACTATGCATATTTATATGTCCACATATATACAGACAAAAAGTAGTTTTGTAACAGAAACTGTGGGTTGTCCCCCAGTATCCACACTCTCTTCCTTCCTTAAGAACTTCACTAGAATACATAAAAATTTGGAATAAAAACTATATTTTGTTTTTATTCCAAATATACAAGTTATAACCACAGAACTATATTTTGGCCATTAGGAATAAATGTGGAATTTCTGCACTAACTTTCAGTCAAAGTGTTTAGAAGGAGAATGTACCTTTCTTTTTTAGATTGCGCCCCATTTTCTGACATTCTGTCAATGTGATTAACAGGAGTTCAAGTAGGCAATTTGACTATTAGGTGGCAAATGCATGTTGAGAATAGTAGAGCAAGAGACAGAAGAAAGATAAGTTAATTATAGTTTCTGTGCTAGTTAACTAGTTTTAACAGGTGTCTGTTCGAATAACCTCAGAATATTTAAATCTCAATATAAATTTTTTTCATGTAAAAAATAAAACGGCTTGAATTCAGAAACATTATATAAGTACACTCATACTTAACTATAAAGTTCTTTACACTGGTAATTAAGTCCCTGATGAATATGGAACCTTCTAATCAGCTCCGAACTGCAGGCCCTCAGACATTTTGTAGGAGAGAGAAATATGCTTTTTTTTTTAAATTTAGGTCACAGTTGTGCCAATTTGTATAACTTCTAATGCAAATACTCCCAAGTATTGCATATAAAAGTGAACAATATGCATAGTTACTTCAAGAATCTTCAATAAGTTGATCTGGTTAACCAGACAACAAACCTTCCTTGTAGAAACTAGTAGTACTGGCCCTTCAGTCAGCTGGTTAGGGCAAGCTCTCAGGGACCCTGGAACTAGATGTATTTTTGCTTTGATTTGCCATGTGTTGTCCTAAAAATATATATTTTAGACCCACTCTGCTTGTGAATCATTTGCATAAAGCTGTGACTTTGACATTCTCTGTTTGGTGTGATTTTTCTCTTAATGGAATTTGGGATTGTCCATATTACAAGTGAATAGAAGAGTTTTGGCCTTTTTCTGGTGGTGTTTTCCAATTTCTGTGTGGTTTTTCTTCTCTCCTCTCTTCTCTCCTCCTATCTCCTACATCTCCATTAACCCTCTCTTACTTGTTCATTTCCCTCCCCTTCTCTCTCTCTCTACAAAAACTGATTTTTATAAGTCCTCTGATAAAGTTGTAGTTTCTAACTAGGAGGCCTGATTGTTGACTTCAGAGTTTCAATAAAAAAAGACTAATAACCTGTGGAAAGAGGTTTTCTACAACTGCTCTACTTCAAAAACACTAGTAAAGTGAAATCAAGTCCATTACTTGCCCTTGGGGCCAAGGCATGGCCAGAGCTTTCATCCATGGGTTTGCTTATCCCCTGGTTTTTTTTTTTCATTTCTGCGTGCTTATGCTTTGTCACATGCTAGGCTCTTTGTCAGGCAATGAAATAACCAGTGTGCATTAATAAATGTAAATTCCAGCATTTCATATTTGAACATAACCACCCGAAACTATTGAGCCAAAAGTTTGTCCCTGTGATTGGATAATTACAAACCCCCAAAATAAAATTGGCTTAAATAAAAAGAGAATGCATTAATTGATCATCAAATGCCTAATCAATAAACTGTGACCATCAATTGTGACTTTCCTATGTATTCTTCAAATAATAAGGAATCTACACATTGGAATTACCTTGAGTTTTGAAAAACCACCACCACCAAATAACAGCAATTAAACCCTGTTTCTCTGAGATTATTTTCAGTCACAATTTCTGCTTATTAAAGTCAGTCTAAATTTAATATTTTTGTTTATTTTGAAGCCTTAAGAACATTAAGCACTTTAATAAAAACATTTAACTAGGTGTCATATATGAGATGACTTTAAAACTGTGCAATGGTCAAACAAAACTTCACAAGGTTGTGGAGAAAGGGGAACCCTAGTGCCGTGCTGGTGGGAATGAAGATTGGTTTTAGCTGCTGTGGAAAAGAGTATGGAGTTACCTCAAAAAAATAAAAAATGGAACTGCTTTATAACCCAGCAATTCCACTTCTGGGAATATATCTAAAGAAATACAAAACACTATTTGAAAGAATACAAGCACCTCTATGTTCATTGTAGTGTTACTTAACATTAGCCAAGATCTGAAAGCAGCCTAAATGTCCATTATTATATGAGTGGACAAAAAAGCTGTGCTGCATTTACACAGTGGAATACAATTTGGTCATAAAAAAGAAGGAAATCTTACCCTTTTTGACAACATGGATAGACCTGGAGAACATTATACTAAGTGAAATAAACCAGTCATAGAAAGACAAATACCATGTGACTTTACTCACATGGGGAGTCTAGTGAACAAAATAAAATAGCAAACAAAATAGGAACAGACTCATAGATAGAGAACATACTGAAAGCTGTCAGAGGCAAATGGGGAGTTGGGGCTGGGTGAAAAGGGTGAAGGTATTAAACAAACAAACAAAAACATCCCTCATAGACACAGACAACTGCATGCGATTACCAGAGGGGAAGAAGGGTTATGTGGGAGGTAGAAGAGGTTATAGGGAGCATAAACAGTGATGGGAGGAGACTTGATTTGGGGTGGTGAACACACAATACAATATACAGATGATGTATTATACAATTGTATACCTGGAACATATATAATTTTATTAACCAATGTCACCCCAATAAAATAAATAAAAAATAAATTGCCCTAATTGGTGTAGCTCAGTGAATTGAGCACGGGTCTTTGAAGCAAAGGTCACGGGTTTGATTCTCAGTCAGGGCACATGCCTGGGTTGTGGGCCAGGTCCCCAGTGTGGGGTATGCAGAGGCAACCATACGTTGACATTTCTCTCCCTCTCTTTCTCCTTTCCTTCCCCTTTCTCTAAAAATAAATAAAATCTTTAAAAAATTTTAAAATAAATAAATCAATACACCTAGAAAAAGAAGCAATCTAAAATACAATAGAGGGTATTTTAACTACTCAAAACAGCACAGCATAATGGTTAAGAGAATACTCAAATTGTCAAACTTCCTGGAATAGAATTCTATTTTCCTCACTGTGTCATTTTGGGCAAATTACATAACCTCTTGATCTTCAACTTCCTCATCTGCAAAGTTGTCTCAATAATAATTCTCTTATGATCTACATTACTTAATATACATAGAGCAGTTAGAAAGTACCTGGCCTTGAGTGAGTGTTATACAAGTGTCAGTTATTATTAGTAAGACTGCCTTTCCAGTTATTGCTGATTTTTATCTTAGAAACTCTTTTTTGTGCAGGAGACATTTGCTATATATAACCGATATGTGAGATCTATGGTTTTGAGCACCAAGTATAACTGACTCAGTCAAGACATTCTCACACAAAGATGAAAAATGAATATACCAAATTATTCACTGAAGCAAAAATTAATATTAGTAAAATTTTAGATGAGTGGAAACATTTAATAACAATGAAGATACATGTCATATGAGGTCTATCTGGGAAAAGTCTAGCCATTTTTAACATAACTAGAACAGTTTGCGCAACATCAACATAACCTGGCAGCTCAGGAGAGTGGTCTGGAATGCACACATGTGAACAATGAGGACTTCACTGTACTAGTCAGTGGGGGCTGTAGATGATGTTCAGTGAGCATGTGTACGGTGTGGCTGTCACACTCAGAATGATTGAGTAAGTAGGGCAATTAATCTGCATCAAATTTCATGTTATGCTTGTACATTCCTCTGTGGACACTATTGGGATGATTCAGAAGGCCATAGCTATGGACAGCTGGTGATGGCAGCTTCATCAGGATAACATGCCCACTCATATATCACATTTTGTGCAGTTTATTGGCAAAATATCAAATGACTCAGTCTCCATACAGCTTAGATTTGACACCCCATGACTTATGGCTTTTCCTAAAACTAGAATCATCTTTGAAAGAGAAGAGATTTCAGACTGTCAATGAGATTCAGAAAAATACGACCAGGCAACTGATGGTGATTGGAAGAACTGTGTGAAGTCCCAAGGTGCCTGCTTTGTAGGCAACTGAGGTATCATTTTCCTGTGTACAGTATTTCTAGTATCTTGTATCTTCTTCAATAATGTCTGTATTTTTCATACTACATGGCTGGATACCTTCTGGACAGATCTCATACATAGCCTTGTTAGAATATTATACATGTATCAAAAGTAATAAACATGAAGACTTTATCACAACATCAAAAGCTTTATGTACTGATATATATATATATACTTTATGTATTGATTGATATATATATATATACCAAAATCTAAATTCTGAATTTAATAATGGTATTTACAAGGACTAGGGAATAATGAAATATGCAATGAGTTGACTTTGTACTTGCTGATAATTCTGATACAATGTTAGTTGTATAACTAATTTTGTAAAAGTTCTCAAAGTAAACCTATTTAAATAAACAATTGTGTTTTCAAATCTACTATATTGAACATTTCAATACATATGTATGTAGTCAGTGATGCAATTAGCTTCATACTTAGAAAACACAGAAATAAATACTTTCTGATATTAAGAAAATGTCAAACATTAATAATGATGATGATAAAATGTATGTTATATTAAGAAAATTGACCATGCTCCTAAGGCCAAATCTTTCATCATTTCCTAAATTTTTTATAACATTTGTCTTTGCAGGAACTATATTCTAGCAATTATGTTTCCCTTTTTCTTATATCATCATGTTTTTCTTTTTCTATTGATCATCTTATGTTTGAAAATTTTTCATTAAGGTCAAACAAAAACTTCCTTCCTTTACTGTAAAAATTCCTGGAAGGGATAGTTCCTGTAAAATATATGTATTGCCAATGTTGTGTAACCTTCTGTTCTCTCTCTTGCTTACTGGTAGCTGGCATTTCTCACTGCTTCAGAGAAAAGACTCTTTTTATGAGTGCCAGTGACCTTCATTTTGCCAAATCATATATTCAGTACTTTGTTCTCTTTATTTGACTTGCCAGAAGTATTCTCGAAGTTGTCACTCTGCTTTACATACTCTCTTTCCTAGGCTTTCATAACAGTTATGGTTCCTCCTGTCTCAGTGCTGCTCGGTCTGTCTACTTGGCTTGTTCTCTTTCTGTGGATGTCTCCTAAATTTTGGTGGGCCCAGGTTTTTCACTCTGGTTTTATTTCTTTTGTCTATACACTGCATTCTTGATCTCAATCAGTATCATGGCTTCATGAGTACCTAATGGCTTCAGATTCTCTATTTTACATTTCTGTCCCAGTGCAACTCTCATATCCACCTGCTAACTAGATATCTCCACTGTTATACTAATAAGTTTGGCAAACTTAGCATGTCACAAAAAGAACATTTGATTCCTCCCTCTTCCATACCCCATTTCTGAACATTCCTTTTCTATGCATCTCAGTAATTGCTGTGATCATCCTCTAACTTCTACAACCTGGCCAGGACCATATTTAAGAAGTCATTTTTATTCCTCTTGCCTTTCCCCTAATTTGCAATTTATCAGCAAGTCTTGTTGACTCTACTGGCAAATATGTTTTGAATTTATC
The DNA here is from genome assembly GCA_028533065.1 of Trachops cirrhosus. NCBI lineage: Eukaryota > Metazoa > Chordata > Mammalia > Chiroptera > Phyllostomidae > Trachops > Trachops cirrhosus. Next base: position 82,588,768 of record CM052538.1, read on the forward strand.
TATTTCCCATCATCTCCACAATTGCTACCTTAATCTAAGTTTTTATCATCTCTTTCCTAACCCATTGCTATTGCCCCTGTTTTCATTGTACCCCAGCATGGTCTATTATCTTCCTGGTTACTTGAGTTTTCTTTTTAAAGAATAAGTCAAATCATATACTTCTCCTGCTTAAGACCCTCTAGTAGTTTCCACTACATGGAGTACATTAAACTCATTAAAATGTATGATAAACTCCTTCTTGGTTGGATGTGATTTTATCTTCGTGTCATTTCACACAAGACTTTCCCTATGCCCTACATGTACTCACCTTAGATTTATTTCCACTTATCAACTATTTAAAGCTCATGTCATGTTATTTTTATAAAGAGGACTCTTCCAAAATTATATCCTGCTCAAACACATACACCTAACCTCACTGAACCAGTAATCTCCATGTCAATACCATACTTTGTGTTTTGTATTCTGTCAACTCTCATACTATCTAAAATTACCATGTGAATGTGTGTGTATACATATATATGTGATATTCTTATTTTCTGTCATGGCTAAATAGAATATAAGCTTTATGAAAATAAAAGCTTATCTATTTCATTTACCTCTTATCAAAGTTACCTCTTGAATCAGTATCTGATACATAATAAATGCTCAATAAATATTTAATGAATGAACTCAAAACTAAAGCATACAAAAATACTTTAAAAGTTTACCCATTGTTGTACTGAAAAAAAATTCAGGGAGAACATCTAAGTAGCAGCTGTTAAGATAATTTGAAGACATTTCAATGAAAAAAATTAATTTTTATAGTCTTAAAGTTAGGATATATATTTTTGGACATAAGAGAGAGAAAACCATTTTATAAGTCAACTCTGGAAAAATAAAATGAGCTGTTTTGGTAGTTTTTTGTTTTGTTTAAAAAAAAAAAAAACCTGGATGACCACAGGGATAGTTTCTATAGAAAAGACTTCAGCTTCTGATAAGTCATTTATCTTTTTTTTTTGAGTAATTTATCTTTATTATATATAAAATACCCTCTGCTTCTCAGGATCTCCTTCCTCTTTACTTACCATAACCCAATGTGGCATTAAGTTACATTAAAAGATGATTCAAGCAATCTAATTGAACAGATTTTATTTTTCACCAATGAGTTGCTCAGGGTAATGGAAACACCCTGTTTTAGACTGTATCAACAGAATACTAATACTTATATAAATTACAAAATATCTAATTCCTCAAAAAATTATTTTACAACCTATTCCCACTTTTCTGACTCCTCTCAAGCAATCCCCATAAACACTGAATTCTGAGGAATGTGGAAGGAATGTTATTAGGAGAAGTAGTATAAATTGTCTCCACCCTGGAACTGTAACCCTTTTCCCAGGAAGATCCTTTCCACCTTCTTGTTAGAGATGTCTTATTATTTTGGCAAATGATCATACAAAGCAGGGAACAGTGGATCTAATGGACATGGTGGTCCTTTAGTCCAACTCATAATCAGTATCGATTGTCCAGTAGTAAAATGGCACACACAGCGTAGACTCTGCGTAACATGTGAACTGACAAAATGGGGAAAAGTTCTGATAACAATGGATATGGAGATTGTTCCTGAATACCACAGTCTGAAAACAGAAGATGAGGAAATTCAAATGGGGGTATTCTATCAGTGTGGTCTATAGAATTAAAAGGAATAGAAATGCTGATTACTGTCTCAATTACGCTGAAACCATCTAAACTATCTAGAGTAGTAACTCAGAGCTTAGGACCTGAGATCAACCTAACAGGGTCTGAGTCTGAACTAACTGCAAGGCTTTGGGCAAGTCACTTAACTTCTCTCATTTATCTTACTGTGTAAAATGAGGATAAGGATAGCACACACCTTTGGGGGAGGAACAAAAAAGCTAAGTCATGTAAGCACTTATCAAGGTGCTTGACAAATCATAAATAGACCACAAATGTTAACATTCTAATAACAATTCTATGCCATGTGCTTTATGAAGGATTTCTCTGAGTGGGTGTATTTTTTTATCAATCAAGGACAGGATGAAATGATAGAAGTTAATGTCAAAAAATTAGGATAGATGAAGGGTAAAGAAGGAGAGAATAGCCCTGGCTGGTGTGGTTCAGTGGACTGAGTGTCAGCCTGAGAATCAAAGAAGGAGCAAATAGAGGTTCAGGACTAAGGAAGCATGTTTTGTGACTATAAAGTAATGAGGTTGACAATCTTCTTCCACAGTAAATCTGAAGTCAAATTCTTAAAAGAAGTTTTACTCTAAAAATGCTCTGAGCAAAGACAGTGAATTTGAATAAATTTTTTCCCCTAAGGAACTCTTTGAAGTAGCACACTCATTTTAGTACCCTGTAAGTTTAGTAAAAAGGGAACAATTTATCCTGTAAAATAAAAAAAACCTACTTGTTATAATCAGGTTAGTAAAGAAGATTTGAGGTTTCCTTCCGGAAGTGTAGTGAGCTATGCCTTGAAGAATGGAAAAAAACTCTGGTAGTTGGAAAAAGTGAGGGAACAGCCTGTGAAGCAGAAGCGTTAATAGAGAGTTTTCCATTATAGCCTTTGTCACTTGGCAATCGTAACTCTTTATCTCTGATGCCTTCAGGAATTAATCCCAGTTTCTTGTCTAACTGACACCACCATTCCTAAAAAGAATTGCTAGTGATTAGTAAATTTTTTTTCACAAATGGTTGAATTGAGCAATAATAGGTGATCAGAAGCCATTTTGAGAGGCAGACTTTCTGTTCCAAAGAAACTCTGAACCTGATGTGAACAGAAATATGTATAAAAAATACTGGAAAGAGCTCCTTTCAGTATGTCATCTCGGAGCCTGATGCTGCATCACCAATGACTACTCAGTGAAACCAAGCACAGGGGCTGCCAGGCAATTCCCTGATACTCAGCCAGTGCAGTCCTCATTTTAGAGCTAGCTCTTCCTGATGCATATACTATTTCTGCTATGCTGTGATTCATTTTAATTAAAAGTAACAAATACACTGTTATAAATGGCAGATAATTTCACTTATTTTTTGCTTTAGATAAACCATATAGAGGAAAGCTCTTCTGGACTGGGACCATAAACATGGAGTGTGGAAGTGATCAGACTACTTCTTACCTTTAGGAATGACTAGAGAAGACATGAAGGATCAATCAAGAAGTTTGGTAAAAAGGAAGCAATTTATCATTTGGATGAACTTAAGAAAAGTAGTGCAGTGGATGATGTGGCAATATTAAGTGATAAAATAGTGAATGATTATGAAGTGACAAATTCAGGAGAAATAATGGCACAAAAGAAAATTTGACAAACTCTTCTAATAAAGTAAGCAAATTTTCTCTCTGCCTTAGCTGAACAATTTAAAATAAGGAGATATTCTATTTTCAAAAAACTCTTTGTGAAGTTAAGTTTTTATTTAATGTTAATAATGAAGAATTGTAAATACATCTCTCTGCTGACTAGTGATACTGGCCATCATAAACAAATCAATAAATGAGTGTTGGAGAAGTTATGGAGAAAAGGGAACCTTAGTGCACTGTTGGTGGGAATGCAGACTGGTGTAGCCACTTTGGAAAACGGCATGGAATTTCCTCAGAAAACTGAAAATGGAACTGCCTTTTGACCCAGCAATTCCACTACTGGGATTATACCCTAAGAATTCTGAAACACCAATTCAAAAGAACACATGCACCCCAATGTCCATAGCAGCACAATTTATAATAGCTAAGTGCTGGAAGCAACCTAAGTGCCCATCAGTAAATGAGTGGGTCAAAAAACTATGGTACATTTAAAGGATGAAATACTATGCAGCAGAAAGAAAGAAGGAGCTCCTACCCTTTGTGACAGCATGGATGGAATTGGAAAGCATTGTGCCAAGTGAAAAAAGCCAGGTGGTAAAAGACAAATACCACATGATCTCACCTGTAAGAGGAACCTAATCAACAAAATAAACAAGCAAGCTAAACAGAACCAGAGACATTGAAGTAAAGAACAATCTAACAATAGCCAGAGGGGAGGGGGGAGGGTATAATGGGGAAAATAGAGGAAGGGCAATCAATGAACATGTATAATAGGCACTTGGGCAGAAGCCAAATGGGGTAGGTTCGAGTGAGGGTGGGCGGCAGGGATGGGTGGGGCTGGGAGGTATGGTGGGGGATAAATGGAGACAACTGTACTTGAACAATAATAAAAAATATATAAAAATTACAAATACAATATATGTAAAGGATTTACACTTTTAATATTCTAAACTTTTTGAAAATTGTGCTATATTTATTCAGAGTGAATTCAAAGAAGAAAAGTTGATAAGTACATTAATAAGTATAAATCTTATAAGACATACAGAATGCCAAATTAATGAAATATTTTTTACATTGAATATAGTTAAGACATTTAGAACATTTGTTTTACAGAATTGTTGTTATCTGACCTTTAATTCAGAGCATTTTTAAACTTTAATTCTTTTATGTCTTTTAAATAGAAAATTATGTATAGTATTTTTATTGCTATAGATCATAACAATGGAGTATCATGTAAAGAATGCTGGCCTTAAGATTACTGGTCATGAGTTCAAACACTAACCACTATTATTTTCCAACTGTGTAGCCTTAGAAAACTTTCCTAAGTTTTCTGAGCTTCCTGAGACTAAATTACCTTACATTCAAACTTGACCTAACACACACTCCATCTGCCACGGCTGCTATGAAGCATGAGTGAAATGTCTGGGACAAAAACAAACAAGAATATAAAGAATAGTACCTGTTTCAGAACAAACATTCACAATATTAATTTCCTTCTATCATACCATAACATAGTCTCAACAAAAAGTGAAAAATCTGACCTCATTAAAGATCCACTTAATAACAATGAAATTTAAAAATAGAAAAAAATTATAAAAAGGAAGGGCAGGCACTTCCGACCAAGATGGAGGCATAGATAGACACACTGCCTCCTCACACAACCAAGATAGGGACAACAATTTAGAAACAGAATAACAACTAGAACTGACAGAAAATTGAATTGTATGGAAGTCAGACACCCAAGGAGTTAAATTAGACACATTCATCTAGACTAGTAGGAGGGGTGGAGTCAGGCAGCCAGGCGTGGGTTGAGGAGCAGAGAGCAGAGAGTGTTGGTGCTGGACGTGTGTGGCAACAGGGGTATACAAGGCAACCAGGGCGTGCAAGACCACAGCAGGCAGACCCTGGGTGCACAAACACAGCTGGCAGACCCCGGTTGAGGGGTGGCAACCAGCAGACCCAGCAAGGTGGCGATTGTGAAGCAAGGTACTGCGCACAACCCAGGGTCCCAGCACTGGGAAATAGAGGCTTGGGGCACTGATTGAAAAGGAAGGTCCCGCGGGGTGCACAAGCCCACACGGGAATTGGCACCAGAGGGGACCAGTTTGCACAGAAGCAGTGGAAGGAACTGAGGTCCCAAAGAGAGCAGAGCAAACGCCATTGTTCCTTCTCGGACCCCGCCCCCACATATATCATCACAACCCAGCAACTGGGGTGCTCTGTCCTGGTGAACACCTAAGGCTTCGCCCCTCATAAGTAACAGGTGTGACAAGACCAAAAAAACAAAAGCACAAAAACGAAAACAAAGAGATGGCTCAAGCAGAAGAAGAATTGAAAGCCCCAGAACCCATCCTTTTAAGCGACCAAGAGATAGCCAACCTATCAGATGCACAGTTCAAAGTACTGGTGATCAGGATGCTCACAGAATTGGTTGATTTGGGCTGCAAACTAGATGAAAAAATGAAGGCCACAATAAATGAAATGAAGAAAAATGCACAGGGAACCAATAGTGATGAAATGAAAGATGGGTTTCACATCAATGGAGTGGACCAGAAGGAAGAAAAAAAACATACAATCAGAAAAGAATGAAGAAATAAGAATTTGAAAAAATGAGGAGAAGCTTAGGAACCTCCGGAACATCTTTAAATGTTCCAACATCTGAATTATAGGGGTACCAGTAGGAGAAGAGGAAGAACAACAAGTTGAAAATATATTTGAACAAATAATAAAGGAGAACTTCCCCAATTTGGCAAAGGAAATAGACTTCCAGAAAGTCCAGGAAGCTCAGAGAGTCCCAAAGAAGTTGGACCCAAGGAGAAACACA